>JAAGEH010000036.1:1586674-1792481 GCA_011751065.1 Lasiurus cinereus | reverse complement strand
AATTGAAGGGCAGATAAAGAGCTTCACAGATAAGAAAAAGCTACAGGAGTTCATCAACTCCAAACCAGTATTATATGAAATGCTGAAAGGTACTCTTTTAGAAGAGGAAGAAGAAAAAGATAAAAGCCAAAAAATTATGAACAACAAATACATATCTATCAACAAGTGAATCTAAAAATTAAGTGAATTAAAAATTTGATCAACAGAATAAACTGATGAATATAATAGAATCAGGAGCACAGAAAGGGAGTGGACTGATAATTCTCAGCGGGGAAGGGGTGAGGGGTGTACAGGGAGAGACTGGACAAAAATCATACACCTATGGATGAGATCAATGGGAGGGAGCTAAGGGCAGAGGAAAGGGTGGGAGCTGGGTGGAGGGGTGCTATGGAGGGGAAAAAAGAGAAACAAATGTAATAATCTGAATAATAAAGATTAAAAAAAAAAAGAATGTTGCATGCACACTCCTCTCTCCACCCCCCAGAAAAGAAAAGAAAAAAAAAGGCACCTTGATCTTTATTGCATCCATATAAGGACCGTTGTGCACCGTAACCAGCGAGCATCATGAGAACACTCTCTGCTCTTTAGATAGGCTTTCCAAAAATAATAGACACTACGGATTCCAGGAGATAGACTGGGCCTCGCCTGCCCACCCACTGGAGGGGACGTGCTAGCTCAGCCAGCTGAGGAACGCTGGAGGGGCAGGCGCCTGATCTGACAAAGGCAAGTGCTTATGGGAGGAGAACCAAATGTAAAGAAAGAGCAAATTTAGGTTTTGCCCTAGCCAGTGTTTCTCAGTGGGTAGAGCACTGGCCTGCAGACTGAAAGGTTCTAGATTCCACTCTGGTCAAGAGCATGTACCTGGGTTCCAGGCTCCTCCCTGGCCCGGGCCCTGGTCAGGGGACATGCAGGAGGCAACTAGTCAATGTGTGTCTCTCACATGGATGTTACTGTCTGTCTTTCCCTCTGTCTTCCACTCTCTAAAAACCAATGGAAAAACATCCTCAGATGAGGTTTAAAAAAAAAGTTTAGGTTCTTTCTGGCACCTAACCTTGAGATGTCACCTTCTAGGTTCTGTTCCATCTCATCCCTGGCAGAGAGAACAGAACAAACAGCTGTGGTGGTGGTGATGCAGGGTGGGGGTGCTGGGACCCCATGGTTGACCTGTCAAGACCCTGACACACACGGTCATTGAGTTTTGACCCATTTCAATTATGTCATCTGTAATTTACATTGGTACCCTCACATTCACTGGGTTAACTCATTGTCACCGTGAGAACATTGTCCTGTCTCATTCCATTCTGTCTCCTAATTTAAGGGCATTTCCTTTTCATGGGGTACTAATCCATTTCTGTTTTAGTTAGAGTGCTTTGGCTGCACGGATCAGAACCCAATCGCAGTGCTTAAGCAGACAGAGCTATTCTCGTATGAAAGAGCAGTCAGGCACTCGGCTGCCAATCGTGCTCCATGTTGGGTCTAAGGGCTCTGTGTGTTTGTTTTGTCTTTCATTGGCCTTTCCCTCCTGGTGATCAGATGACCTCTGCAACTCTGTCCATCAAATCTGCGTTCATGGCAGGAGGGCAGAGGCAGGGGGTGGTCCACACAGCCTCTCTGTAAACGCCATGGGCAGACTCCTGCTTGGGTCTCATTGTCAGTCTTGGGACATCCTTCCACTCCCCTAGAAAAAGAGATGGATGGAAGGGGAGGGTACGGAATTGGGTTGCCATAATAGGCTTAGACCAGTTCTCTTTTTTTAAAAAAATATATTTTTTTAATAGATTTCAGAGAGGAAAGTAAAGGGATAGAGAGAGAGAAACATTAATGATGAGAGAGAATCATTGATCAGCTGCCTTGTGCATGCTCCCTACTGAGGATTGAGCCCACAACCCAGGCATGTGCCTTTGACCAAAATCGAACCTGGGACCCTTCAGTTCAGAGGTCGACTCTATATTCACTGAGCTAAGCTGGTTAGGGCCAGTTCTCTCTCATTCTTTATCATCTAGGAAAGTTCCTGCTCCAGACAAATTTGAGATTCTGTTAAGCTAAAGGAAAAAATAGAAATGGCCTTTGAGTAGCTATATAGTGTCTGCCACCGTGACTTCAATTGCCAAGGTCAGAAAAGCCAGAAATGAAATAAAATAAATGTCTTTAGTTTTCTGTGATGATAATGATGATGATTTTCATCCTGGTGGAAGTTATTACATTATCACTGCAGAAACTGGTCCTAGTAAGTAAAGAATAAGAATTTGGGATATCTTTCAGACACCATTGTGGTTTGACTAGCCTTGGATTAATGGGTTTTATTTTTAGGAATCTATTTTCAGGAAATAATTGTAACTGAGTACAGAGATTTAGCTATAAGGATTTTCCTTGCAGCATCATTAATAACAGTAAAAACAAACAAAAACCAAACCAACCTAAATGTCCAGCAGTAGGAAATTAGTTAGGTAAATACCAATATGTCTTTCGGGTTAATATTATACAGCAGTTCAGACGATCTAATAGATCGTGGAATTACATAGAGATATTAATGTCATCTTAGTAATTTTGAAAATAACTATAAAGTGAGATACAATATAACTTCATTTTAGAAAAGAAATATGTGGGTCTGGCCGGTGTGGCTCAGTGGCTGAAGGTCGACCTATGAACCAGGGAGTCAAGGTTCAATTCCCAATATGTTTGCACATGCTTGGGTTGCAGGCTCCATTCCAGTGTGAGGCGTGCAGGAAGCAGCCAATCCATGATTCTTTCTCATCATTGGTATTTCTATTCTTCTCTTCTTCTTCCTTCCTCTCTGATATTGATAATATGTGTGTGTGTGCATGTGTGTGTATGAAAATATGTGTAACAGATATATACATACAGATAGAAAAATAATAGAAAAATATGTGATTAGTGTTTATCTCTGGGTGGTGGGAGTATAGGTTTAAATTTTTTTTAACTTTGCTTTCTAAATTTATAAGCACTTTGCTTTCTTACAATGGTGGTGGGGGTGTTATAAACTTGAAGACTTGGAGGGAGGGATGTTTTAGCAAAGGACAGCCATCTGGCTCCTCTCTCTGTGACAAGTGCTTCTCCTCTCGCAGTGGAAGCCAGCGGGGTGGGAGGGGGGAGGAGAGCTTGCTCTCAAGGAGTCTGGATTGCTTTCAGTGTTCATTATTGCAGATGAATCTGGGATCTTAATCTATCAAAGGCCTTTTTTTCTTTTTCATATTCTCAATTATTTGCATAGAGCAGTTTCCCAGAAGTGTTATCACAAGTCAGTGGGCATGAATATTTTTTTCACTTGTGATACATTTCTCCAAATTGCTTCTCTGGGGGCTACACCAATACCCAGTGCTCCTAGAAGTGTTCTGCCAGCACTGGGCTTTAGGATTGTGTGTTAGTGTTTGGTGACTGAGCAGGCAAAGCATGGGACCTCATTATTCTGATTTGTATCTTTGGTGAGGCGGAGCCATTCTTCTGTAAGCTGCTTGCTTATTGTATTTTTTATTTGTGAGTCTTGACATTTCTCTATTGGGGTTTTCATATTTTCCTTTTCAATTTGCACAAACTCAGTGCTCTCCCCCTTGGGAGCACCCCTCACCATTCCGTACCCTTCCTTCCCCCAGGAGCATTACCTTTTTCTCCCCTCAGCTCAAATGGCCCTCCTGCTTCTGTGACTTGCTTCCCAACAGCCAGGTTGGCTCACTTCTACTACCTCTGTGACTTCCTAAATAAACGCTCTTGTTAAAAGATTTGCACAGCCCGACTGGTGTGGCTCCGTGGTTGAGCATGGACCCATGGGCCAAGAGGTCCCCAGTTCAATTCCATTCAGGACAGGCCTGGGTTGCAGGCTCAATCCCCAGTGTGGGGCATGCAGGAGGCAGCTGTTGGCTGTGTCTCTCTCATTGATGTTTCTCTATGTCCTTCTCCCTTCCTCTCTAAAATTAATAAAAACATATTATTTTTTAATTTGCACAAACTCTTTTTACTGAAGATAATGGCCTCTTTCCTGTGGGACTACCCTAGCTATGATATGTCCCCCAGGCACTGGTTTCCCTTCTGATTTCTCTTTTTCCTTTTATATTGAAAAACTTTACATTATTATGTCATCAAAAGATGTCACTTTTGGAATATGAAGCCCCATGGCTGTGGCTTTGTATTGGTTTGTTTTTAATTTATTTTTTAAAATATGTTTTCACTGATACACAGAGAGGGAGAGAGGGCTACAAATATCAATGATGAGAGAAAATCATTGAATAGCTGCCTCCTGCACGACCCCTACTGGGAATCGAACCCACAACCCAGGCATCAAATCGTGACCTCCTGGTTCATGGGTTGACACTCAACCACTGAGCCACACCAGCCGAGAGGCTATGGCCACAGGGGCCAGAACAGCAAGGCTGACCTTTTCTGCTTGGACCAGGGTTCTAGGTTTACCAGCATGCACCATCTGGCAAAGGCTCCCCAAACAGACCACCGTTGTCGGCCGTGTGAATGCGCTCAGAGGGTAGCCTATGCTCAGAGGCCTGTGAGTTCTTGGCAAAAGCCACAGCGTTGTCGGTGGCCTTGCGACTGGCTCGCTTTTTGTTTCTCAGCAGTCACCTTCAGCTCCGTGCGCTGTCACACCGGCACTGCCTGTCACCGAATGTTCTCTGTTCGAACAATGTACTTGCTAATTAAAATCAGTTGCCTTGTCAGTGACTGTAGGTCCTGATTGGTGTGATTGTGCTGGGATTTTAAGAATTTTTTTTATTATGAAAATATTAAAACACTTTTTTAAACTTTGAGAGAGGTATGGTATCATAAGCACCCATGTGCACATCACCTTGTTGATCACATTTGCCACATTTCTTTATCTGTTTCATTGTAGCTGAAGTATGTTAAATTATAGACATCTAAGAAAGCATTTTATGCCTAAAAGTTTCAGAATTTATTTCTTAAAAAATGACATTTTCAACAAAACCATAATACCATTAGCACTTAAAAAAAATCTTTACCCAAGGATATTTCTTCCACTGATTTCTAGAGCGAAGGAAGAGGGGGAGAGTGAAAGGAACACTGATATGAGAGAGACACGTCAATTGATTGCCTCCTACATACACCCTTACCAGGGTTGGGGAACCTGCAACCAAGGTGTGTGCCCTTGACCAGGAATCGAACCTGTAACCCTTTGGTCTGTGGGCTGATTCTCTAACCACTGAGAAAATTGGCCAGGGCAACACTTTTTTTTTTGGTAATGTTTGTATTGATTTTTAGAGAGGAAGAAGGATAGAGAGAGAGAAACATTGATGAGAAACATCATCAATCTGCTGCCTCCTGCATGCCCCCTACTGGGGATCAATGGCCCTGACCAAGAATCAAACCGGTGACCTCTTAGTTCCTGAGTTGATGTTCATCTACTGAGCCACACTAGCCAGGCAGGGCAACACTTGTAATAAAATTAATAGTTGCCGAAACCGGTTTGGCTCAGTGGATAGAGCGTCGGCCTGTGGACTGAAAGGTCCCAGGTTCGATTCCAGTCAAGGGCATGTACCTTGGTTGCGGGCACATCTCCAGTGTGGGGCATGCAGGAGGCAGCTGATCGATGTCTCTCTCTCATCGACGTTTCTGGCTCTCTGTCCCTCTTCCTTCCTCTCTGTAAAAAATCAATAAAATATATTTTTTTAAAAATTAATAGTAATTTTTCTTTGTGGTCTCATCCAGTCCACAGTCATATTTCCCCTGCTATTTATAGGTGGCCCATTCAAAACAGGGTTCAGTCATAGAGCCTGTGTGCATTTTGCTATTTGGCATTTTGGTATTTTATATCTTACGCTTTTAAAATCTAGAACAGTGTCTTCTCCCTAACTTTTTTTATTTATTTTTTATCACATTGATCTGTAAGAGTTCTTGGATCTTTCCTTAGACATGATGTAGTTTCCCACAGATTCCTTCTGGGGTACAACTAAGTTTCTTTTCTTGGTTTTGTATGAGTTATTGTTCACCAGGGGTGTTTGTTTCAGTCCTTCATCATCACACTAGCTTCAGCAACTGAGGGATTGATCCAGAGCAGACTTTGGCTGAAATAGTGTTTATTGGAAGACACATTCTTTATATCCATTTCTTTTTTTATCTCAAGTGAAATCCTTCTTCAGGATTGGTACAGAATTTATTGGCCTAAAAGGGATGCCAACAAATAAAGCTGCATACTGAATATCAGCCATGAAAAACCTTCATAACTGTTCTTCATGTTCAGTTCGCAGAGAAATTCCAGGAGGTGAAAGAAGCTGCCAGGCTCGCCAGGGACAAGTCACAGGAGAAAATCGAGACATCAAGTAACCATTCCCAAGTGAGTAATTTGTCCATAAAATGAAGCTGGGCTCGAGACTCTTCCTTGTCACTTTGACCAGAAAGAGAATTTAGCAGCAGGGCATTCTTTCCCCTTATAGAGTTCCTTACTTTTTAAAAAGTCTCTATTATTGAAAGTATTACATATGTCCCCTTTGTTTCCCCATTGACCCCTTCTCGTCCCCTCCCCACCCCAGGCCTTCTCCACACTATCATCTGTGTCTGTGGGTTATACACGCGTAGCCACAGGGCATTTTAAAGGTTTTTGATTATTAGCCTGTTCACACTAAGGTGGATGGGACATGTATTTGTGAGACTTCTGAAATTTTCAGGATGTGGTGTTGCATTTTTTAAAATATATATTTTTATTGACTTCAGAGAGGAGGAGAGAGGGAGAGGAAGAAACATTAATGATAAGAGAGAATCATTAATTGGGTGCCTCCTGCACACACACCCCTACTGGGGATTGAGCCTGCAACGCTGGGCATGTGCCCTGATTGGGAATCAAACTGTGACTTCCTGTTCATAGTCGATACTCAACCCCTGAGCCACGCTGGCCTGGCCTACGGTGATGTATTTCAATAGGAAATAGTTGTTGAGATTAGGGTAACGCATGTCCTTGGCCTCCGAGAGGTGCTCTGTGGTCACTGTGTTTCAGGACCAGTGACAGGGCAGCTGCTTCCCTCCCGAGTGGAAGGTGGGGCTACATGAAGGATGCTCAGTGACAAGGGCAGGTACCTGTGACTGTGCGAGAGAGAGCTTGATTGATGCCCGAGAGTTCTCAGCTCTGTCTCCCTGTTGAAATAAAAGTCAGATGGGAGATGGCATTCCAACAGCTCTGGTTTAGCCAAGGAGATGTATCTTTGCTGAGTAGTCTCTTTACTCAACAGTGTGATGGTTGATTAAGAAGGACCTGTTGCTCTAGCCCAGTGGTCGGCAAACTGTGGCTCATGAGCCACATGCAGCTCGCGAGCCGTGGTTTGCCGCTCTGTTGACAATGAGTTTGCCGACTATTGCGTAAATTTTGACTTCAGGTTAAAGACATTAGTACATTATTAAAATGTTTTTTAAGTGTTTTTCCCTAAGGCCTGCACCCTCTTGCAATCCTGCCTGCCTTCCTGATCACCCCTATATCACTCTGCCTGCCTGCCTCATCACCCCTAACCACTCTGCCTGCCTGATCGCCCCTAATCACTTGCCTGCCTGCTTGATCACCCCTAACAACTCTGCCTAGCTGCCTGATTGCCCCTAACCACTTGCCTGCCTGCTTGATCACCCCTAACAATTCTGCCTACCTGCCTGATTGCCCCTAACCACTTGCCTGCCTGCCTGCCTGCCTGATCACCCCTAACCGCCTCTTCTTCAGCCCTCGCTGTTGCGGCTTCATCCAGAAGGATATCTGGAATGATGTCCAGAAGGTCATTTAGCTGTGCAGTCTAACTAGCATATTACGCTTTTACTATTATAGATTATTTAAATCTATAAATAATAGTCGAGTAGTTGGCAGACATTGGAGATGTTTTATGACTGTTAATCTGGAATTGCCATGAGGGTTACCTGTGGGTGGTAAGGAAGTCAGGGTGCCACAGAGGGTCACAAGTAGACTGTGGGGTGGAGAATGGCCTGGCAGGGCAACTACAGGGTAAAGGGGAAGGATGGATGTCAGAAACAGCTAGTCAGAAGGGAACCAGGAGGCCTGGGCACTTGGAGCAGTCAAGACTGATACCCAAGGCTTGACGGTATTAACATTTTGCTTTTAGTATCTGCAAACATTTAGCAGCAGATATTTCCCCAAGGTTTTATTTTAATATATTTTTATTGTTTTCAGAGAGGGAGGGAGAAAGAGCTAGAAACATCAATGATAAGAAGCATTGGTCAGCTGCCTCCTACATGCCCCCCTCTGGAGATCAAGCCCTCAACCTGGGCATGTGCTCTGACTGGGAATCGAACCTCAACCTCCTGGTCCAGGCCCATAGGTTGATGCTCAACCACTGAGCCACACAAGCCAGGCTCCCCACGCTTTTATTTGCATTTTAATTTTGTTTATGGCATTTTTTTGCAAGGTAGGAATGTAAAGTTAGTCAGATTTATACATCCTTCCCTTCGTGGTTCCTTCCTTTGCCATTATGCATATTGGAAGCTAAATAAGATCTTGCTGAGATCTTATCCAAGAGCAGAAGCAGATGAGATTTCATCACCATGTGGGATGACTTATCACAGAAAACATCTCAGAATATTCATAACACGCTAAATAGTCATGGAGACCAGAGACACCCAGAGCTGGTCCCTGTTGTTTTAATGAGTGTGGATCTTCCTCTTTACAGCCCCAGGATGCTTAAGTTATCTCAGCTTGTAATTATCTTTCCTTATATTTGTGGCTTCTGTCGGTGTTATTTAAGGAGACCAGGTATCTAAACGTGTTAGGTTTATCTGGAGAGTATGAGTAAATGGCCCTGAGTAGCAGCCCCTGGTGCTCGCTGGTCGGTGAAGTGCATACTGTGAGCTCACTGTGGACCTTCCTGGGCCTTGTCCTTGGTTCTTTTTTTTTTTTTAATATATTTTATTGATTTTTTACAGAGAGGAAGGGAGAGGAATAGAGAGTTAGAAACATTGATGAGAGAAAGACATCTATCAGCTGCCTCTTGCACGCCCCCTACTGGGGATGTGCCCGCAACCAAGGTACATGCCCTTGACCAGAATCGAACCTGAGACCTTTTAGTCCGCAGACCGATGCTCTATCCACTGAGCCAAACCGGTTTTGGCTGTCCTTGGTTCTTGATGGTCTCTGACTTATTTGTTGCTGCTGCTAGTGAGTGGTTCCCATCCTCAGAAACAGTGTTTCATTATGCCTGACTTGCTGCCCCTGTAAGGACCCGCAGTAATGTGTGAGGGAATTCACTTTGGCCAGGAGTCTGGGTATGAAACCCCATCTTCTGCTCAGGCATCCAGTGTGAACGGGACAGACGATGAAAAGGCATCTCATGCGGGCCCCGCAGACACCCACCTGAAGTCTGAGAACAACAAGCTGAAGATCGCACTGACGCAGAGGTAAGAGGCTTAAATCCAGATACTGGTTCTCTGAAGGCTCCCACTGGGCGGGGCTCAGCAAGTGGAGAGTCTTACCTCCTAGCTGAGGGAAGCCCGGCCAGCTGGCCTGTTGCTGTTCTCTGCCTCACTGACTGCAACATCACACACACTGACCACGTCTGTTGACACCCACCTCTCTACTCAGCTGGCCCGGCCTGTTCTCCGGGTTTAATGCCTGTGAGTCCCAGCAACCATGACCCTTAGATCCAGCCCCCCGTTTTGGATTGTGGGCTTTGTCAGGGTTTCGAAGGACACCAGACTCTTTTCTTTCTCATCAGACAGCTATTCTTGGTTGTGTGACTTTTTTTTTAATATATTTTTATTGATTTCAGAGAGAAAGGGAGATGGAGAGACACACACACATCAACGATGAGAGAGAATCATTGAGAATCACGCCCCCTGCTGGGGATCAAGCCTGCAACCCAGGCATGTGCACTGACTGGGAATTGAACCTTGACCTCCTCATTCCTAGGTCAGTGCTCACACGGGCAGGGTCTATTCCTGATTGTTTAAGTCACAGTGTGCTGCCTAAATGAAAACATTTTAGCCCTAAAAATCAATGTTTTGAAATTCCAATTTAGTGGAGAAGTGAATTATAGGAATGAGGGGAAGCCATTTCCCCAAATCAGCTTAAGTTCTCCATCATCAGCCCTGGAATTAATCAGATAATAATGCTTTTCATTTTTTCAGTCCATATTGTTTGAACTGGAAGTGTGTATTTTCCTACCACAGTCTGGGTCCTTGAGGCTGTGGGATGGAAGATAATGGAGATTATCCAGATACAGCTGTGTTTACTGTTTAAAAATCTGTTACAACTCCCCTCAGCCAGGCTGTGCTAAGCAGGAGTCTGGACTCTGACAACTTGAGGTGCAAGCTCTGCCCATCACCCGGGATGTTCAGACCGAAGATTCCTGGGCTCCTAGCAGGGGAACTAGAGAGCTGCAAACCAAACAGCCTCTGAGGGGAACCCTATTCCAGTTTGTTTTCTAAAATTTCCTCACTGAAAGCATAGGGTCAAAGATAAACTTGGGCCTGGCCAGTTTGGCTCAGTGGATAGAGCATCAGCCTATGGACCAAAGGGTCCTAGGTTCGATTCTGGTCAAAGGCATGTACTTGGTAGCAGACTCTTCTCTGGCCTGGGCCCTGATCAGGGCTTCTGCAGAAGGCAACCAATCGATGTGTTTCTCTCACATCCATCTTTCTCTCTGTCTTTCCTTCTCTCTTCCACTCTCCCTAAAAATCAATAGAAAAATATCCTCGGGTAAGGATTAACAACAACAACAACAAAAAGATAAACTCAGGGTTTGTGTGGTACCAGTTCTGCCCTCAGGGAAGTCCCAGTCATCAGCTCCTTGCCCTTGGCTCTCAAATCTGGATTCCTTTTGATGCAGGGCTGGGGGACCTTTTTTCTGCCAAGGGCCATTGGGATATTTATAACCTCATTCACTTCATATAATTCACTTCAGGTAAGTTTATGTTGCTATGAAAAAAGCTCCTGGATTTATTGAATTTTTAGTCCCACCTGCAGGCCCAAGCCTAATGATTTCCTGGGCCTACTAGGTTACCCCGTTATCCCTGCTTCAAAGGCTTGAGGAGGTACCAGTGACAGTGGGACCATTATCATCTATTTGCTTGTTAAATCTGGTGTGTGTGTGTTGGCTCCAAGATGGATGTCAGGAACTTGTTGAAAGGGTCCAGGAGCTTTCATGAGATTCTCTGAGACCCCAGGTTGGCCCAGCACTTCAGAACTTCTGACCTTGAGGCACATTTCAGGGTAGAAGTGGCTCTCCTTCTGTGTCAGGGGTCAGCTGTGGTTACGAGGGATGGGATCTGACTCTGTGAGCTTGAATCCTTCTCTAAGAATTCTGTTCATTTCTAAAGTGATTCTTTTCTTTTTTTAAATCCTCACCTGAGGATATTTTTCCATTGATTTTTGTTTCTTTATTTTAAATTATCATTATTATTTCTCGTTGATTTTTTCTTTTTTTCCATTTTTTATTAATGTATTACATGTGTACATATCTTTCCATTTCCTTCCCCTCACCCCACTCCCATGCATGCCCTCACTCCTAGTGTCTTTCGTTCATTGGTTATGCTTATATGCATGCATACAAGTCCTTCAGTTGATCTCTTATCTACCTCATCTCTCCCTAATCTTCCCACTGTAATTTGACTGTCTGTTTGATACTTTACTGCCTTTGTATCTATCTTTTTGTTCATCAGTTTGTAATGTTCTTTATTATCCATAAATGAGTGAGATCATGTGGTATTTTTCTTTCATTGACTGGCTTATTTCACTTAGCATAATGCTCTCCAGTTCCATCCAGGATGCTGCAAATGGTAAGAATTCCTTCTTTTTTATGGCAGCATAGTATTCCATTGTGTAGATGTACCATAGTATTCTGATCCAGTCCTC
The DNA here is from genome assembly GCA_011751065.1 of Lasiurus cinereus. Classification (NCBI taxonomy): domain Eukaryota; kingdom Metazoa; phylum Chordata; class Mammalia; order Chiroptera; family Vespertilionidae; genus Lasiurus; species Lasiurus cinereus. The sequence continues at coordinate 1,780,666 of JAAGEH010000036.1, read as the reverse complement.
TGCTGATGGACACTGAGGCTGTTTCTAAATCATAGCTATTTTAAATTGTGCTGCTATGAGGATAGGGGTGCATATATCCTTTTTGATTCTAGCTTCTTAGGATATATTCCTAGGAGTGGGATTACTGGGTCAAATGAGAGTTCCATTTTTAGTTTTTTTTGAGGAAACTCCATACTGTTCTCCACAGTGACTGCACCAGTCTGCATTCCCACCAGCAGTGCATGAGGCTTTCCTTTTTCTCCGCATCCTCACCAACACTTGTCATTTGTTGATTTGTTGATGATTGCCATTCTCACAGGTGTAAGATGGTATCACATTGTCATTTTGATTTGCATCTCTTGGTTAATTAGTGACTTTGAACATGTTTTCATGTGTCTCTTGGCCTTCATTCTATCTTCTTTCAAAAAGATTCTATTTAGGTACGTTGCCTATTTTTTTTTTTTGGATCTTTTATCTTCCTTTTATTAAGTTGTATAAGTTGTTTGTAGATGTTGGAGATTAAACCTTTATCAGTGATAACATTTGCAAATATATTCTCCCATACAGTGGGCTTTCTTGTTGTTTTGTTGATGGTTTCTTTTGCTGTGCAAGTTTTTTATTTTGATGTAGTCCCATTTGTTTATTTTCTCTTTAGCTTCCATTGTCCTAGGAGCAGTAGCAGTGAAGAAGTTTCTTTGGCATATGTCTGAGATTTTGTTGCCTGTGGATTCCTCTAGTATTTTTATGGTTTCCCATCTTATGTTTAAGTCCTGTATCCATTTGGAATTTATTTTTGTATTTGGTGTAAGTTGGTGGTCTAGTTTCATTTTTTTGTATTTATCTGTTCAGTTTTCCCAACACCATTTATTGAAGAGACTGTCTTGACTCCATTGTATGTTCATGCCTCCTTTGTCAAATATTAATTGTGCATAGTGGTTTCGATCAATATCTGGATTCTCTATTCTATTCCATTGTTTTCTATATATCTGTTTTTGTGCCAGTACCAGGCTGTTTTGAGAAAAATGGCTTTGTAATACAGCTTGAAATCAGGTATTGAGATCCCACCTACTCTATTCTTCTATCGCAGGATTGCTGTGGCTATTCAGGGTCTTTTTTTGTTCCAGATGAATCTTTGGAGAGTTCTTTCTAGGTTTGTGAAATAAGCCGTTGGTATTTTAATGGAGAGTGCATTGAATCTATAGATTGCTTTGGGTAGTATGGACATTTTAATGATGTTGATTTTCCCAATTCCTGGGATAAGTCCTACTTGAGCATGGTATGCTCTTCCATCTGTTTACATCTTCCTCTATTTCTTTTTTCAGTGTTCTGTAAGTTTCCCATGTATAGGTCTTTTACCTCCTTAGTTAAGTTTATTCCTAGGTATCTTAATATTTTTTGGTGCAATGGTAAGTGGGATTGCTTTTTTAGTCTCTCTTTCTGTAAGTTCACTATTTGTGTATAAAAATGCTATAGATTTCTTGGTGTTAATTTTGTGTCCTGCCACATTGCCAAATTCATTTATTAAGTCTATTAGTTTTTTGATGGAGTCTTTCAGGCTTATTATGTACAGTATCATGTCATCTGCAAATAAGGACAGCTTTACTTCTTCTTTTCCAATTTGGATATCTTTTATTTCTTCTTCTTGTCTAAGTGCAATGACTAATACTTCCAATACTATGTCAAACAGGAGTGGGGAGAGAGAGCATCGCTGTCTTGTTCCTGTTCTTAAGGGAATTTTTTTAGTTTTTGCCCATTGAGTATGATGTTAGCTGTGGGTTTATCATATACGGCTCTTATGATGTTGAGGTATGAGCCTTCTATTCCCAGTTTGTTGAGAGAGTTTTTATCAAGAAAGGATGTTGGATTTTGTCAAATGCTTTTTCTGCATCAATTGATATGACTATGTGATTTTTATCTCTCAATTTGTTTATGTGATGTATCATGTTTATTGATTTGCGGATATTTTACTATCCTTGCATTCCTGGGATAAGTCCTACTTGATCATGGTGTATGATCTTTCTGATATAATGCTGGATCCGATTTGCTAGAATTTTGTTGAGGATTTTGGCATCTATGTTCATGAGGAATATTGGCCTGTAATTTTCTTTTATTGTGTTGTCGTTATCTGATTTTGGTATTAGGGTGATGCTGGCTTCATAGAAGGAGCTTGGAAGTGTTCCTTCTTCTTGAATTTTTTTGAAAAGTCTGAGGAGGATAGGTTTTAATTCTTCCTTAAATGTTTGGTAAAACTCCCCTGTGAAGCTGTTGGCCCCAGGCTTTTGTTTGCTGGAAACTTTTTGATGGCTGCTTCAATTTCTTCCATAGTTATTGGCCTATTGAGATTTTTTGGTTCTTCCTGATTGAGTTTTGGAAGGTTATGTTTTTTTAAGAATATGTCCATTCCCTCCAGGTTTTCCAGTTTGTTGGAGTAGAGTTGTTCATAGTATTTTTTAACAATTTTTTGTATTTCGGTGGGATCTGTTGTTATTTCACCTCTTTCATTTCTGATTTTGTTTATTTGGATCCTCTCTCTTTGCTTCTTGGTGAGCCTGGCTAGAAGTTCATCAGTCTTTTTTATCATTTCAAAGAACCAGCTCTTGGTTTTGTTGATCTTTTGTATTGTTTCTTTGTCTCTATGTTGTTGATCTCCACTCTGATCTTTATTATTTCCTTCCTTCTGCTTACACTGGGCTTTTCTTGTTGCTCTCTTACTAGCTTTATGAGTTGTAGGGTTAGGTAATTTATTACCATTGTTTCTTGTTTTTTGCAGTAGGGTTGTAGAGCTATGAACTTCCCTCTCAAGACTGATTTTGCTATATCCCATAATTTTGGATTGTTGTGTTTTCATTGTCATTTGTTGCCATGATGTTTTTTATTTCTTCCTTGATCTCTCTGGTGACCCAGTTATTGTTTAATAGCATGCTATTTAGTCTCCATATGTTTGATTTCTTTGGATTGTTTTTATTGTAGTTGATTTCCAGTTTTATGCCACTGTGATCTGAGAAGATGCTTGATATGATTTCTATCTTCTTGAATTTGAAGACACTTTGCCTATGACCCAACATATGGTCTATCTTTGAAAATGACCAATGTGCACTTTAGAAGAATATATATTCTGTGGCTTTGGGGTGAAATGTGCTGAAGATGTCAATTAACTCCATCTGATCTAGTGAGTCATTTAGGATTAATGTTTCTTTGCAGATTTTTTGTTTAGAGAATTTGTCCAATGGTGGTTGTGGGGTATTAAAGTCTCATACTATGATTGTATTGCTGTCAATCTCTCCCTTGATATCCTCCAGGAGTTTTTGTATGTATTTAGGTGCTCCTGTATTGGGTGCATATATGATTACCAGAGTTATTTCTTCTTATTGGATTGCTCCCTTTAGTATTATGAAGTGGTGTTTCTTATTTCTTGTTATATCCTTCACTTTACGATCTAATTTATCAGATATAAGGATTGCTTCCTCAGGTTTTTTTTTTCATTTCCATTCGCCTGAAAACCCTTTTTCCATCCCTTCATCTTCAGTCTGTATGCATATTTTTTTCTGAGGTGGATTTCTTGTAGACAGCATATATATGAGTCGTGTTTTCTTATCCAATCAGTTACCCTATGTCTTTTGATGGGGATATTTAATCCACTTACATTTAAAGTTATTATTGATACGTACTTATTTGTCGCCATTTTTATTCTTTACCCCTGTGTTCCTTCTTTGCTTTCTATTTCTTTCTTTCTTTTCTTTTGTCATTTTTTTCCTTACAGCAGACCCTTTAGCATTTCTTGCATTGCTGGTTTGGTGGTAATAAATTCCCTTAGTCCTTTTTTGTTTGTGAAGCTCCTGATTTCACCTTCAATTTTGATTGATAGCCTTGCTGGGTACAGTATTCTTAGATTCAGACCCTTCCTTTGCATGACTTTGTATATTTCATTCCAATCCCTTCTGGCCTGATGAGTTTCTGTTGAGAAATCAGTCGCTAGTCTGATGGGAGTTCCTTTGTAGGTAACTTTCCGTCGCTCTGGCTACTTTTAAGATTCTGTCTTTGTTGTTGGTGTTTGGCAACTTAATTATAATGTGCCTTGGCGTCAGTCTTTTGAGGTTCATTTTTCTTGGGACTCTGTGTGGGGTTTTTTCCCCCATATCAGGGAGGTTTTCTATCATTATTTCTTCAAACAGATTTTCTATTCCTTGTTCAGTTTCCTCTCCTTCTGGAGCCCCTATTATGTGGATGTTGTTTTGTTTCATGGTGTCCCAAAGTTCCCTTAGGCTCTCCTCCTGCTTTTTAATTTTTTTTTTCCTAGTAGCTGCTCTACTTGGTTATTTTTTCCTCAATTTTCTTCTACCTCACTGATGAGGTCCTCTGCTTCTTCTAGTCTGCTTTTGATGCTTTCTGTTGAGTTCTTTACAGCAAAGATGTCATTTTTCATTTCTTCTTGGTTCTTCTTCATTTCCTCTTGGTTCTTATTCATATTGTTGAATTTGTCTTCCATTCTTTTCAGCCACCATTTCTCTGAATTCTTTCTCTAGCATGTTGCTTGCCTCCATTTCATTTACTTCTTTTTCTGGTGATGACTGCTTTTCTTTCATATGTGGGTTGTTTCTTTCTCTCCCCATAGTCTCTCTTTTCCATGCGTCTGGTTATGTAGTTCTCTCTCTCCTTATCCCAGGCGAAATCTGACCTTTCCATGTGGAGTGTAGAACTTCTCTGAGTCTGAGCGTTTGTGCCAATTGGGGACTGGTATTCTGGAGTTTGCAGCTGGTGGACTACGGCAGTGGTGGGTGCCATAGTTGTAGATTTTCAGGCTTCTGATAATATCCACTTTCCTCTTCAAGATGGCACTATCTCCATGTCTAAGCTGGTGGCTCTGGGAGAAAACCCAGCAGCAGTGGGGGCTGCCGATTCAGGAGAGCCCTATCCAGCAGTCCTCCACCTTCTCCTGGAGTATAGCCATCCTTTCACTTGCCAACAAACACTCCCCATGCAACTTTCAGCTGTTCTTTCTGTCTGCTCAGGGACAAGGCTCGGAACACGTCCATCTATTCTGCTGCCATTTTTTTTCTCTCTTTTCCATTGATTTTTGAGAGAGTGGAAGAGAGAGGGAATGATAGAAACAACTGTGTGAGAGTAATACATCAATTGGTTGTCTCCTGCATGAGCCCCAACCAGGGCCTGGCTTGGGAGGAGCCTTTATTTGGGGTACATGCCCTTGACCGGAATCAAACCCAGAACCCTTTGGATCTCAGGCTGATGCTCTATCCACTGGGCCATCCTGGCTGGGGCTCTAAAGGGATTCTTTAAGAAAACAGCCCAGTAAGGTGATGGGACCACACAAGAGAGGCCAGTCCCTCTGGCACTTGTTCCTCCAGCCAGCCCTCAGTGACTCAGTGGTTGAGCATTGACCTATGAACCTGGCAGTCATAGTTTGATTCCTGATTAGGGCACATGCCCAGGTTGTGGGCTCACTCCCGGTGTGGGGCATGCAGAAGGCAACAGATAAATTATTTTCTCACATCATTGATGTTTCTATCTCTCTTTCTCCCTTCCTCTCTGAAATAAATTTCAAAAAAACCCTGAGGCCCATGAGGGGGATCTACCGTAGCAGCCGTAGCAGGTGGGGGCAAGGGAAGAGTCAGCACCCACCCTCCTGGTTATCTCCTGGCCTCTGCCTTGCAGCGCTGCCAATGTGAAGAAATGGGAGATCGAGCTGCAAACTCTGAGGGAGAGCAATGCACGGCTGACCATGGCGCTGCAGGAGTCCGCCACCAGCGTGGAGCAGTGGAAGAGGCAGTTCTCCATCTGCCGTGATGAGAATGACCGGCTGCGGCACAAGGTGAGCTCTGGAGGCCTAGGGGACACAGCCAGCAGGAGGGGCAGCAGGAGGGGTGACCGGGGCTCCTTCTCCCCAGCAGGAAGACTTGCTGCCTCCCCCTTTGAACCTCCCTCTATTTCAATAACTGATTCATTACCTTATTTTTTTAATAAAGATATTTTTATTGATTTCAGAGAGGAAGGGAGGAGAGAGAGAAACATCAATGTTGAGAAAGAATCATTGATCAGTTTCCTCCTGCACACCCCTTCCACCCTGGGGATCAAGCCCACAACCCAGACATGTGCCCTAACCTGGAATCGAATCTTGACCTCCTGGTTCATAGGTCAATGCTCAACCACTGAGCCACGCCGGCCAGGCTGACCATGTTTTAATGTCAGCACGTTTACAGGCTGTGGACACGACATAGGACATTGGTATTCACTCTCGTGGGCCCACTTGACCTGAGGGGAGCCACCGGAGGACACTCTCTGTTTCAGAGAGTACAGGTGGCACATGAAATTGCCTTGTGTTGCTTTTTCATTTCAATGCCCACAGTGCTGACAGTGAGTGGCACCAGGCCAGGTGCTAACTATGCACGTCCCCTTCCCAGGCTGGCTGATCAATTGCCCTCTCTTTCTTTTTCCAAGCAAAAGCCCAACTTCTCTCTGCACCCGAGTATAAAAGCCCAAGGTCATTGGTGGGGTGGAGGAAGTGCTTGCTGAAAGGAGCATCAGCTTCCCGGGTCGGGGGCGTCTCTAACAGCCCATTGGCTGAGGTGCACACCCGCCTCTGGGCAGAGTCCTCATAGCGCATTCCCTGCTTGGGACTGCTTCCGCCGCTTGTGGGAACCCCAGCAACATGGTGCTTTTGTGTTACACGTAGCTTCCACTCTTGCCGTTCACTCTGTACACACACTTTGGCCTTGGCCTTGGCTGTTCTTCTGAGCGAGCATGCTGGGGAGGGAGAGAAAGGTGCACCCTAGAGGTTTGCCTCCCACCTCCAGAAAAAGGCCTGCAGGCCAGGCTCCTGTATGCACCACTAGGGAAAGGTCGTCTTGATTTAAAACGTTTGAAATGTCATCATGTCCCACTTGGTGGCTCTGGCGTCTACCCCGCTGGCTTAAACACATGAAACAGAATAATTTAAGACATGGTTAAAATGATGTAAAATCACTTGAAATGAAATAAATTTCTATGCTGATAATAATAATTAAAAAAAAAAAAAGTAAAACTATTCTGGGGCGAAACAGGTAGATCCAGGGGACCTCTGGCCCCTGCTCGTGACAAATCCTTAAAGCAAACATACAGTTCCTGTCCTGTGGCCCTGAGAGCAGCCAGGAGCCCGGAGCATCCGAAGGCTGGGTTGTGTGACTCAATCAGCGCTGCTGGTGGTGAGTGAGGCACCTCCTGCTGAATGGGACCGGCAGTTCCTCTGAGAGCCACATGGAGTTCTAGTATAACCCCTGAGAAACACAAGTGGGTTAGTTTTAGATTTATTTTAAAAGAAAGCATAGGCCTAGCCAGTTTGGCTCAATGGATAGAACGTCAGCCTGTGGACCAAAGGGTCCTGGGTTCAATTCTGGTGAAGGACACATAGCTTGGTTGCAGGTTTCTCCCCAACCTGGGCCCTAGTTGAGACAGGAGGCAACCAATCAATGTTTCTGTCTTTCCCTCTCTCTTTCCCTCTCTCTGAAAAATCAATGGAAAAATATCCTCAGGTGAGGATGAACAGAAAAAAAAAATTCTATTTTATGGGGGTCGGGGGAAGAGGGACATCTGTAATAATCTCAACAATAACAAATTTAAAAAGAAATTAGTGACCAAAGTAAACTAGCATCCCTGCCTCACATGTGATGTTTCCCCAAGATTGACGAGCTGGAAGAACAGTCCAGTGAGATAAACAGAGAGAAGGAGAAGAACACTCAGCTGAAACGGAGGATCGAGGAGCTGGAATCCGAACTCCGAGAGAAGGAGACAGTGAGTAACAGCTCTGATGGCCCCTGGGTATCCTCTGGGCCTGTGGGCAAGCTCTCCACAAGGGCACAGCAGGTGACTGGGCATGTGATGGCTCTGGCAGCTGCCTAGACATCGGCACAGAGTCAGAGCCAAGAGTCACGTCAGGGCGCAGAATCTACAGCCTCCTCACTCTGTGTGCCTTGTGGTCAGCCACTCCGATCCAAGAGGGAGCTGAACTTTATACCAGACACTTGGGAACTTTTTTAGACAATCTGTCATCAGAAGTTGAATTCTGCTGTCAAATTAGTGCAGTGAGAGCCAGAATCACAGCCATTCGTTTTCTGGGGGGCAGAACTACTAAGTACACAGAGGCTGGAGGCCACAGGCAGGTGCCAAACTTCTCAGTCTCAGTTTCCCCACCAACAAAGCAGGAAGCATAAGAAGATCCGTCTGCCTGGTGATGTACCAATTTTGTGTGATTGTGCATATACTGTACTCGGCCCTTAAAATATCTGAAGGGTTCAGTGTTAAGGTCATCACCTTTATTATCTGTGCAGACAGTATGGGTTCTAAAAGCTACTTCTATTCCTAGATGTCCTGGGGACAGGGAGGAAGTTCAAGAATGCCTTTTATCTGACTTGAGGTCACATTCTTTTTCAAATTTCTTTCTCCCATAGGAGTTGAAAGATCTCCGAAAACAGAGTGAAATCATACCTCAGCTCATGTCAGAGTGTGAATATGTCTCTGAGAAGTTAGAGGTAAGGACAGGAGGCTCAGATGAGAATCTCCCATCCCCAAGGAGGCTCAGCAGCATTTGTCTTGTGGCTTGTCCACCTAACGATGGTGTCCTGTGCCACAAACCATAGTGCAGGTGACTGTTTCCAGTTCACAGAAGCCCCTGCAGAACCACAGAGGGGTGAGGAGTGAGGGCAGAGGGAAGGCTAAGAGCCTAAGATCTGGGTGCTGTCCCACCTCTCCACTCCCCAGCTGTGACCTTGCACACTATCTTGGGGTAGATCCCCCTCACTGGCCTCAGGTTTTTTTTTAATTTAATTTATTTCAGAGAGGAAGGGAGAAAGAGAGAGAGAAACATCAATGATGTGAGAGAATAATTTATCTGTTGCCTTCTGCATGCCCCACACCGGATCGAGCCCACAACCTGGGCATGTGCCCTAATCAGGAATCAAACTATGACTGCCAGGTTCGTAGGTCAATGCTCAACCACTGAGCCACACTGGCCAGGTTGGCCTCAGATTTCTGATCACAGAAGGATAGTTTTAACCTCCTCTACCTCCAAGCTGTCCTCACTGCAGGAGCCCTGTATTCACGTGGGCAGCTCCAGCATTAGCAACTGGTTAGGGTTAGGACCTAACTGTTAGGTTATCAGAATGGAGCTGAGTGTGCATCTGCTGACCTTCTGGGCTGGGGCTGAAAATGCCTCTCACTGGTGAAAGGGTTGGTTAGCACTGGGCTGCCTGGGCAGGTGTCTGAGTTCTGAATTCTATGTAGGAATATTTTTCAGGGCGCGTGTTGGTCACACACTGTGTCAGCACCTCTGCCAAGGGACAGGTAGGAAAGAAGGGCACGCTGAGATGCCCCTGGTCTGTGTGCTGAGGAACTAACAGGTCTCGGGTGCAGCCATAGCAGGACTCCGCGGACCCCCCTCACTGTGCTCTAGACCCTTCTCCCTTGGTTTTGCTTCAGGCAGCAGAGAAAGACAATCAAAACTTGGAGGACAAAGTGCGTTCCCTGAAGATGGACATTGAGGAGAGCAAATACCGACAGCGCCACCTAAAGGTGGAGTTGAAGAACTTCTTGGAGGTGCTGGACGGGAAGATTGACGACCTGCACGATTTCCGCCGCGGCCTCTCCAAGCTGGGCACCGACAACTAGGGCGCCCGGCCCCACGGGAGCCACAGGTGTGTGCGAGCGGCCAGGACGTCCGGCTGTCGGTGTTGCTTCTGTCCATGCAGGCGCAGCCGGGCGCGGTTCCAGACTGCCTAGCCGTCCGCATGCTGCTTCCGGGATTGCAGTCTCCTCTCGCTTCTCTGGCCTTTCGAGGTTGGGGCCACTGGAAGATTCTGACTCAGGAATCCAGACTAGGTCTACCTTAACGTTTACGCAGTCAGGGCAGGGATGTTTATATCTTTCTTAAGGGTTGTTGCAGCCACATGAGCTGAAATGAGTTTTCTAATCCAAATGTGAGTATCCTTTACACCTCCTTTATTTTTTTTGAACAGCATTCTGGGTATCTGAATGTCCCCCAGGCGCTCCAGTGTGGCCATGGAGGTAAAATCTCCCTCCCCTCGATATCCAGATGCTTTAGAGCAGCTACTTTCTGGAGGAAGGAGACAGGCTTCGGGAGGTGCCTTTCTGGCCCGGGGACCCCTGCCCCTCTGCCCCCTCATCCCGCCCCAGTTGTGAGGCTGCGACCACGCTCCTTTCCTTGGTTTTATTTTCTGAGCAGATCGCTGTGCTGTGGGGACAGCACGCAGGGAGGCACCTCGCACAGTGCCTGGCACACAGTAGGTGCTTAATAAATACTTGTTCAATTAAAAACATGCAGAGGATTTAGTGTTTCAATCCAGCCCCAGCAAAGTCCCTGCCAACAGCCAACATCCTGTGCCCTGGGTCAGCATCAGACGTGAATGCACTTATGTGGTCAAGCCCATGGCTTGGCTCCGTGGCCCTTGGCTCCATGGCACCTGTGTGCAGTAAGCACCTCCGTCGCCCTATGGCCCTGAGGCTGGGAGGGTGGCTGTGGAGGCAGTAGGAACTGGTTGGAGCTCTCCTGTCCCAGGAGCCCATCCATGGCCCTCTGCCCTGGTCTCTGTCCCTGGGACCCTCATTACTCTCTAGTCGTGGGGCCTGTAGCTGAGATTCCAGGACCATGGGTTGTCGCTGAGGTTGGGCTGCCTGCTAGGATCTGGGGCTGGATTCTATGTTGGGTTTGGGCAGTTGAGGAAGAAGTCACACCAGCCCAGGGGGCAGCGTGGGCTCAGACTTGGCCCAAGTCTGCCTCTGCATTTTCAGATCCTGTTGAGGGAGAGGCTGGCGCCACCAACCTCTCCTCTCAGTGGGCACGGCATGCCGTTGTCATCCTTCATTGGCAGGGACTGCCGTGTTGGCACAATGGTTGAATCCCTGGCCGTGGGCCTTTCTAAAGGAGCCTTGGTGCTCCTTTACCTGCTTCGTGAACCATTGAATTTCCTCTTCTAGAAAGGTGTTCCCACATGGCTAGGATTTCTCCCTGGTGCGTTTGGGTAAATGATAACACACCCTGAGAGGGGGCAGGTACCCGAAGACATGACCTGGGCGCCCTCCATGGAGCTGAGCCCTGTTCATAGGGGAGGAGGGAGATGGGAGGAGGAGGGAGGGCTGGAGGCCTGGAGCCCAGCTTCTGCAGAGACCCCGCAGGCTGGCACACAGCGCACAGGAGGTACAGGGCGCACAGGAGATGCAGGGCGCAGCTGGCCTGCCCTACCCCGGAGCCCAGGAGGCTCAGGACAGCGTGGGCAGCTCCTCACTGGCTGAGCTGGAGACTAGACTGCAGGCTGGGCCTGGGCAGGGCCTGTGGCCGGCAGCGGGTAAAGAGATTCTTCTCAGGCAGGTCAGCCCACCTGGCAGCAGACTGAGCACTGGGCAGCCCAGGAGCAGCAGTCTCCAGGGTTTAAAACCTCTACGTGGGTCTTCTTTTTGTTGTTGCTGTTAATCCTCCCCTGAGGATATTTTTCCATTGATTTTAGAGAGAGTGGATGAGAGATGGAGAGACAGAAACATCAATGTGAGAGAAACACATCAATTGGTTACCTCCTGCACACGCCCTGGCAAAGGCCCAGCTTGGGGAGGAGCCTATAACCTTGACCAGAATCGAACCCGGGACCCTTTGATCTACAGGCCGACGCTCTATCCACTGAGCCACACTGGCTAGGGCTCCACATGGGTCTTCTGGTGCTGCCATACTCTATCAGCGTCTGGTTAATTCAGAGGAGTCGTCTTGGCTGACAGCATGCTCAGGCGGCACAGTCACAAGAAGGAGAGTTGCGAAAGGTACCTGTAGTGACTGTAGTAAACACCAGAAGTGGTAGAGCTGTTACCATGGTGGCAGCTGTGTCCCGAGGCCGGGAGCTCAGACCCCGAGCGGCGGCTCAGCCAGCGCTAAGGTGTCCCGGCCCCGAGCCCGAGCCATGGGCTCTTCTGCAGGGAAAGCACAGCGTCTTGAGGCCCTGGGCTAGTGTTCCTCTGCTCCTCTCTAAAGATGTCCTGTTTCTTCCTTTACTTTCTTTTAAGAGCAGTGACCTGGGACAGCCCGGGTCGGCCGTGGAGTCTGGCCCCGTCTGACAGCCTGTGGCTCCGTGTAGGTGGCTCAGGGTAGTGCATGGAAACAACCCCGAATTCACCCGGTTTTCCTGGGAGCCCGCTAATGCATCCTCATGTATCAGCCTCACACTAAGGTCCTTCGGGGTCACTGTCAGAAGCCAGGTGCAGGCAGGACAGACCTGTGTCACCCAGGAGCACCCGCTCATGCTGTGCTGCTGGGAGGGGAGGGGCGTTTTTGTTTTCATTTGCCAGTGCCACCTCCTGGCTCTGACATCTCCACCACAGGCCGCCTGGTCCTGATTAGAATCTTTCCGCATCGTGAAACCCAGGGACGAAGAGAAGCCATGTAAAACCGGAGGCCCCTTATTCGTAATGAGCCTTAAAAATGACTTTCGTTCCAGTAAAGGCCCAACAGAGTGCATGGCCACGTTAAGAGTGCAAGTGGAGATGAGCCCCTCCCAGTGTCCAGATATGGAAACCCTCCCCCCACCCCGAGAAACAGTGTGGGCAGGTGGTTAGGCCTTCAGGTGACAGAGAGCCAATCCCCCTGAGATCCGACACTCATGTGGCAGGTATCTCGCTGCCACACGCATCTCCATGCTGTCTCTTCAGGCTCAGCTGGGGCGGCCTGAATGGAGATCAGTGCCCCTGTTTCATAGACAGGGCCCAGTCAGCAAGTGACACACCCAGGTCACCAGGGAGTAAGCAGCGAGTGGGCTCCGAGTCCAGGTCTCCTGACCTTGGCCGTGTGAGCCCTACGCTGTTCTCCCTCTGGCCATCCTTGAGGCCAGGAAAAATAATTCTCTTTCTCTTTTTTTAATCCTCACCCAAGAATATTTCCCCATTGACTTATAAAGAGTAGAAGAGAGGGAGAGACAGAAACATGGATATGAGAGAAACACATCGATTGGTTGCCTCCTGACCAGGTCTGTGCCCTTGACCAGAATCGAACCCGGGACCATAGGCCGATGCTCTATCCACTAAGCCAAACTGGCTAGGGCAAAAACAATTCTCTTGCATTCTGGGAAGAGCTCACACTGCAGATATGCTATGTTAGCATATGTCCCGGCCAGTGGCAATATACCCGCGAGAGAATCAGAACAGAAGGATTCTGATTTTGCAGAGATCTCTCCTGGGGGGTGTTAGTAGCACACGCTCTGAGAGGCCAGAGCTGGGACAGACTCACTTTGTGTTCTTTGTTGGTGGCTTTAGTGGAGGCAGGGGTTCGTTCAAGATGCCTGGGAGGCCCTGAGACCACAGAGCGGTAAGCTGAATCTTGACTGGGGAATTGCTGTGCACTGCCCGCCCCCTTCCCAGGCAGGAGCCCGCTCTGTGCAGGAAGGAGCCTCGCAGTGGGGAGAGCAGGGAGAACAGGGCCTGCCCACCCCGGGGGGACTGTCCACAGTGGGCACCTGGCCTGCAGCCTGCAGCCTCCTCACAGACTGCTCCAGGCGGGGGCAGGCCACAGCATGGCCTTTAGGGGTGATTTGCTGAGCCATGACTGGTGTGGAGTCATTTGATGCGAAACACCAAGTCAGGAGTGGAATGGAATAGTCATATGCTGCCCACCAGCACCCCATCATCAGCCCATTTTAAAAGAGTGCTTTTTTACCCTGGCTGGTGTGGCTCAGTGGATAGCATGTCAGCCTACAGATCAAAGGGTCCTGGGTTCAATTCCAGTCAAAAGCATGTACCTCTCTTGAAAGTTCCTTCCCAGCTTGGGCCTTGGTCAGGGCTTGTGCAGGAGGCAACCAATTGATGTGTTTCTCTCACATCGATGTTTCTCTCTGTCTTTCCCTCTCTCTTCCACTCTCTCTAAAAATCAATGGAAAAATATCCTCAGGTAAGGAATAAATCATAGATAGATAGAGTGAATTTTCTGCCCTCTAGAGCCAGCCTGCAGGCTGCCAGGGCTCACAGGGCGGCCTCTCAGAAGGCCGTGGCCAGGTGCGTGCTCAGAGGAAGGCGGCGGCTGTGACTTGGCCCGGACGCGAGGGAGCCCCTGGGCTCTGCCGCCTGGCCCTCTAGAAGTTCCCGTTCTCTTGTGACATAAAACGTCCCTAGAGTTTGAAGCGCAGTTTAAACTAGAAACTTGCAAATCAATGTCCACATAAATTTTTAAATTATATGCACTGTTTAAACGGATCCTAATTTCTGGTTAGATGATTTCTCCCAAAGAAATGTTATCTGGAGGACCTTATGAAGATGGCGGCATAGGTAAACACCTACACTGCTGCCTCGCACAACAATTTCAAAACTACAACTACAAGACAGAACGGACATCATCCAGAACCACAGGAAAGCTGGCTGAGTGGAAGTTCTACAACTAGAGGGAAAGAGAGGGGCTCACAGAGACCCACAGGAGCTGCAAAAAGCTGAGGTACGGAGATGCATGCGTGGAGAGAGCGGGTGCCAGAGAACCTGGCTGGCTTTCTCTGGCGGGAGACTCCCAACGGCATAGAACCCCTTATCCTAGGTTCAGCCGAAACTCATACGGGGGGAGATTGGATTGTGAAAAGGGAGAAGTGCACGGAAATTGGGGGAGTCGCAGGAGGGCAGAAGTCGGCTGATTGTGCCACTGGCTTTCACAAGAGGGCGGGAGACAAAGCATCCCAACTGAGTCACCTCTAACTCCACTAAACCCCAGTTTCGGGCTAAATCCTGGGGATCCAGATTAATATGGTCCCAGAGCGGAGGGGAGCCAAAAAGGCAGCAGTCTAGAGGCACTGCGAGAACGAGCGCACAGGGACTGCTCCTGCGATTACCCAGTCACGTGAGAGGGCGGGGCCAATTGGAAGGCAAAGCAGTCTGTTAAGCCCTGAGACTCCACCCATCCCAAGCTCAACATAGAGGCTTCTGCGGTTTTACAAGTCTGGTATCATAAGGCTGAATCCAACACAGAAATTCTCCCGGCATAGTGAAAATGCCGAGACAAGGGAAGAGATCACAAACAGAAGAAATGGAGGAAAATAAATGACTGGATATAGAGTTCAAAACCACGCTTATAAGGTTTTTCAAGAATATCCTAGAAAAGTTGGATAAAGTTAGCGAGACCCAAGAAGAGATGAAAAAGAACCAACTAGAGGTGAAAAAGGACCAACTAGAAATTAAACATACACTGACTGAAATAAAAAATATTATACAGAGACCTAACAGCAGACTAGAGGAAGGCAAGAATCAAGTCAAAAATTTGAAATATAAAGAAGCAGAAAACACTCAACTGGAAAAGAAAAAAGAATCCAAAAATGTGAAGATAATGTAAGGAGCCTCTGGGACAGCTTCCATCATCAGAATTGTGTGGGTGCCAGAAGAAGAGAGAGAGCAAGGTACTGAAAACCTACTTAAATAATGACTGAAAACTTCCCACATCTGGTAAAAGAAATAGACTTACAAGTCCAGGAAGCACACAGAACTCCTTATAAAAAGAATCCAAAGAGGACTACACCAAGACAATCATCATTAAAATACCAAGAGCAAAAGACAGAGAATATTAAAAGCAGCAAGAGAAAAACAGTTCATTACCTACAAGGGAGCACCCATACGACTGTCAGCTGATTTCTCAACAGAAACGATGCAGGCCAGACGGGAATGGCAAGAAATATTCGACGTGATGAATAGCAAGAACCTACAACCAAGCATACTCTATCCAGCAAAGCTAACATTCAAAATTGAAGGGCAGATAAAGAGCTTCACAGATAAGAAAAAGCTACAGGAATTCATCAATTCCAAACCAGTATTATATGAAATGCTGAAAGGTACTCTTTTAGAAGAGGAAGAAGAAAAAGATAAATTATGAACAACAAACACATATCTATCAACAAGGGAATCTAAAAATTAAGTGAGTTAAAATTTTGATCAACAGAATAAACTGGTGAATATAATAGAATCAGGAGCACAGAAAGGGAGTGGACTGATAATTCTCAGGGGGAAAGGGGTGAGGGGTGTACAGGGAGAGACTGGACAAAAATCAATCACCTATGGATGAGGTCAACAGGAGGGAGGTAAGGGTAAAGGAAGGGGTGGGAGGTGGGTGGAGGGGAGCTATTGAGTGGAAAAAAGAGAAACAAATGTAATAATCTGAATAATAAAGATTTAATTTAAAAAAGAAAGAAAGAAATGTTATCTGTTCTGGGGGTGAAGGAGGGGAGGTGACCCCATGGAAAGGCAATCCTGCATGGAAATGTGTGTTACTCAATGGTCCTCTCCACACACCTGACTCAAGGATATGGGTCTTCTAGTTCCTCTTTAAATGCAAGGAGACTTTGGCAGGAATCTGACAGCTGGATGAAACGGGCGACTGTATTTAGGAGTGAGTGTGTGTGTGTGTGTGTTGGAGAGAGAAGCAGCAAGGGCAAGAAAGAAGAAACACTATTTTCAATGAAGAACATGTACAGCTGAGAGGAGTCTTCACTAACCCTGGCGGTGATGTGGTCTGTTGTGGACCCACTGATGAGCAGCGTTTGTGGGTCTGTGTTTCCGTGGACTCATACAGTGCCTGCTTTCTTTGACGATGCAGAGCCATGACGTGTGGTCCCCAGGCCACACAGACCCCTGTGCACCTGGCTGGAGCCCAGAGAAGCCATGGTGGAGTCCAACTAGGGGACATTTTGGCACATGATTGACAGGTCTGGTGATCTGCAGCTGTGGGGAATGTGTTACTGTATTACCCTGTGGAACCGCTTTTCATCATAAAGTCCCGACTTTAGATCAATTGTTGTAGCAACTTCTTACGATGTGGCAGGCATTTAGCCACTTCCTGCAGCAAATGTAATAATTTAATGGTTAGTATGAGGTGTATAAGTACACTTCCCCAAGAGTACCAGGTTGCCCCCCACCCCCACTTTTTAAAAAAAAATATATATTTTATTGATTTTTTACAGAGAGGAAGGGAGAGGGATAGACAGTTAGAAACATCGATGAGAGAGAGACCTCGATTAGCCGCCTCCTGCATGCCTCCTACTGGGGATGTGCCTGCAACCAGGATACATGCCCTTGACCGGAATCGAACCTGGGATCTTTCAGTCCGCAGGCCAACGCTCTATCCACTGAGCCAAACCAGTTTCAGCCCCCCCCGCCCCCGGGTAATGCCTTTTTGGAACATAAATAATACATACTTTTTCTTTTTTTTTTAAAGAAACTACAGATGAGCAAAAAGGAAAAAAATCACATATTTTACACCATCTGATTGTAACCACTGTTAACATTTTGGTATATGCCTTTCAGGCTTTTTTCTATGCTTTTCTACTTCTTTTATTACTTTATTTCACCAAATGCAATCATACACACTGTCGGATCACTTGCTTTTTGTCTTCTTAGCACTACCTGGGACTGTAGTTCTATGTCAGTCAACATGTAATTCCATCATTTTTAACACCTACGCAGGTTGTGCTTGGATACCCACGGCCTCTCCAGTTTCTCATGTTGTCGTCGAGAATATGCTGAAGCCTTTCTCCTGACATCGTTGTGGACATTTCAAAACTTTATGGGGATAGTTTCCTACAGCTGGACTTGCTGCCTCCAGGTGTGGTGGGTGGTACAAGCGCTCGATGCCCCTTCCTGGGCACACAGGGCACTCCACTCTCCAGCCCCTTAGTCCTTCAGGGCCCCGCGGCCAATTCTGGCCATGAAACCTGCGCAGAGCACCAGGCCGGACCTGCTGGTCGTGACGGGTGAGATGCCACGTGCAGCTCTCCAGTCTCTGTTCCCGGGCTCTGTCAGCCCAGGTCACTGAGCGACTGTGTGACTGCAGCCCCCCTTCAGCCTCCATGACACCCCATCTGCCCACCTGCATGGACACGTAGTGTGACCTTGAATGTGACACCACTGGGATTTCAGGGTTTATTTGTTCCTGCAGCATAGTGTGCCCTCTCCCGACTAACGATAAAAAGGTGGGCACATTTTTACCATTTTAAAAAATACATTTTTATCAATTTCAGAGAGGAAGAGATAGGGAGAGAGACAGAAACATCAATGATGAGAGAGGATCATGAATCAGCTGCCTCCTGCATGGCCCCTGCTGGAGATTGAGCCCACAACCTGGGCAGGTGCCCTGACCAGGAATAGAATAGTGACCTCCTGGTTCATATTTTATGCTCAACCATTGAGCCTCACTGGCTGGGTCATTTTTACAGTTTTTAATAGATATTGTCTCAAACTGCCTTCCAGAAAGAGGATTCCAAATCATACTCCCGCCAGCAATGTGTGACAACGTCTTGCTCCCTCTTTAACACTGGTGTTACCATGGGGCTGGGAGGTTAGTTTCATTTGCATTTTCTTTATTAGAATGAGACTATTGCTAGCAAAAATATTGATTGGATGATATTCTTTTATAGTTTAACTATTCCTCTCCTCTGGCTAATTTTCTCATAAGGTTTTTAACTATCTCATTGATTTCTAAGAGGATTTTCTTCCCCTTCATAAATATTGTAAAAAAAAAAAAAGTTATATGTATGGCTTTTTAAAATGTTCAGGCATAGAAAACAATTTTCAGTAAAATCTGTCCTATCTTTGCCATCATGCTATGAAGAGTTTTCCTATTCTAATTCCAAGATTGTATAAATATTCAGCAGTGTTTTATTCTTGTTCTGTTATTGCTAAAAATGTTTTTATTGATTTCAAAGAGAGGAAGGGAAAGGGAGAAGAGAGAAACATCAGTGATGAGAGAGAATTATCCATCAGCTGCCTCCTGCATGGCCCCTCCTAGGCATTGAGCCTGCAACCCAGGCATGTGCCCTGACCAGAAATCAAACTGTGACTTCTTGGTTCATGGGTCGATGTTCAACCACTGAGCCACTCCAGCCAAGCTATTTTTTAAAACAATTAAATCTCTGAGTCTTCTGGAATTTATTTTCTAAATTGCCCCAATATGTTTTTATGGGAGATTTATCTTTTCTCTACTGATATGAAATCCCATTTTTACTGTATACCCAGTTCTTACATAGTCTTACATGTGCTTCTGTTGAGGCCATCGTGCGCATTCTGGCACTGGTACCACATTTTGATCTTCACGAATTTATGTCCCAATTAACTACACTTTTTCAAAAATTTCCCAGTAGTTTTTGTATGTCAATATTTCTGAAAGAAATTTGAGATCCTTTTATAATGTTTAAAATTGGAAATTGGATTGTATAAGATATAGAGGTTACTATAGAGAGGATTAATGTTTTTATAATATTTAACCTTTCAGTAAATTTATAAAGGGTTATGTTCCTCAGTGTATTTTTCCTACTATAGGTGATTTTGGTAGTTGGGGTTACTATTGTAAGGGAGCTCTCCAACTGCTTGTTGTTCATGTAAGGGCACACCATTACTTTTTTAAAATGAAAAGTAAATCCATTGATTTTCTGATTTGCAAATGTGAACATTTTGAAAAAAACAATGCAGAAATTGAAAGTCCCTCATGATTAAAATCCCTTTACTCCCAGATAAACCATCAACAATTGATATATATTCCTCACTTCTTTTGGTTTTGTTTGGTTAATCCTCACCTGAGGATTTTTTTTCATTGATTTTCAGAGAATGGAAGGGAGGGAGACAGAGAGAGAGGAGCATTGATGTGAGAGAGACACATCCACTGTTTGCCTCCCACATGTGCCCTGACCAGGGCTGGGGATCGAGCCCACAATCAAGGTACATGCCCGTGACCGGAATTGAACCCATGACCCTTCAGTCTGAGGGCCAATGCTCTAACCACTGAGCAACTGGCTAGGGTTCACTTTTTTCTCTCCTAAAACATGTTTTGTCACTTTGGCTCTATGATGCAAGGACCCTTCTGCCTCATGTGCATTTCACTTTGCAGTGGATCGTGGGCATTTCCTTGTTGGTACATAAGTGATCTACCTCATCCTTTCCAGCTCTGCACAGAGCAGTGTGTATAGCCACCAGTTTATGTAGCGTGGTACTTGGTTATGCTTGTTTTGTTGTTTGTGTGTGTGTGTGTGTGTGTGTTTAAATAATTCCTTATTGTTGAAAGTATTACATATGTCCCCTTCCCCCCCAATTAAGTCCCCCCAGCCTGCCCCTGCTCCCCACCTCCCTCCCCCAAGGCCTCATTGTCTGTGTCCTGGTTTATGTTTATTTTGTAATTAGCCAATTACTGAATACTCTTTTGTGCTAATGGTTTTGTTGTTATTCTTTTGCCTTATATAGGTAGAGTGGTAATTCTGGGTAGTGATAATTTTACTTCCATAATTTTAGTAATCTTGTTTCACTTCCTTATTTCATTGACACACTTTTAGAACATGAAATAACATATAATTGTGCTGATATCATACATTCTTCATTATGTGTGTGTGTGTGTGTGTGTGTGTGTGTGTGTATGTGTGTGTTTTAACTTAGTGAGATTACCTCTAGTGTTTCTCCAAAAGTATAAATTTGGTTAATGTAGATATTCTTAATATTTGAATTTATATATTTAAAGCTATACCCTTCCTTTTTTAGTGTGCTGAAAGTAATTTCAGTAATGATTTTAGAATTTTATTAATGCCTTTCCCCTCACAATCTATCAAGATGATCAAGTGGTTATATTTTTTTTAACATGTATTTTTATTGATTTCAGAGAGAAAGGGAGAGGGGAAGAGAGATAGAAACATCATTGATGAGAGAGAATCATTGACCGATCAAGCCCGAAACCTAAGCATGTGCCCTGACTGGGAATTCGAACTGACCTCCTGGTTCATAGGTCAACACTCAACCACCAAGCCACACCAGCTGGGCAAGTGGCTATTCTTTATCATGACTTAAGATGAATTTTTAAAATAGATTTGCTAATGGTAAACCTTCTCTGAATTTTTAGAAAACCTGATTCAGTCATGGTATATTATCCCTTTAATGTACATCTCCATTCAATGTTAACAGTGGTTATTTAGGATGGGTTGGTTATGATAGATTTTGATGTTCTTATCTGTATTTTTCGATTTTTCTACAATATTCATATATTGTATAATATAACTAAGAGTTTTAAAATAAAAATATTCTGGGTTTGGTTTGCTTATATTATTTTGGATTTTTTCATATATTCAGATGGATAATTATATAATTTTTTTCCTGCTGGCTCTGTCAGGTATGGTGTTAGATTTATGTTAACATCTTAAAAAAAAACTTGGGAACCTCTCTTTTTTCTATGCCCTGGAACAGTTTAAATAATAAATAATATTTAGAATTTTTTGCTCCTGGAAGTTTTTATAACATGTATAAAATTGTCCAAGTCTAGTGCCTTTATAGGAAAAAACCTTTGACAATGTTTTCCATGCTCATTGGTCTCTTCAAGTGTTCTTCCTATTCTGTCCGTTTTGGGCCATTTTAATGTCCTAAATAATGATTCTCTTAAGGTTTCTAGATTTTCGAGCATGAAGTTGTTGTATTTCCTATTCTCATTTCTCATATTGGGTGTCATGCTTTTCCGTATTCCAATGTGTTTTCCCAGAATTAATCTGTTTTATTGGTCTTTTCAAAGAGCCAGCTCAGGTTCTTGTATCTTAATGTGCTATCTTAGCATTTTGTGATTTTTGTTTTTGTTCTTATTAATTTCTTTATTTTTTTTTTACCTTCTCGTTTTACCTTGTTCTTGTGTAATAATAGCTGCAGTTATGACTATGGCTTTTCTTCTTTACACACATTCCTGGAATTTATAGGTATGGTGTTATAAATAATTTGAGATTCCATTTTTTACTGAAGAGTTATTTGGAATTATACTTTTTCATTTCCAGATAAGTTCGATATTTGTTATTGTTCTTAGCATTTGCTATAAATGTCTAGTTTTATTGCCTTGCTGTCAAAAAGGATGTGGCCTGTACAATTTCTGCCTTTTAGAGTTTACTTATGCTTTCTTAGGATCTAATTAATATTCCCAGGAAACTGCAAAAGAAGGTATAGTCTCTGAAGGGAACAAAATTCAAACTATATATGTTAATTTGATCTTATTAATTATGATGTCATGGGCCGTTAATTTTTACTTCCTTGCATCCTTGAAGACAAAGGAAAACATGTTATTCTCCACTGGTATTGCATTTCTGTCTGTTTCTCTAGTTTCTGTGTTTCAGTATGCTGTTATTTGGCAAATTCTTTTTTCATATTTAAGGGGAAAAGTATTTTCCTTTAAAGACTTGTATACCTTTGTGAATTTTACCTGATTTTGTTGTAACGTTTTTGTCGAAATATGTAGTTCGGTAAAATGTTTGTGTCTCTTAAAAAGTCAACAACAATCTTTCAGAAGCCTTTGTGTCTTTTTAAAAACATATTTTTATTGGTTTCAAAGAAGAAACAAGAGAGAGAGATGGAAACATCAATGATGAGAGAGAATTATTGATCAGCTGCCTCCTGCACACCCACAACCCGGGCATGTGCCCTGACCAGGAATCGAACTGTGATCTCAAGGTTCATAGGTTGACGTTCAAGCACTGAGCCACACCGACCGAGCAGAAGCTTTTGTGTCTTAAGCAGATAATTTGAAAGCTCAGTCTCCCAAGAGGTAAGTGTATATTCCGGGCCACAGAGTGGGCAGAGGCCCATGTGCTGTGGGGTTTGAAGTGTGTACATTCCCATCTTGCTCTGGAGCAGCTATGCTCAGAGAAGCTTAGGGGACCTGCCCTTCAGCACTCACATTCTGCCCCTTTGGGGACGACACCAAAACTTTCCTCCACCCAAGAGGTGGGCCCGGCATCCACGCAGAAGGCAGTGGAGAGTGTGTGCCTGGGTTCCTGGCTCTTGAGGGAAAAGCTAATCTCGGAGACCAACTTCTCCCAAAGCCATGCAGGCGGCGTGAATCCCTCCCTGTATCTCACAAGTGACTGGAACACTGGCGTCTCTATTTTCCGTCACTCAAGTTCATGTCTATTTTGAGCCCCCATTCTATCAGGCTCCTGTGAGTGGGCCTCAGCCAGTTCTGGGACCTCCTTTTTTCCCAGAGATGTGAGTCTTCAAAAGTTCTGGCAGCATATATACTCCCACGGTGTCGGGGACAGGGGCCGGTGTTTGCTGAGAGGGCTCCTGCCCCGGCTGTGCTGTTCCCCTCCACCTGCTGCTCTGTAGTAAACGAATCCCTCAGGTGCTCGAGCTGCAGAGTTCTCCGTGCTGTTGGCCTGGCCCTCGCTCCAGCCACCCCCTGGTTGACAGCAGAGGTTCCAGCGGAGGGCAGTTTGACTGGCGTTGTGCACAGGCAGTCCCACTGCCCTGTGCTCCTCACTCCGGGCACCACATTCTCTTCTCTCCACCATCCCTCCCTCTTCCTGGTCCTCTCACCCAGGATCTCCTCCATCTTCTGGTGCCTCTTACGAAAAGCGACAGAGGCCTCTTCCCAAAGCTTGGAACGGGTCAGGTTGTAGCCCCATGTCTCCATCCTTCACCCCGGGGTCCCCTATGAGGCCACACCAGGTGCCTCCCAGACCTGCCTTTGCCTGGCTGCCTCAGCTCTTTGCTCGCCCAGCTCCTGCCTCACCGGCTGCCTGAGAGCCTTGCCCTGCTCCAATCTTATTCCTCTTGTTAGGCCCAGAGGACTGCTCTCATGCTTCTTACCTAGCTCAGTTCACACTCGGCTCTTTTTTTAATCCTCACCTGAGGATATTTTTCCATTGATTTTTAGAGAGAGTGGGAGGGAGAGGGAGAGACAGAAACATCAACATGAGAGAGAAACGTTAATTGGTTGCCGCCTGCATGCACCCCAGCCAAGGTCGGGAACCTGCAACCAAGGTACATAGCCTTGACCAGAATTGAGCCTGGGACCCTTTGGTCCTCAGGCTGACGCTCTATCCACTGAGCCAAACCCACTAGGGCTGTAAGGACGGTCTGCAGGGTGGTGCTTTCGGGCTGTCTGGGTTTCCAGTCCACCTCTGAAAAAAGCTCCTGGATTCAGACCTTTGCAGTGAAACAACCTCCTTGTGCTAGACAGGATGATGGCCCCTGAAAGGTGCCCAGATCCTCCCTAATCCCTGAAACTTGGGATCTGTTGCCTTACCTGGCAGAAGGGCCCTTGCCTGAGATGACGGTTATGCCCCTCAGATGGGTGGGTATTTTGCCTGTGTGTGGGCCTAGTCTAATGGCACAAGTTCTTAAAGGCTGAGAACCTTTCCCAGCGGGGGTCACAAAGAGTTACGATTGAAGGAGTCTGAGAGATGGGACATTGCTGGCTTTGAAGACAGAGGAAGGGGCCACAAGCCAAGGAAAGCAGGCCGTCTCTACAGACTGGGAAAGACAAGAAAACAGCGTCCCCCCCTAGAGCCTGCCAACCCCTTGATAGTAACCCCGTGCGGACCTTGGGCCTGGAGAAAGGTGGCTTTGAGCCTATGACTTTATGGTGGTAGCAATAGAAAACCAGCACACACCTCACTCGAGCTGACACACTGAAAATTGGAGAGCCTTCGTCATATAAATTCCCTGAACGACAAGGTACACGAGGGGAGGTCATGAGAGACCTGTGGCTGCAGCTTGTGCTGCCACCTGCTCCCTAGTTCATCTTCTGGAAAGAGAACAAGCAAACTAGTGACTCTAATGGTCCAGCTCCTTGTTGTGTATCCCAGGATGATGGATGCAATGCTGCCAGCCATGGACAGGCTCTCCCAGGGGCAGACCCAGAGGGTAAAACTGGCCATGACAGCTGCCCCCATAGCCAGGGCTGTAGGTGGGGGAGGCAGTGTAACCGGAGTTCAGGACAAGGTGGTTGCGGAGAAGAAAAAGGTGTTGGGGAGACTTGGGACAATGGAAAACAATGGGGTTCAGACTGAAAGATGGTGTGGATTTACTGGGATCTGCAGACAGAGGGCTGAGGGCTGAGGGCATCCTAGGGACTCGAGTTGGAAGGGCCTTTGGGGCAGGCAGCGGCCTGCATGATGTTGCTGGAGCAAAAACCCTGAGCAGGGAGGGGCCCCAAGACAAGAGGGGCAGAGGTTGATTGGCAGCACGTGGAAGGTGGGGGGAGGGGCCTAGAGCTAGGAAACAGGTGACCAACTGTCCTCTCTCCTAGGCTCTGGTTCCCAACACCTGGGGGAGGTTTAATTGGAAGAACTTTTGAAAAGGGCCCTTTTTCTTTTTTATATATATTTTATTGATTTTTTACAGAGAGGAAGGGAGAGTCAGAAACATCGATGAGAGACATCGATCAGCCGCCTCCTGCACACCCCACTGTGGAGATGTGCCCGCAAGCAAGGTACATGCCCCCAACCGGAATCGAACCTGGGACCTTTCAGTTCACAAGCTGACGCTCTATCCACTGAGCCAAACCAGTCTAGGCAGGGCCCTTTTTCTGAGGCTGCTTATCTTTGGCCGAGCTGAGGAAGCCACACCTGGGACTTCCTCATGCCTGAATGAGCTCCCGGGTGTCTCAGAATACTGAATTTATATTAAAAGTCCAACTGAGTTCTGATTTTTCCATTCTTAAAATACCCCATTCTTTCCAGAGAAATACTTTGGGGCTCAGGTGGGCCTGTCTGTGGTGAGGACGGAGGCCTGGGGCACCACCACCCACCCTGCCTCTGGGACTTGGAACTAATGCCCTGTGGAAACCCAGGATCGCCATGGCAACGTGGGAGAGCCAGGTGAGTGGGACCTTTCAGGCAACTGGAGATGCTGCTCTGCCGGCATTGTCCCTCCCCCGCCCCTAATTTTAACACGAAGCAGGGAGAAGGGTGCCAGCATGAGGTTTCAGTTTTGAGGGAACACCACCCACCTCCCCGACTTAGTATTTACTTAAATGTTTAACTGAAATCTTATTAAAAACTTTAGCACCACCCCACCACACACACAGGGAAGGCTGTGCTTCTCATACGTTATTTCCTGTTTTCATTTTTAAAAATATTTGTACTGATTTGAGAGAGCAAAGGAGAGGGACAGAGGAACATCAATGACGAGAGAGCATTATGAATCAGCTGCCTCCTGCACTCCCCACACTGGGGATCAAACCCACAACTCATAGGTCAATGCTCAACTGAGCCATGCTAGCTGTTTTCATTTCTATGAGTGTCATGATACATTATAAATAGTCCTTTATTATTAGTTTATAGAGTGCTTGATACATAAAATACATTTCATTTAAAATATTTCCTAAATATAAGCAATTTATTGATTACTGCTAAAATAATGTTCACATTCAACCTTTAAATCTGAGGAAAACACTACACACGCGCACAGGACTCGGTCAGTAGTCTATTAGTGCTGCTCACCACATGCCGTCATCGTGTAAACGGTTCTCAAATGAGGGAATGATCTAGAACATCCACGGTGAAAAATAATACTATTATCCTACGCCAGCAATACTCACTATGGGCTCTCAGATCCCAACTACGGTCTGGTGTGTGCGGCCACCACCTCTCCACTCTCTGGGTTCTAGAAACCAGAACACGAAGCAGCAGCTGCTGCACGGTCCACGGCCCTGCAGGTCTCCAGTGTCACGTGGCCACGCTACCCTGTTCCTGTGCTTGTCAGCAGCAGGCCTGGCGCCATGGCTTCACTCAGCCCTCGGCCTGGAAAAGAGCTAGTGGTCCCACTCTCCAGAGCTGTTCTCCTCCCCCTCCTCCCCCTCGTCGTCGTCCTCCGAGTCCGCAGACACTCTCTGGATTCTCTGGAGCGCAGTCTTGATGCTCCTCTCCAGGTCGCTGGCTGGCTTCCTGCTAGGGCTCGGGCCAAGGTTGGGGTGAACTTTCTTCAGTTTGACACCCTGCCTTATGGCCGCCAGAATGTGCTCATTGATGGAGGTGTAGGGAGGGGCCAGCGCGGGCACTTCCACCTTCTGGAGTGGGGTTCTGCCGCGCCTCAGGTCAGCCAGCACCTCGTCCATGGACCCTGAAACTGAGCAAACAGAGCAAGTGACATCAGGAAGTCATTCTCTCCCCCGAGGTGCCAGGGCATTTTTGTATTAGTTAAAGGGGTCAAGTCACACCAGTTAACACCATGGCTTATCCTGACGATCATCCTTCTCCCTGCGTGAACCCAGGATAGTTCGATCGCTAACACTTTATTGTGAGCACCACTAGCAACTCACAGGCACTGTTGTGCACACCTCTGGTTAGAACGGAGGAGGCTGTGACACTGGCGTGTAATCCTGAGGAGTTTCGGACGCTGGGGGTAAATCATGTGATCCCATGGGCATGATTCAGATACTTCTGAACCTCCACCTCCTCCATTTCCCTTCCCACTTGGAGAGAAATCTATTTAAAAAACAAACTCTGCTGTATTTCTCTCACTTCAGTTCTGGATATTAGTCAGTGATGACTAACGAGTCAGTGTGACAATGAAGCAGTTAGGTTTCCACACAAGAAAAGGCTTAAAGTAAAACTTTAATCAGCAGCTCAATGAGCCCGGCGGGGCGGCCCTGGCACGGCTCCCATCTTTAATCCACCCATGTCACCCCAAGGTAACGTACAGGCTCTATTCTTAAGCGTGTGGAATGCTGTCAAAATACAAATTAGATCCGAGTTCCAGAGCCTTGGGGAGTAGAAGCTGCCAGCCATGGACGGGCTCTCCCAGGGGCAGACCCAGGGCGTAAAACTGGCCATGACAGCTACCCCTGGGCTGGGGAGATCCCTGACCACCTTCTGGGGAGAAGGGCCGCCCGAGCCCCCCAGGGTTCCCCTAAGGGGTCTTCCTGGAAGGCTTTAAGATGAAGAATCATTTCTAGTTCAGGACTGAGGTCAAGTGATGGCTAAAAAGAAGACTATTTCACCCTAGCCGGGTTGCTCAGTGGATAGCGCATCAGCCTGCGGACCAAAGGGTCCCAGCTTTGATTCCGGTCAAGGGCACCTCTCTCGGTTGCAGGCTCCTCCCTGGCCCAGGACCTGGTCAGGGCTTGCTTATACAGAAGGCAACCAATCAATGTGTTTCTTTCACATCAATCTCTCTGCCTTTCCCTCTGTCTTCTACTCTCTCTAAAAACCAATGGAAAAATATCCTCGAGTGAGGATTAAAAAACTACTACTTGAACTGATAACTTTCATATAATGCTTTCTCTCTTCTAGGAGTGCAAGAACAGGTCTCCAGTCAAGGGCATTTCCTTACTCTTTCCCTTGGAAGGAGGCAGTGTGGGAGGTACACAAGGGCTTCCTCGCACTGTGTGCCTTGGACCAAGGCTGGAATGAGACGCTCACAGCCAGATTCCAGGAGAGGCGCCGGCACGCATGCTGTACCTCCCCATTTAAACGATGTTGCTGCACCCAGCTGGTGTGGCTCAGTGGTTGAGCAATGACCTATGAATCAGGACAGGAGGTCACACTTCAGTTCCCAGTCGGGGCACATGACTGGGTAGAGAGCAGGCAGGAGGCAGCTAATCAATGATTCACTCTCATCATTAATGTTTCTCTCTCTCCCCCCCCTCTCTGAAATCAATAAAAAATATATTTTAAAAAATAAATAATACCTCTCTCCCCAACTTTTTTGGGGGGCAGGCAACTAAAATTTTTGGTGGCCTTAAAAAGATAAACATGTAAGAAATAAATGTTGTTGTTGCAAAACCCATGTAGGGCTGCATGGTGTCCACCTGATTGCGTGGACTTTTTCATTTGTACCTGGTTCTAGGTACAGTGACACCTTGAACTCAGAATAACAAAAATACTCAATTACCCAGTTTGAAACTCTTATATTTCTACCATTCACATCACCTCTCACAGTATCTGTGCATGCTCTAGGTGGAGAGGCTCAAAGCTTAGTCTTGAAAACAAATGTACACAGCATTTTGCTAGGATCTCTCTCTCTCTCTCTCACACACACACACACACACACACACACACACACACACACACACACGGGCATTGGGCTAGAGTCTGGGCCGATTTAAGCCAGGGTCCTCAGTAGTCAATGTCTAAACCTTAATTAGGATTACGAGTTAGCACTATAGCCCTCGTGTATTTGTCCCACTTCATTTTAGAAAGATTTCCCGCAGAAAGTTTTCTCAGTCTCCTGATCAGTCCACAGGAAGAGTCTTCCATATTCTAATATTCTCAATCAACTTTCTGCTTAAGATGCCACAATCAGCCCTTGCTGGTTTAGCTCAGTGGATAGAGCATTGGCCTACAGACTGAAGGGTCCCAGGTTCAATTCTGGTCAAGGGCACATGCTTGGGTTGCAGGCTCGATCCCCAGGGTGGGGGGTGCAGGAGGCAGCCAATCAATGGTTCTCTCTCATTGTTGATGTTTCTATCTCTCTATCCCTCTCCCTTCCTCTCTAAAATCAATAGAGATATCTTTTTTAAAAAAAGATGCCATAGTCCATTCTGTAAAGACTTCTGAGGGGCAACAGTAAATGTGATTCAAAGCAACACTGAATAATGGGCATGTAGCAGAAATCAGACACACTGAAGTTTTAAGAAACTAGAAATTGCCTTAGAGATCCCAAATCATGTGACCATTCAATGTATAGAGGTGTTTTGTTCCAGATAAGGTAGCGTTTATCAAACTGATTTAGGCTAAGCTAATTTTCCCTCCCAAAAAAAGGTAACATTTAAGGCAGCAAGTACTGTACTATTTTAAATTGCAGAGAATTCTGGAAAAGAGTTTGATTTGAAGATGATGGCTGCAAAAGTTAGAATACTCCCCTGCTCAGCCACCCACTGGGAGCAGGCAGAGTTCCGGAGGGTTACCTGGGCATTGAAAATGGCCTGAGGAGTCACTCAGCCTTTCAGCAGGTGAGTCACACACCAGAGGCAGGGGCTGGTCATCTTGTGCTGAAGGCTTGAGGTGTACATTCCCATGACTCGAAGGCTGAGAAGAAAAGGACGAAGCAGGGAGCAGAGGTGCTGGTGGAGGTGGAGGTGGAGGAGGGGGAGGGGGAGGGGGTGGCGGAGGGGGAGGGGGTGGGGGAGGGGGTGGCAGAGGAGGCGGTGGGGGCGGCGGTGACAGCTCCTCACTGGGTTTGGACTGAGTTTGGTCACCAGCTGGAACAGCCATCTGAACGGGGATATTTCCAGGACAGTCTTGGCACTTGGGGGTTTTCATGTGGCTAACTTCGTAGGCAGGAGCACTTCTGGTTTTCCTGGAGGATGGATGGACTAGCGCCTTCCCCTGAGAGGTTGGGGAGGAGGTGGGCTGGGCCAGCCCACCTGGCAGGTTTGGAACCTCGGGTTCTGGGCAAGGCGTTTTTGGTGCAGCCCGACCGGGGCTTCTCTGAAAGTGAAATCTGCTGTGAGAAACTGCCACAATGCAAACCATCGAAATGCTGGGACTCTCCACATAGTGAACACGAGGAGTCCTGGGCCCAGGTTGTTCTAGTTCAGCTTCTCCCACTCGTGCCGCCACTGAGTCTATTAAAGAATATGCATTTGCCCGCCAGCGGGGCCCAGTGGTTGAACCAGAAGGTCACAGTTCAATTCCCAGTCAGGGCACATACCCGGGTTGTGGTTTTGATCCCCAGTGTGGGCGTGCAGGAGGCAGCCTATCAGTGATTCTCTTTCATCACTGATGTTTCTCTCTCTCTCTCCCTTCCTCTTTGAAATCAATTTTTAAAAATTTTAAAAAAGGAATAAACATTTATATACTTTCATATGCTTTCTCTGTAATAAATAGATATGAGAGGATACATATAAGAATATTCATAATATTTTTAGTTTGAAAAATCAAACTATGAACTATAGGAAGTTAGCTGAAAAAAATTATGGTGAATTAATTTAAAATATTAGGCAGTCACAAAAAAATCATAAACAGTACAAAGTCTGCAAAACAGCCTGAAAAAATATAGATGATGCACTATTAAATTTATAATTTACAAAAAACACATCTATGAAAAATACCAGTAGAGTGGACCTCAAAATGATAGTTATAACAGGAATTATGGATGTTTCTTTTCTCTAATATTTAGGCTTAGAGTAAATTTTGCAATTTAAAAATGTAAATTTTACAAGTTCTAGCCCCTCAGGGGTTCATTTGATAAAGAAAAACCTAACCTTACAAAGAACTAATCTGGAGGGGTATTAAGTCCCTAATGAAGACACCAATCAGCCAATAAAACATAGAATATTAATACTATAAGGCCATTGCCATGAACTCGGACATATACAATAGGATATTACTTTTGTAAACTTAAACAAAAAACAGCCTGAGCTGGTTTGGCTCAGTGGATAAAGTGTCGGCCAGTGGACTGAAGGGTCCCGGGTTCAATTCTGGTCAAGGGCACATGTCCAGATTGTGGGCTCGATCCCTAGTAGGCAGCCAATCAATGATTCTCTCTCCCCCTTTCCCTTCCTCTCTGAAATAAATAAAAATGTATTTAAAAACACATACGCACCAAATTTGTAACACTTATGATTACGTGTAAACTTAAAACACACACAAAATTGCAATTCATGATAAACTCAGGGTATTGTTCTAAAGCGTTTTAAAACCAATAGCAAAGCAGTGGCCACAAGCTCACTGATGTGGCCACCACCGCCCCCCCCCTGCAGTTTTCGATGAGAGAGCAGGCCAGTAGAACAGAATTCCAGAAACTGGCCAGACTCCAGGGGTCGTCCAACCATCCCCCAAGGTCAGGGCTCTCTAACCACCCAAGCGTTCCCTCCGTGCACCAGGGCAGGGCTGGTCTCTGTCTGAGATTGCTGGACAGTCTGCCTCCCTGTGGACTCACCCAGAACAAATAAAATCCTTGCCTCCCAACAGCCCTTTGAAATATTTAAAAACAACTAGTCTGGGCTCCACAAGTACCACATCACATGAATTCACGGGTCTTCTTGTTCCCGCTTCATTCCCAATGTGCTCAGGCTTTGTCCCCTTCGCTTGTGGCACTTCTTGGTACACACAGAGTTCCGTCCACAAAGGATGCCACTGTTCTTCCTAAACTCGTGAATTTTTCTGTAGCTTCATTCACATGAAACTGAAGCAACTGTTCTCACGGTTCTTTCCCCTCCACACACACTCCTTCCCACCACACCCTGTACAAGGTTATTTTTACACCAAAAACCCTAAAACTTAAGCCAATTTGAGGTCAACTGGTTAGATTTTTTTTACCTCCGTGTTCCAGCTTGCTGAGCACTTTGGTGGCCTGATTCTCCCACCTCCCATCTCCACACCCTCTCTACCTGGAAGCTGATCACTGATCTGACTGGTTCCGGGCTAAGGAGTCTCCTCTTCCACACTAATTCCACTCCTCTAACCACCCTGTGCTGACAGCTCACCACCAGTTACTCCCCAGCCATTTGCTCTTCTGCTGGTACTCACATAGCTCCCCTTCTGTGCCTTCTTCCTGCTTCCATTCACGCCCAGGCCCTGGTCTGTAATCTCTGAAGGTGTGTCTGGGCATTCATACTTTTTAGAAGCTCCCAGGTGCTTCGGATGTGATGCCCAGGTTGGGAGTCCCTGCTGTGGCTCAAGGGTTAGAAATACCGCTCTGTATAACCTGAAACTGCGTCCTAGAACCACTCTGAGCCTCGGTTGCTCATCTGTAGAGGGGCGAGAGTCTCTTACAAGGTCGTTTCTACAATTAAATGCGAACCATGCCTGGGATGAGAGGCACTCAGTAATGGTCGGGGTAGTGTCTGTCATGGTTTTTCACTCCAGTGGCCCCTATCTGCCTCGTTGGGACCACACAGCACACCTTTAGTACCTTATTCCAGAGGCTTGTCTGGACTGGACTAGTTTTTCTTTGGGGACAATAAACTTGAGTCTTTATTATGATGGTGCGTGCAGGTATGTGTGATAAGAACAGGTTTATGTTTTATATTCAACAAGTTTAATGTTATTTTTAAATAACTACTTATTTAAAAAACCTATTCACTTTTTAAAAATCCTCACCTGAGGATATGTTTATTGACTTGAGAGAGAGAGAAACATCAATGTGAGAGAGATGCATCAAAATTGGTTGTCTCCTCCAGGTACCCCAACTGGGGCCTGGGATCAAGCCTACAACCGAGAATCGAACCTGTGACCCTTCAGTCCAAGGGCTGATGTTCTTAACCACTGAGCAAACAGCTAAGCCCTATTCACTTGTAATAGAGAACTTAATTATACTCACATCACTAAGTTTCCTTGATTGCATTTTATAGAATTCTTTATTGCAAATGAGGAAAAGTCAGCTAAAGTTGAGAGTAATTTAACTTCTTCAGTTTTTCCTGTTGATCAACAAACACCAGGAGGGGAGAGCATGTGGCAATGTCAAAACATCTCGATATTCTAATAACGTCAGCTTTTATCTATACATGAAAAATAATGGCATTTAGGGAGCACTCTGTTCCAAATGATCTATCTGTTTGTGCTTCATACTTTTCTTTGAGGACAGGTGATCTTGAATTATTTCTCCAGAAGATATAGGCAAGGCGATTATTTCTGAAACTTACCTCTTTATTTTTATTTGTTTTTAATACATTTTATCAATTTTTTACAGAGAGGAAAGGAGAGGGGTAGAGAGTTAGAAATATCTATGAGAGAGAAATATCGATCAGCTGCCTCCTGCACACACCCTACTGGGGATGTGCCCGCAACCAAGGACATGTCCTTGACTGGAACTGAACCTGGGACCTTCCAGTCCACAGACAGACGCTCTATCCACTGAGCCAAACCAGTTTTGGCTGAAACTTACCTCTTTAAATGCTCTCAATCGTTGCAGTGTCTTTTGGCGTTCTTGGCTTATCCATTCTTTTTTCTTTTGCTCCTGCTCTTTTATCTTGTCTCTTTTCTGTATTTAAACAAGTATGTATTTGTAAATTCCTTAAAATAAAAGTCTTGAGAGAAAAAGGGGCTATAACCCGACATTATCACCTCCCCTCCAACCACCACTGTGTCTGCAGGCATGAGCTACAGTCGTCCCCGGATTGAGGCAGCAGCTGCAGGCCCAGGTAAGTGAGTGTGTCACATTATGCAAATCTAAAATATTTTCCTTTAACTACTCACCAACTGAATACTATGGTGCTGATGAAAATATCTGATACTTTCTTCAGCCTGTTGCAATCGGAGCCGATGGTTTTCTTTGCACTGATCCTGGTGGGAGAATACAAATCACCTACATAGTTTTCACTATCACCATGGGCTGTAGCATAAAAGGTTAAAAGAAAAAAGCATTGCATTGACAGGAGCTGATGGGCGCTTGTAGGAATCAGTTCTGCCCGATCAGAAGGGCCACAGATTTAGTGCTTTAAGAGATGAAAAGGGAATTCTCCAACCAAGGGGGAAGGAGAGGATATGCAAGGGTTCCCCATTCTTAAATGGGATGTATCCTAAGAATCTCTTTCAATGTTTCTGTTTAAAGCACATTTCCCCATCATGTTTTACAAATAGTAATACTTCCAAATATACCTATATAAGCATATGCAATCTATAAATACCTGAAAAATCATATTAAAAACTACATTTCAATGATGGTTAGCCATTCTTGGTATGTTACCTTTTTATATAATCACTAGAGGTCTGGTGCACAAGATTCGTGCACTCAGGGGTGTCCCTCAGCCCAGCCTGTACCCTCTCACAGTCCAGGAGCTTTTGGGGAGCAGGCCTAAGCCATCTGTTGGACATCTTTAGCGCAGCCATGGAGGCAGGAGAGGCTCCCATCACTGCCGCTGCGCTCACCAGCCATGAGTGAGCTGGCTGAGCAGTGCTCCCCCTGTGGGAGCACACT
Organism: Lasiurus cinereus; assembly: GCA_011751065.1. Lineage (NCBI taxonomy): Eukaryota > Metazoa > Chordata > Mammalia > Chiroptera > Vespertilionidae > Lasiurus > Lasiurus cinereus. The sequence continues at coordinate 1,746,094 of JAAGEH010000036.1, read as the reverse complement.
GACCATCAGGGGGCAGCTCCTGCATTGAGCGTCTGCTCCTGGTGGTCAGTGCATGTCAGAGCGACCACTCACTCTGCTGTTCGATCGATTTGCATAGTAGCCTTTTATTATAGGATGGAGTTTTTTAAAATTAAGAAAAAAAAATTACTGAATGAGCTAAATATTATCTATGATTTTATAATCAACAATTTACACTAAATTTTAGAATTCACTATAGCTGATTAGAAATTTTACTTACTGTGACTTAAAAAATACCTGTGTATGTAATAAGCAATCAACAAATAGCTGCTGAATGAATTAAAAATCTAGAGATTATGATAAATGCTTAAATCCCCAAAGAAACAAAAAAAAATCATTTTAAGGAAAACTCACAAATATATTGGAATTGCAGCTACTGGTATCCTTATCAACACACACACAGATCAGGTAAAAGCCTTATTAACCATCCCTTTATCTTTCATGAAAGAGAAATGCCTGGGACGGAAAGAAAGCAAGCTGCCCAGCACCCACCTTTCTGTTCCTAAGATGGGCTCTCCTGGCGCAGATCCGTCCCCGCTTACACTCCAGCTGCCGGCACTGCCGGCTGAGCTCTTGCATCTCCAAATTCTTATGGTCCTGCAGCCCCTTCACAGGATCAATAACTTTCAGTTCCTCTGGACTTTCACATGGGTCATAATACACAACTTCATCCTGTTTATCTAAAAAACATATTAAATGATTTGTTTAAGACATGTTTTATTATAAAAAATTATGCATAAAGTCTCTTAAATGTAAGGGAAGTAAAGATCACGTGTAATCTCACCATCCAGGGAGAAACACACACACACACACACACACACACACACACATCACATACATAGTTATTCATATCAATAAACAGTTCTAAAAGAACATTTTCCATGTGATGGAAATATAATTTTAATGGCAACAAAGTATTCTCTACTTTAAAAGTCTCTGTTGTTAGAATGTTCCATTGTTGGCAATTTCACTGTGATGAACATCTCTGAATATAGATTTTTGTGTCCATTTATTAATTCCTTGGCAGATGAATATTTAAGATTCTTGGTAACTATCATCAAATTGCCCTCCAGAAAGACAGCTTATATTCTACTAGCAGTATATTATTGAGGAGCCTTAATGATATATAATCTTGATTACATGTTGATTTTTAAATAATATATGCATGCTAATTATTAACAAAATCAAGTCCTACAGAAGTACATAAAATAAAAAGTATAATTTTCTTCTTCCTTTCCCAAACCTTTGGAATCCCACCCTCCCAGAGGAAAACACTAACAATTTGGCATGCATCCTTCCAGATCAACTTTTTTTAAAATAAAATTTTTCCTAACTGTGTAAAATGCTTAGAACCTGTAACTATAAAGTTTTTTAAATACCCAGGATTAAATTAAATGTTCAGGATCTGTATGCAAAAAAATTAGAAAACTTGGCAGAACTTTAGGGAGAAAAAAACTTAAGTAAATGGAGAGACATACCATGTTCTTGGATGGGAAGATTCAAAATTGCAAAGACGACAATTCTCCCCAAATTAATCTCTAATTTTAAGCACAATCCCAATAAAAATTCCGAGTGTTTTTGCTTTTTGTTTTGAACTTGTGAAAATGAGTTTAAAGTTCATCTGGAAGAATAAAGGAGAATAGTCAGAAAACGTGTGGAACAGCAGAGTAACAAGGGAGGGATGTGCTTTACCAGGCACTGAAATGGACCTCCAAGATAGGAAGTCTGGAGCCAGCACCAGAGCCACTCACAAATCAATGAAGGAAATTAATTTATAAATAGGTCAAAATAAATGTACGATTCTAGATGAGACAGGCAGCAAGTCAAAGCAGTGGGGGAAAATGTTTTCAAAATCAGTGATTGGAACTGCTAACAACTTGGGGAGAAACATTAGATTCCTATCCCACATCAAAATGAATTTTATCTGGATTAAAGAGCTAAATATCCCTTTAAAATTCATAAAAATACTATAAGAAAAAAAAAGTAAAATGTTGACAAAATTTCAAGATGAGAAGGACTTTGCCAGGCGTACTACCAAAGGCAGAAACCATAGATTTATTTGCCAGGTCTGACTCCAAAAGCAGAAAGATAAATAGATGGGACTTCGTAAAAATTAAATATTTCTGCAAGGCAAGAAAAAGCAAACAACAGGAAGTATTTGCAACATATGACAAATAATTTCCTTAATATGTAAAGGAAACAAAAAGAAAAACTAGCAAAGACTATGAATAGGCACTTCATAAAATATATATATAAATAACCAGTTGACATACAAAATTGCATTGAATGACACTTGTAACTGGAAAAAATGAAAATCAGAATGCCCGGCAAGCATGGTTCAGTGGTTGAGCATGGACCTATGAACCAGGAGATCACGGTTCCATCCCTGGTCAGGGCCAGTAGGAGGCGTGCAGGAAGCAGCCGATCAATGATTCTCTCTCATCATTGATGTTTCTTTCTCCCCCTCTCCCTTCCTCTCTGAAATCAATCAATAAATACATACATATATTTTTTTTATTAGAACATGCTATTTTTTTCTATCAATTAGGCAAGAATTTAAACAAATGGTGAAAGTATGGGGAAACAGTTATTTTCATAATCTGCTGATGGGAGTGTCATTTTGTACAACCTATCTAGAGGACCATAATGTAGTATGAAACTTAGAAAATAACAGAGGTGAGGAAAAATATATCCAAATGATTGTTATTTTAACACATATTTGTCAAATGTAAATCTTGCATTGTCCTTGACCCGATGACTTCATCTTTAGAAATTTACTCCAAGGAAATAATCTGTCCTATACACACACACAAATGTAAACTTATGTTTAAAGGACAGTTCTTCACTACATTGCTGTTCACAACAGTGAAAAACTGAACACCACAGTTGGTATATCCATGCAATGGAATACTATGCAGCCATTAAAATTTTTGAAGATTTTTATTACCTACTGAAATGGAATGACGATTATTATATGTTAAAGGAAAAAGAGAATACTGAACAGGATATATAGTTGTCATTTAAAAACTGATATTTATGTACAGTCAACAAATTGTTACCATTAAGTATCTCTAGCTGATGGAACTGAGGTAATAATAGTTTTCCTTTCTTTGTTTTGCTATATTTTTAACAATGATTATATTATTTACTATTTGAATAATAAAAATGCTGAAGGGAAACTAGGAAATTTCAGCAGATATTTTATACAACTTACAAGAACTGATAAGATGGTCTGTATTTCCTTGAATGTGTAATTTAAACATTTTAATATATATATTTTAAGTATAAGTTTTACCTTTTATAAGTCTTTTAATAGAGTCCAACTGTATAATAAGTAGTATTTCTTCATATTTTAATATCTCAAGTTGAATCTCATATAGTTCTAATTGAACTTCATGATATTTTATTTCTAGTTCGTCTACAACATTTATATTTTTTTCTTGTTCTGGAAGGTCTTCCATCTTGTTTACATGAAAAAAGAATAAGAGCAAGATAAAGAATTTAGTATATTAAAAGCAAACTTCAGAAGCATTTGAGCTATTTTCTGCTCCTGGCTCAGTACCAAATATGAAAAAGCAAATTGAGAAGAAACACTTTTCCATTTCATTTAATGGAACAAAAAAGCCCCATAAAACATTTTTACCAATACTTCATCTCATCCTTGAAACATATGAACCATTCAGGTTTTGAGAAAAATAAATAGCAGTAAGGTCTTCACAGTGTTTTCTGCTTTAACATCATTTCATCGCAGGAAGAAACTTAAGTGACTATGATACCGGAATAAAGCACCTCTGACTACTCTAAAATTGCACTGAAAATAATGTTATGTTAATTTTAAAGTATATTACCTACTTCAGTACTGAGCTCAATGTTATCATCAAGTGAATCTTACAACATAACATTTCAAAGCCATTTTGAGCAAAAGGAAACTTTATGGCCATCTTTCCCTAGTCCTGAAATTCTCATCAAAAAAAGATGGTGTTGGAATATGAAAGGAAGCTCTTTCACACTGGCCAGAAGGAAAGGGGATATCTAAAATTAAAGTCTCGCCATAGCTGGTTTGGTTCTGTGGACAAAGCGTTGACCTGTGGACTAAACTGTCCTGGGTTCAATTCCAGTCAAGGGCACATGCCTGGATTGTAGGCTTGATCCCCAGTAGGGGGCATGCAGGAGAAAGCTGATCCATGATTCTCTCTCATCATTGATGTTTCTGTTTCTCTCTCCCTTGCCCTTCCTCTCTGAAGTCAATCATCAACCTATATAATAAAGAGGTAATATGCAAATTGACCTTCATGCCCTTGCATAAGATGGCCGCCCCCATGTGGTCAAAGATGGCTGCTACAAGATGGCCAATAGGGGAAGCTAGTTGTGAGCAATCAGGCCAGCAGGGGAGGGCAGTTAGAGATGACCAGGTTGGCTGGGGAGGGTAGTTGGGGGCAATTGGGCCAGCAAGGGAGTAGTTAGGTGTCGATCAGGCTGGCAGGGAATGGTTAGGGGGTGATCAGGCTGGCAGGCAGGTGAGCAGTTGGGAGCCAGCAGTCCCAGATTTTGAGAGGAATGTCTGAGTGCAGATTTAAACCGGCAGTCGGACATACTCTGAGGGGTCCCAGATTGGAGAGGGTGCAGGCTGGGCTGAGGAACACCCTCCTCCCCAGTGTACGAATTTCATGCACTGGGTTTCTACTCTACACTAATAAAAGAAAAACATGCAAATTAAACATCACTCCATTACACCCACAAGCCATGCCCACCAGCCAGCCAATCAGGAGCAAGTATGCAAATTAACCCAACCAAGAAGGCGGCCGGCCACAGAATTGGAGCAAGCAGGAGACTTGGGTTGCCCTGGCCTCTGCTCAAGGCTACAAAGTTTCAATTATAGAAGATAAATAAATCCTAGATACTTGCTTCCAGCTGGCCATGGCCTCCACTCAAGGAGGTGCTGAAAAATAAAATAAAAGAAAAAGAACAAAAGGAGGGGCTAAGACCTTGGGTTGCCGGGGTGGGGCAGGGGGGAGAGTGATCAGGCCAGGATAGGACAGCAGGGGCCATTGGGGGTAAGCAGACCAGCAGGGGGGCCAGTTGGGAGTGAGCAGGCCAACAGTGGGGGTCAGTTGGAGGTGATCAGGACAGTGGGGGTTGGGGGAGAGGGGGGAGACAGTTTGGAGTGAGCAGGCCAGCAGGGCTCAGTTGGGGATGAGCAGGCCAGTGGGGAGGTAAGATGGGAGCAAGCAGGCCAGCAGGGGGGGGGGAGGGGAAGGAGGGGGGGCAGTTGGTAGTGCACAGGCTGGCACAGGGGGCAGTTGGGGTGATCTGGCTGGTGGGATGGGCAATTGGGGGCGAGCAGGTGGGCAGGCAGAGTGGTTAGGGGTAATCAGGCAGGCAGGTAAGTGGCTGGAACTAACAGTCCTGGATTGTGAGAGGAATGTCTGACTGTCAGTTTAGGCCTAATCCCTGCAAACCAGCAGGACATCTTTCAAGGGGTTCCAGATTGAAGAGAGTGCAAGCCAGGCTGAGGAACACCCCCCCACCCCATGCACAAATTTCATACACTGGGCCACTAGTCTCATCTAAGAAAGAGGGAATATGCTAATTGACCATCACTCCTTCACAAAGATGGCTGGACCCATAGCTGAGGCCAAGTTCCCATAGGAGCCTTAATGAGCAATCAGCAGGGACCTAGGCTATACCCTCCCCCACCCCCATGGGGCTTGACAGGGGAACCTCAGGCTTCACTCCCTGCCCTGGCATCAGGCTTGGGGACCTCAGCCCACAACTCCAAACCCCAGTGCCAGGACAGGGGACCTGAGGCCACAAGCCCCACCCGGTGGGGCTTGATGGGGGACCTCAAAGTGCACTTCCCATCCTGGTGCTGGGCTAGGGGACCTCAGGCTGCTCCCCCTGCCCCAGTGCCAAGTCAGGGGACCTCAGGCCATGCCCCCCACCAGGTGGGGCTTGACAGTGGACCTCAGGCCACAACCCTACCCCAGCACTGGGTCAGGGGACCTGAGGCTCCCACCCCTTCCTAGCTGGACTTGACAGGGGACCTCAGGCTGTGCCCCTTACCCAGCAGGGCTTGACGAGGAACCTCAAAATGCACCCCTAGTGCTGAGTTGGGGAAACTCAGGCCATGCCCCCACCCAGCAGGGCTTGACAGGGGACCTGAGGCTGCACCCTCCTCCCAGTGCTGGGCTGGGGGACCTGCGGCTGCACCCCTGCCCCTGCCTGGTAGGGCTTGATGGGGGACCTCAGGCCATTCCCCCCACCCAGTGGGCCTTGACAGGGGATCTCAGGCTGTGTCCTCCACCTGGTGGGGCTAGATGGAAGACCTCAAGACACACCCCTCACCACGGTCTGAGCTGGAGGACCTCAGGCCATGTCCCCCATACTGGCACCGGGCCAGGGAACCTGAGGTTACACCCCCTGCCTGGCAGGGATTGACAAGGTTGGGGTGGAACTGGCTGGGTCTGGATCTAGCCCAATGTGTGGGGCCACCTGGTTCTGGGACTCACACGACTTTGAGGTGCATGTGGGTGGGCGGGGACTTGACTCTGGTCCCGTGGTGTGCCCCAGACTCTGATAGGAGGAAGGTTTTCATATACATTTTACTGATTTTCTTTTATCTCTGACACTTCTATTATAGAGAAAGGGCAAATAGCAATATTAAATTATTTCCTCTAATTAATCCCCTTTTAATGTGCACGAATTTCAAATACTGGGTCACTAGTATATAATAAAACCCTAATATGCAAATTGACTGATCAGCAGAACATCTGGTTGCTATGACACACACTGACCATCTAGGGACAGACACTCAATGCAAGAGCTGCCCCCTGGTGGTCAGTGTGCTCCCACATGGGGAGTGCTGCTTAGCCAGAAGCTGGGCTCACAGCTGGCTAGCACAAGAGCTTCTCCAACCTCTGCAGCAGCACTAAGAGGCAGCAAGAAGGCAGACAGTAAGGAGCGGGGGTTCACGGGCTATAAGAGGGCACAGGCTAGGCTGGGAAACCCCCACTCCCAGTGCACAAAGATCATACAGTGGGCCTCTAGTAAAAAATATACTTTTTAAAATAACAGAAGTCTGTTTCTAAAAACAAAGTCACCTTTATGTGTCTTACCTTCCCCTGAATCTCAGCTCTTTTGTGATCTAAACACAGCTCTTTGGCTCTCATGAGCTGCAGTGTCTCCTGAGCTAACATGAGCTTGAGTCTTTCTAGCCTGGGAGTTGCTGTGGCCCAGGCAGCCTGGCCAAACCTCTTCTCATCCTGTTCCATTTGTTTCTGCATCCCTGTTGGATTATAACGAATAAAATAAAACTTAATTACAGCTCACTACAAAGTGAAAATTTAATCCTGAGCTAATCCTTTATTCCCTCCTTTATTACCTGCAAAACATCCCTTTTAGAAGAAAGCTTATTTTAATGACTTTTTTTTATCACACAGGTAATACATAGTCCTTAGTATAAAACTTCAGATACCTGGTTGTTTTTTAGAACAAGGCAAATAATCATGAATCTCATCTTCTTGTAATTGCTTCTTACATTTTGGTGCATATACCTCAAGACTAGACAGACAAGGTTATAGAGATAGTTTGATCAAGGAAACCCCACAGGGTAGGGCAAGTGTAGCTTTACAGTTGTTCATATAGAAAATAATAGTCTGGCCCTAACCGGTTTGGCTCAGTAGATAGAGTGTCGGCCTGTGAACTCAAGGGTCCCAGGTTCGATTCCGGTCAGGGGCATGTACCTTAGTTGCGGGCACATCCCCAGTAGGGGGGTGCAGGAGGCAGCTGATCGATGTTTCTTTCTCATGGATGTTTCTAACTCTCCCTCTCTCTTCCTTTCCATAAAAAAATCAATAAAATGTTTAAAAAAAAAAGAAAAGAAAATAATAGTCTGGCTGATGTGGCTCCATGGTGAGGGAAGACCTATGAACCAGGAGATTATGGTTCAATTCCCGGGAAGGGCACATACCTGGTTGCAGCTCAATCCCCAATAGGGGTTATGCAGGAGGCGGCCGATCAATGATTCCCTCTCATCATTGATGTTTCTACTTTTCTCTCCCTCTCCCTGAAATCAATACAAAAAACTTATTAAAATAAAGCAAAAAATATATATAATAATTAACAAATATCACAAGGATAAACTTGTTTCACATATTCACAACTGTAAATCTACCTTTGCCTCACCTTGTATATCTTGTTTCTTTCACTTATTGTATCATGGAATTCTTGCCATGATAAAACAGAGAATCATGCTTAGTAGCCGTGTGATATTCTGTTGTATGAATATACTATGATTTAACAAACTGGTTGACAATGTTTTTTCCTTTTTGGAACTATCACCAACAATGACTTAAGATAAAATACAAACATCCCTTACCGAGCCCATAGGGCTGGCAAGGTCTCATCCTGTGGTCTTGCTCACGCTGTCTCACCCGCACACTCTCCCACCACGTTCTCTGCACTCTGCTCCAGCCCCACGGCGTTCTCAAAGGTCCTCACACTTGCTGGCTCCCTCACACAGAGGGCCTTTGTCAGTGCTATTCCTTCTGCCTAGAACACTCTTCCCTCACCTTGTTGTGTTCTCAAGTCCCATTTGCCCTTCAGATATCAGAGCCACTGCCACTTCTCTAAGGCCCCTGCTGCCCACTCTGATGGGAGTCTAAGTTTCCTCTCAGCTCAGATCCCCCTATTTATCTTCTTCATGGGCTTGTTGCCACTGCCATTTCCCCATGCATGTGGATGAACATGCAACTGAGATTTATCTCCCTCAGCACGCTGGTCAGTGTCTGTTTATGCACAGCCTTATACTGAACCCCCAGGACCTAGTGCCTGGTACTAAAGAGACACTCAGATATTTTGTTTTGTTTTTAATCAAATGAAAATTGCATATATGTTAGTATAGCATCTTAAATGATTACCTGCTAATGCTTTTACTGTTTCTTTAAAATAATTTACTGTGATGTCCTGAATAGAGACTATGGCTTCGTCAGCCTGTCTGGCCCACTCCTGGGCTTCCTTCTGCAGAGCCACTATCCTTTTAGGACCTAGATTGTCCTCATCCAAGGATTTCTATAGAAAGAACGGAAAATTGCACAAGTAAGAAAGAATAGCAATGTTCGGACTTTGGGAAAGGGAAAAGAAACTGGTCGCATGGATTATTTCAACTACATTTATTGCTACTACTCAGTCAATAAAATTTCATGAATTCAGCAAGTCCTTATTGAGAATGAATAAGTCTCTAAGGTGGCTGGAAGTCAAAGTGATTCCCTGGGTTATAAAGGGGGAAAAACAACAACCCTACTTTTACTTTGCATTACCCAAGTAACTTTTTCTAGAGAGGAATGCAGTCAAGTTATGTTTCTCTGCTAATAATAATAATACACAGTTTAAATGAGATCTGTGTTAAACACTCAATATGGGCCTGATACACAGCACTCAAGTGTTAGCTGTTGCTATGGTTTCTTTTAGGAACACAAAGCTTTTCAATAGGATGGTTCTTTTCTAAAGGGAAAAAATAATACAATAACCCAACAGAGCCCGGCCGGCGTGGCTCAGTGGTTGAGCATCACTGACCCATGAACCAGGAAGTCACGCTTCGATTCCCACTCAGGGCACATGACTGGATTGCAGGCTCAATCCCCAGTGTGGAGCATGCAAGATGCAGGTAATCAATAATTCTCTCTCAACACTGATGTTTCTATCTCTTTCGCCCTCTCCCTTCCTCTTTGAAATCAATAAAAATATATTTTTTAAAAAATAACCCAAAAGATGGTAAAATATGTACATTCATGATTATGGCATGTATTCTGTCATACAGCAACCAAATTCTTCTGCAAAGGTAGTGATGTCAAAAATATACTCAGATGAGCCATCAGAGAAATATAAGTCAAAACTACAATGATCTACCCCTTCAGATCCACTCAGATGGTTCTAACAAAAATGATATAATTCCACGTTTTGGCAATGATATAGACAAACTGGAAACCTCATTTACTGCTGTTGGGAATGTAAAATGGGGCACTGGTTTTGATAAACAGTCTGGCAATTGGATTCAAAGGTTAAGCATAGAGTTACCATATGACCATAGAATTTCTAGGCAAGAGAAATGAAAACACATATCTACATAGAAACTTGACACAAATGTTCCTAACAGCATTATTTACAATAGCCCAAAAGTGGAAACCCAAAAGTCCATCAACTGTTAAATAGTTAAGCTGTATTTCCTGATAGTGAATATTATTTGGCAATATAAAGAAGTTCAGATACATACTACCACATGGATGGACTTTGAAAGCATTATGCTACATAAATGGAGCCAGACCCCAAGGATCACATATTGCATGAACCACAGAAGGTGAAATGTCCAGAAGAGGGAAATCCGCAGAGGCAGAAAGCAGTCTGGTGGTTGCCCAGAGTTGGAGGAAAATGGAGAGTGACTGCTAATGGGTAGTTTCTTTTTGGGGTGATGAAAACGTCCTGGAATTAGAGAGTAGGGATGGCTACACAACTCTGAAAATACTAAAACCCACTGAATTGTGTACTTTAAATAGATTCATTACATCTCAATAAAGCTGCTATTTAAAGAAAGAAAAAATATATGTAAGAAGTAAAGATTATCCAAATAATAGACTTTTGAAATAATGAACAGAACAGATTGGAGTAGCATGTGTTTCTTCTAAAGATGATGTCATGTTTACAGTATAAAATAGCCTGGAGGAGGTCATAGGTATGGAAGGATGGCCCAGGGCAGGGGACAGAGACCAGGTGATCACTCTGATGTCTTCTGTTTCTGGTGGGGTGAGACCCAAGGAGCGCTACTGAAGCCCTGGGCTCAGATTAGTTTATAACACTGGAAAGGATACTATTCTAACTAGTCACAGGGCTCAATGAAGTAAGAGTGATGACAGCATCTACTAAATTAAATTACTGAATTACAACCCAGGGCCTTGCTGCTGAAAGTTTCATCTTGTTTCTCAGAAATTTGCACATGTCCTTAGAGGAGGAAAATAAGCAAATAAGCATCATATCAAAAAGAAGTCATCAGCAAAAAAATCCTTGAAAGTCTGCCAAAATCTGAATGTATTAAGAAGATGGGAACCAAGATGGCGGCATAGGTAAACACCTACACTGCTGCCTCGCACAACAATTTCAAAACTACAACTAAAAGACAGAACGGACATCATCCAGAACCACAGGAAAGCTGGCTGAGTGGAAATTCTACAACTAGAAGGAAAGAGGGGAGCTCACAGAGACCCAGAGGAGCTGCAAAAAGCTGAGGTAATGAGACGTGCGCGTGGAGAGAGCGGGTGCTGGAGTACCTGGCTGGCTTTCTCTGGCAGGAGACTCCCAACGGCATTGAACCCCTTATCCTACAACACTAAACCCCAAATCTCATACGGGGGGAGTTTGGATTGTGAAAGAAGTGCATGGAAATTTGGGGGAGTCGCAGGAGGGCAGAAGTCGGGTGGCATGCACAGCACTGCGTGCACAGCACTGCGCGCAGAAGACCAACTGCTGATTGTGCCGCTGGCTTTCACAAGAAGGCAGGAGACAAAGCATCCCAACTGCGTCACCTCTAACTCCACTAACCCAAGATTCCGGCGAAGTCCTGAGGACCCAGATTCATATGGTCCCGGAGTGCAGGGGAGCCGAAAAGGCAGCAGTCTAGAGGCACTGCGAGAGCGAGCGCACAGGGACTGCTCCTGCAATTACCCAGTCACGTGAGACTCGGGGGCTATGTAGGGCGGAGCCGATTGGAAGGCAAGGCGGTCCCTAAAGCCCTGAGACTCCACCCATCCCAAGCTCAACAGAGAGGCTTTTGCAGTTTTGCAAGTCTGGTATCATAAGGCTGAATCCAACACAGAAGTTCTCCCGGCATAGTGCAAATGCCGAGACAAGGGAAGGGATCACAAACAAAAGAAATGGAGGAAAATAAATGACTGGATATAGAGTTCAAAACCACGCTTATAAGGTTTTTCAAGAATATCCTGTTAGCAAGACCCAAGAGGAGATGAAAAAGAACCAACTGGAGCCGAGACCGGTTTGGCTCAGTGGATAGAGCGTTGGCCTGCGGACTGAAAGGTCCCAGGTTCTATTCCGGTCGGGGGCATGTACCTTGCTTGCAGGCACATCTCCAGTGTGGGGTGTGCAGGAGGCGGCAGATCGATGTCTCTCTCTCATTGATGTTTCTGACTTTCTATCCCTCTCCCTTCCTCTCTGTAAAAAAATCAATAAAGTATATTAAAAAAAAAAAAGAACCAACTGGAGATGAAAAAGAACCAACTAGAAATTAAACATACACTAACTGAAATAAAAAATATTATACAGAGACCTAACAGCAGACTAGAGGAAGGCAAGGATCAAGTCAAAAATTTGAAATATAAGAATCAGAAAACACTCAACTGGAAAAGAAAAAAGAAAAAAGAATCCAAAAATGTGAAGATAATGTAAGGAGCCTCTGGGACAGTTTCAAGCGTACTAACATCAGAATTGTGGGGGTGCCAGAGGAAGAGAGAGAGCAAGATACTGAAAACCTACTTAAAGAAATAATGACTGAAAACTTCCCACATCTGGTAAAAGAAATAGACTTACAAGTCCAGGAAGCACACAGAACTCCATATAAAAAGAATCCAAAGAGGACCACACCAAGACACATCATAATTAAAATACCAAGAGCAAAAGAGAGAATATTAAAAGCAGCAAGAGAAAAACAGTTCATTACCTACAAGGGAGCACCCCTATGACTGTCAGCTGATTTCTCAACAGAAACGATGCAGGCCAGACGGGAGTGGCAAGAAATATTCAACGTGATGAATAGCAAGAACCTACTACCAAGAATAATCTATCCAGCAAAGCTATCATTCAGAATTGAAGGGCAGATAAAGAGCTTCACAGAGAAGAAAAAGCTAAAGGAGTTCATCAGCTCCAAACCAGTATTATATGAAATGCCGAAAGGTACTCTTTTAGAAAAGAAAGAAAAAAAAGGTAAAAGATAAAAAATTATGAACAACAAATACATATCTATCAACAAGGGAATCTAAAAATTAAGGGAATTGAAGATTTGATCAACAGAATAAACTGGTGAATATAATAGAATTGGGAGCACAGAAAGAGAGTGGACTGATAATTCTCAGGGGGAAAGGGGTGAGGGGTGTACAGGGAGAGACTGGACAAAAAACATACACCTATGGATGAGGTCAATGGGAGGGAAGTAAGGGCAGAGGGAAGGGTGGGAGCTGGGTGGAGGGGTGCTATGGAGGGGAAAAAAGATAAACAAATGTAATAATCTGAATAATAAAGATTTAATTTAAAAAAAACTTAAAAAAAAAGATGGCCCATGCAAAATGTTCTTCATTTTTACATCACTTTTTAAAAATAATATCTCTACAATATCATCTAAACATAAGGCTCAGTGGGGAGAGCATCGGCCTGTGGACTGAAGGGTCCTGGGCTCAATTTTGGTCAAGGGCACATGACCCAGTTGTGGGCTCTATTCCCAGTAGGGGGTGTGCAGGAGGCAGTCAATCAATGATTCTCTCTCATTATGTTTCTCTCTCTCTCTCCCTCTCCCTGCCTCTCTGAAATCAATAAAAATATATTGGGGGAAAAAAACAAACAAACATAAGGGTGAACCTAATAGGCCAATACAGATAGAATCTTAAATGTGACTAAAGAAATAATATGTGACAAATAGTAAATCAAAGTAAAAACATAAAGAAAACATACCAAAATATCACGCTTACATGAAGTTGCAACTTCTCTCATATCTCTAAATGGCTTCAATAAGTACTGGAAGAACATGGTTGCCACGGTAACAAGTTCCTGGTATACTTCATCTTCTTCTCCATAAACTTCCATCAATGCCACCATGGTGTTGGCTTTTTCATGGCCTTGAAGAATCTGGAAGGCAAAAAACAGATAAAGCTCAAGTATGAAAAGTATGAGGTAAAACCAAACAAAAGTAAAGACACCTTAATGTTCTAAACTTGGGGGAAGCCACAATTTTATTTTAACTGTATGCAAAATAGTCAGAAAAAAGAGAACCTGAAAGACTAATCAAATAGTAAGTGGTGATCTCTGGGGTGTAGATTGTGGATTGATGTTTCTTTACCATTTTTCTGATGATAAAGGTTTTGTGGTGCTGCAATTATAGAGGTCCCTCCAACTACCTCTCTGGTGCATAGACCCTCTCAGCTCTTCTGGTTAAAAGTGCCACCAAGCTCTAGCTGGTGTGACTCAATGGCCAGAGCGACAGCCTCTGAACTAAAGGTTCCAGGTTCCATTCGGGTCCAGGGCACAAGCCTGGTGCTAGTTTCGATCCCCAGTAGAGGGCGTGCAGGACGCAGCGGATTAATGGCTCTCATCTTTGATGTTTCTACCTCCCTCTATCTTCCTCTCTGAAATCAATAAAATATATTTTAAAAAAAATACTGCCACCAAGCCCCCAGCAGAGTGTGGGCTTTCCTATCTGCAGGCGCTTCTCCCGACACGGGGCAGAAAATAAACTGCACTCCCATTGAACTTCACGCGTCCCTCTCTGGACCTCCGGCGTGGCCCCCGACCCCTCTGGTTGCTCCCTGCAGGTGAACGGCACCTGTGACCTCGCGCCCGTTCTCCACATCGGACCATGAACTTCCTCATCCGCCGTCCGCGCCCCTTGGGAGGCACCCTCTCTCTCCCTTTCGCCCGCTGATGGCCCAGGGACCCTTAACGGGAGGGAGGGCGCGCCGGCACACCTGCTGCAGCCGCGCGCCCGCCTCCGCCAGCCGCGCGCGCAGGGCGCGCTCCCGGAAGGCGCGCGGGCTCTCACAGTCCGGCGCGCCGCCGTCGGCCGGAAGTAGCGCGTCACGCACGGCCGCGCCGCCGCAGCCTTCAGCTGCCAGGCCCAGGTAGCGCTCCAGCCGCGCGCACAGCTCCTGCAGCGCGGCTTCCCCGGGGCCCGGGCGCGCCGGCCATACGAGCGTCCACAGGCCCCAGGCGCCGCCGCCCGCCTCCAGCTCCGGGGGCAGCGGCGGGAAGCAGCGCTCCAGCGGCGGCCACAACGCCGCCAGCTGCTGGTGCGCGCCGCGGAGCCCGGCAGCCGAGAGCAGGCCGGCCCAGCTGGGCGGAGACCCCGGCCGGCTCCCCTCGCGTCGCCGCTGCCGCTGGGCCGTGCGGTCGTGACAGGTCACCGCGAACTTGCCCTCCGCGTCGTTCCACGCCACGAGGAAGCGCAGCTGGTGCCGCTCGGGCTCGGCGAACAGGTCCTCGCGGACCGGGACCCATCCCTCCAGGCTATCGGGCTGCTCGTCCTCCATGGCCGACCGTCAGCGGCCCGGCCGCTCCTCAGCCCCACGACAGGCCCGGGCGCGCAGCGGCATTTTCCGCTGGGCCGTCATCGCGTCCGAGCCCACAGCCGCTCCTCCTACGCTGCTTCTGAGTGGCTGTGTGCGGAGGGCTTGCGGCGGCGCGGCATTGGCCGGCTCCCAGGGGGCGGAGCCGCGATAACCAATGAGAAAGCCAGGTGTTTGCCTGGCGGCTCTCGGGAGTCCGTCTGTGACGCCCCCGCCCGGAGCAGGGGAATCCCCACTGGCCTCACCTTCCCCACCCGCGCACACGCTAACGTGGAAAAGGAATTTATCAAATGTGAACGAGTCGCCGTGAACCTTTGCAAACCGGGCCCCAGCTGAGTGCGTCTTTTTGCTTCGGGGTTTGAGTGAATTTATGGTTCTTGCTCTCAAGAAAGGTGCAGACTTCCTGGAGAGATGAAGCGTTGTTAAACTGAGTTATTTATTGAGCGCCAACTACTGGATGCGAGCCACAGATTTATTGTTATTAGTTGAACAGGCTATTAAGTAGGGAGGGTGTGCTGTGTACCTTTTGGGGGTGGGGCAGACGGGGCATCTAAAAAGATAACCTTGCCCGGCCGGCTTTGCTCAGGGGTTGAGCATCGACCTATGAACCTGGAGGTCCCGGTTTGATTCCAGGTCAGGGCACAGGCCCGGGCTGCGGGCTGGATCCCAGTGTGGGGTGTGCAGGCGGCGGCTGATGAATGGCTCATCACTGATGTCCCCTCCCTCTCCCCTTCCCGCTCCCCCTCCCTCTCCTTTCCTCTCTAAAATGAATAAAAATATAGTGAATAAATAAAAAAATAACCTTCCACTTTTTATTTTATTTTTTTTATTTCAGAGAGGAATGGAGAGGGAAAAAGAGATAGAAACATCAATGATGAGAGAGAATCATTGATCAGCTGCCTCCTGCACGCCCCCTCCTGGGGATCGAGCCCCCAACCTGGGCATGTGCTCTTGACTGGAATCTAATCCAGGACTTCTCAGTCCGCAGGCTGACCCTCTATCCACTGAACCAAACAAGCTAGGGCTCTAATTTGCTTTTTCAAAATGAAACTAGCAGACTTTCTAATTATAGAAGTTCTACTCTGTGTGTGAGAGAGGGGGATAAGTATATTGTATATTCCTAGAAAAATAATTAGAGAAAATACCAAACCTTAATCATTGTTACCAGGACGGACAACTAGTTTATACTCACTTTATGATTCTTTTGTAGTATTTACTTTTTAAAAATATATATTTTATTGATTTTTTTACAGAGAGGAAGGGAGAGGGATAGAGAGTTAGAAACATCCATGAGAAACACCTCTTACTGGGGATGTGCCCGCAACCTAGGTACGTGCCCTTGACCGGAGGACCTTTCAGTCCGCAGGCTGATGCTCTGTTCACTGAGCCAAACCAGTTAGAGCAGTACTTACTTTTTTATAAGCCAAATACCATGTTATTTTACAATTTAAAAAGACTTTTAAAACTTACACAAGGTACAAATATTTACTATGAAATAGACACTATCAAAGCTATAAAAAAACAAAATAGTTCAACAAATAAGCCTGTTCTCATTGTATGTGTGTATGAATTTATACATACTTAAATACTATATCCATGATTATACTGCAATTATATTTTGCATACTCTTTTTCTACTTATAAATATACTGTGGGCATTTTCCACATTTAAAAAAATTGGTAGCTGCCTGGCCGGCGTGGCTTGAGCGTTGACCTATGAACTTGGAGGTCACAATTTGAGTCCCACCTAGGGCACTTGCCCAGGTTGCAGGCTCAATTCCCAGTCTGGGGCATGCAAGAGGCAGCCAATCAATGATTCTCTCTCATCATTGATGTTTCCATATCCCTCTCCCTCTTCCTTCCTCTCTGAAAGTTAATAAAAATTTATATTTTTAAAACTGGCATCTACATTGTTATTCTTAATACTTGTCAACATTGAATTGACTTGTGATTTATTTAATGAATTCCCTATAATAAACAGATTTAGTATTTTGAATTTTCTGCCAATATACAGTTCTGTAATGAATATTCTTGTACAGACAGCTTTGCACAGTTTTAATTTAAATTTTTTTCTTTGCTTTTGATATTTTGCTTCTAAATTTTTATATGATAGATACCCTGCAGTAATGGTATTGTTTAAGTGAGATTTTTTTTATTACAGTTCCAAAAAGCAGTAGGTGTAAAATTCAGATCAAAGCACCATTTGCAGACTTTGAAAAGAAGTTTTCCAGAACCTGATTCATGCTCTTAGTCAATTGAAAATAGGATCAGAGTCAAGAGACTGATGGAGCAATTTCTCTGAAAAGAGCTGTTATTGGGCTGGGGGGAGATTTAGAAGGCCCACCCTTTTTAAAAAATATTTTTTTTATTGATTTCAGAGAGGGAGTGAGAGAAACATCAATGATGAGAGCGAATCATTAATCAACTGCCTCCTTCATGTCTTCTACTGGAATGGAACTGTGACCTCCTGGTTCTTAGGTCGCTGCTCAACCACTGAGACATACCAGCTGGGCGGAAGTCCCTCCCTTGACCCCTAAGCTCAGTGATGGGTCTTCAAAGGGACCCTTCAGAGAGCTCACTGTCTTTCTTGCAGGTGGGCCAACGGTGGCCTGAGGCTGGAGGATTGGCTGCTTCTGTGGCAGAACCAGGGGAGGTGACTGCACCGGGACATCTGGTTCCCAGAGTTTGCTGGGACCAAAGATGGGGCCTACTTCCCAAGATCCAAACGTGAGCCAGCAGGAAGCCAGAGCCAACAAGGAGTCACCTAGGTCCTGCCTAAGAGAACCAACTGCATGGGTGAGCAGACCTCATTTGAGAGGTGGCCCACAAAGGCTTATGGGAGGACTGCAAGGGACCTCTTGGAATAGAGGGTTTCTCAGCTGGTTGTGGGAACTTCAGGGGAAAGGTGTCCATGGTGGGAAACTCCAGAGAAGTACAGTTGCTTCTAGGGAAAGGGAAAGATTGAGAGCTCTAAGCATCTGCCAGCCCGCAGAGCCTGCAGCTGCACCAATGTGACATCAGCTCAAATAGGAGTTGTCTTATCACCTTAGCACCTCTGTCCTGACCTCCAAACCAGCAGCTCAGGGAGGAGGTATGGGAGAAGAGGCCACCTCATCCCTCCTTTTCCAGAGCAGACTTACGGCTAGAGATGGCACCCGGAGGGAGATTTTGATGCTGTCTAAACTCGTGATTTTTAAATATATATATATATATATATATATATATATATATATATATACACACACACACACACACACACACATACATACATATATATTTTATTGATTTCAGAGAGGAAGGGAGAAGGGGAGAGAGAAAAACATCAATGATGAGAGAGAATCATTGATTGGCTGCCTCCTACATGCTCCCTACTGGTGATGTAGCCCGTAACCCAGGCATGTGTTATCCTGACCGGGTATCAAACCATGACCTCCTGGTTCATAGGTCAACTTCACTGAGCCACACTGGTCAAGCTCAGTGTGACTGATCAATGTATTGAATTGTACATTTAACTACTGAATAGAGACTAGGCCCCTTGGACAGTGTGTGACCTAAGAGGGAGCAGAAAATCATGCATCTGCTGGATTTTTATTCAGAGTAGGGAACAAGTCACACCTTGAGTAGATGTTAAAGGAATAGTGAAAGGAAAAATGAAGTTGCGTTTGATTGCCTTTAAAGCTGTGCTTGTTCAAACTCTTTGGAAAAAGACTTTCAGCCCAGGTGGATGGTGCAAAGCATGAGGGTCTCAGCAATCCTCTGTGTGGTGGCTGAGGCCCTCCTGCCCCAGCCCTCTGCACATGAACAGCCACCTGAGTCCCTTGGTGGAACCACAGGACTCCAGTCCCCATAATAAGAAGTAACTCGGGTCAACATGTGATCTCTTTTGGTGACACTTGGGCAGAAGTGGCAGGACAGCCTGGGCAGGTCTATATTTGGGCTTTCACTCATAGCAGGCCGGTTGCTATTTGCAGCCGGAGCCAGCTGGTGTTTCTGTCGCCTTCACTGCCCCCTTGCAGAACCCTGGCATAACAGGCAGGGGCAGCCCACGGGCATGCAGAGGTCACCGGGAGGGAAACCCTGCTGAACCCAGGTATAGTTTTCTAGCAGTTATCCACAGCCTCAGCGTTAAATGAAGAGTTCATGGACCCTTAAATTAACAGGCAAGTTTTAGGATGGTGATATTTTAATGCTAATAGTATTATTGAAACCCACTAATTTAAGGCCGCAATGTATTTCCTTTTTTGTGGGAAGAGACAGTGTTGGATATTGCATACGTGTAAACAGCAATAAGGGGTGAATGCTTTCTGTGCCTTCTTGTGGCAGGGATCCTCCTCACTGAATGTGGGGTGGGGACAGGCCGTGAAGCTCTGATGCTGGGGATTCTTGCCAGGTGTCTTGAGGGTATTTTTAGTGCAGGGGTCCGCTGGCTAGAACAGCTTGGAACCCTACATGTACATGCTGACAAAGCACAATTCCACACTCTTGTTCAACTACTGAAAAAAAGCATTGTCATCATGTCTCACTGTTATGCATGCCCCTTCCTCCCATGGGAAGATGTTGGGCTCAGACTGCACTTATAAAGCTGATTTGAACGATTTTGTGTCACAGTGCAGCCAACACTCTCGAGCAGGTTTCTGTAGCTGTGGTTCGAGAATTACTCTGGGCTACATGGCTGAGCTTCTAAAAAGATAGCAAAACTATTTGTGCCCTTATGGGCTCCCTTCTGGGGAGAGAATTCACAGCTTTCAGTGGATTCTCAGAAGCATCCATGGCCCATAAAAGTTAAAAAAAAAAAACGTTTTTGGGGTAGACTTTTCTAATTAAAGCAGAGGGACACACCTCCCATAGAAGACTTGCAAAACTCTTTATATTTTTAATTGTAGTTTATGACATAGAGTAGAAGCTATCTAGCTAATATATTCATTATAGACTGTGATTTATTATTTCATTTACCTAAGCCTCGTATCATATCATCATTTATAAAATGCCAGTTTGTTATTAATGTTCCTTTTTCCCCCAAATTTTGAATATTTAGCTAAGAAGCTATTTGGATATAAAAGTTACAGCTAGGGGGAGAAAGTGCTAAACTGTATCTTAAAAATTATTTTTTCTTTTGTTATTTTCCTCCGAAACCTATTTCATCTATGTCATGTTGGAGTTGTTTAATAATATTACTTTGTTTTTTCTAAACCATTGGGTTTACCACAGTATTTTAAAAGGGGGCCTTAGGAGCTGGATTGTGATAATGATTGCATAACTTGGGGGTATTTACTAAAAGATATTGAACTGTGCACTTAAAACAGGTAAATTTTATGGCATGTAAGTTACATTTCAATAAAGTCAACTTTTAAAAAATATTAAGGAATAAGATATGCAGCTCACATAATTCCTAGTTTTATGTAGGAATGTGTTGTTGATAAAATATTTGTGCGGGTTAGTTACCATAGTACAACAAATAAAGGTGGATGATATTTAGGCCAATATCTGCACATCAGCTATACCTGTTTGTGACATTCAGCTAAATGGGAAAAGCCTGCTTCTCTAAACAAAAAAGGGTCATTCTTTCGGTGTGCATGGATCAGTGGTCTTCAAACATTTTTTGCTTGTGCACACCCTTACAACATGTACATTATTCAAAAATCCTTCAGTAGAAAGCACACCCTTCTTTACAGATGATTCAAAGTAAATCCACAATTGAGCTGTTCAGAAGATTTTTACAAATTGTGAATGAGATGAGCCCAATCTAATGGCCACTCCTACAATGATCTTCTCAAAAATGAGTGTTTTCCCTCTTGCTGTGTTCTAGGACTTAGGATATTCACTACTCACAATCCAGGAAGGAGTCTTGTCATGCAGAGCTGCTGCCCAGGGCTGCCAGGCAACGGTGCAGGAAGCCAGGCAGGGGCCAAAACGAGACAGGTCTTCTGCCCAAGGGACTTCCACTAGTATCCCAGAGATCTGTATGACTCTGGAGACAGATTGTAGATCTTCCCGGAAGAACACAGTCACTAAACTGAAATGACCAGTGAGCCAAGAGCGGCAGCGAGAGGTACATCTCAAAGAGACCTCGAAGAGGAAGTGGATGAACTTGTCCATTTATATGGACTCGAAGATGATGATGAATTAGGGGACGAGTTTGTTAATGAAAACATGCCCAGGATAGAGGTTTCGGAATATCCTGCTTACATGATGGCGGGGAGAGAACCAGCCGTGGAGCAGAGAGACTGGAGACTTAGTGGAGAGGCAGCAGGGGCTGAAGACCTGGGCTTCGGAGGATGGGGCTCAGAGGGCCAGTGCCAGGACCTGCGGGAGGCCTACAGGTACACACACAGCCGGGCCAGCGAGGAGTATGAGTGCTATGTTATCCCAGAGGAAGAGGATGAAGAAGAAGCTCCTGACATCTTCTGTGTCACTTGCAAAACTCCAATAAGAGCGTTGGAGAAGGTTTTGGATGAACACAAAGAGCACGAGGTGACCCCACTCAATAAAGCACTGGAAAGCGCCAAGGTAAGCGGCTCTCGCTGGGTCTTTCTCTTGATACTGCATCTGCTCAAGTAATCAGGCAGGGAGTAAATCTCAAGTGCCTCCTGCAAAAGGGAGAGGAAGGATGTAGCATTAACATCTTATGATCCTCTGTTTGATAGGATGAAATTCACAAAAACATGTACAGACTGGAAAAGCAGATTATTGAAATGGAAAACTTTGCCAGTCACCTAGAGGAGGTTTTCATCACGGTGGAGGTAAGAGCACGCATCTAAGCCTGTCAGACACATGTTGCTTCATCCAGCACCATCTGGAGCAGCAGTATGAGGTAGAGAATTCGTATCCTTAGAGCATGTGGTGTCACTTTTGCCCTTCTCCCTGCCTTCCACAGCAGCCTAGGCATATAACTCATGGAAGCGATTACCTGGCAGCATCCCTACAGAAGTATAAGCTCTCAGTGGGAAGGCTGTGTCTTCTGCCTCTTTCTATCTCCAGTTTGACTACAAGGCGGAACTCTTGCATGAGCCAACTTTGACAATATTTTGCAGACAATATCATTGATTAGTGTTCCTTTTTTCAGCTGTTACCCATTTCTTATAAGATCAGTAAGTTTCCATGTCTGTCCCCAAACACTCACTCAGAGTCCTGGTGAGCCCATAGGTACTAGTATAGATACCTACTGTGATGCCATCCTGATGAGTAGACCAGGACTGAGGACCTGGAGCTTCCCATCTCCCTTCCCTTCATGTGGATGCTCTACTTCGTTAATGCACCTCAGACTGAAACAACAGGAGAACCTTGTATGAGTTAACTAACCCCCAGGTCCATCTCTTTGAAGTTAGACCCCCGTTACCCCTAATCTTAAAAGGGAGGAGAGTTATTGCACTAATGCCCTAGGGAAGGTACAGAGAAGGGACAAGTCCTTTCCCTTACAAGCACAGGGTGGTGGTGGGAAGCGTAAGAGTCCCCTAAGAGGAATAGAACTCCCTGCACTCTGAACGGCCAGCTCATTCTCAGATCAGTGTATCTGCACCTCCGAGGACTCAGCTCTTCCCTTTACATTCAGCGTTGGGGAGGCCTCTACTGCTTTTCCCTCTCTCCTGCCATTTGGAGCAAGTCTTATACATATACATAGTAGATACTCAATAAACAACCCCTGAATGATTGATCCTCTTCTTTGGAAATATCTGGTTATCTGATGAGGATGGCATCAGTCAGGAGCTGCATATCTCTCCTGGGGACAAGGGGTTGGTGTGCTCTGATCAGTATTTCTTACCAATTGTGCTCCACAAGTACTATCATGATGCTCCCTTGCCTTCCTGCCTTTCCTCATCTGTTAGTCAGCACCATCTGGCCACAGCCCTTATTGCCCTTTCCCTTCATCCTTTTCTTGGTTGATAGGAATATCTGTGGTCCTGGTATTTGTATAATCCAAGTACCAGAGAGTGGAGGTGAGGGTCATGAGATGTCGAGAGCTCAGGTGGGAATCTCCCATGGCAAACATCTCCTTTTGAGGTCCAAGGCTCCAGTGGCAGACTGACTTAGCACTGATGATTAATTGCCTTGGTTGGTTGTCATGGTGATGGGAGGTGGGGAAAGCCTGGGTAGTTTGAGAGTGAGGAGGAGGATGGCAAAATGCTGCAATGGAGAAAGCAGTGTTTTTGTTAGGATTATCCCTGGGGTTCTAGCTGGAGTCTCCTGGTCCCAGCTCTCCCTGCACCCATTCCAGCATCCTGGCAAGAGATAAGATGATAGGATGGGACTAAAACACCTCTGGGTAGATACGTGTTTATGCCCCAAATGACTGGCTGATACACCTCATGCACTGAAATGATAACTGCGGTCCACTGTGCTGCAGGAGAATTTTGGAAGACAAGAACAAAACTTTGAGTACCACTACAACGAGATCTTGGAAACTCTTGCTCAGAAATATGAACAAAAAATACAAGCTCTTGGGGAGAAAAAGAAAGAGAAGCTGGAAGCCTTGTATGGACAATTGGTCAGCTGTGGAGAAAACCTGGACACCTGTAAGGAACTAATGGAAACAGTAGAGGAGATCTGTCATGAAGAGAAAGTTGACTTCATAAAGGTCAGTCAGGAAGCGAAGTGAAATAATGCGCTGACATGACAGTTACTTCGGGAGTAGGTTAGATGGTCCGTCCCCTCTCTGCTGGAGGTGTTGGAATCGACTTACAGTCAGCACCCGTTTGATTTTTCTGGCTGTTCATGGCAGGGGGTTATCATCCGTGAGGGACCAGGTGGGCTCACACGCAGCTGTCCACTTTCCTCCACCATTGCTCCGGTGACACCAGAGCCCCTGTCCCTCTGTCCTGGCTGCCTAGATTTCTGTCCCCCACCTCCTCTTCCTTGAGCTGAGCCAGAACAGTGCTCTGAGTTTCTTGGCCATCTTTTGGAGCTCTGGGAAGAAGGCTGTCAGTTCTAAAAAGTCACCTCCAGCCCTAGCTGGTTTGGCTCATTGGGTAGAGTGTCAGCCTGCAGACCAGATACGATTCCAGTCAAGGGCACGTACCTTGGTTGCAGGCTCCTCCCTGGCCCAGGCCCTGGTCAGGGGCATGAAGGAGGCAACCAATCGATGTATTTCTCTCACATTGATGTTTCTCTCTGTCTTTCCCTCTCTCCCACTGTCTCTAAGTGATCAATGGAAAAATATCCTCAGGTAAGGATAAACAAACAAAAAATGTATGGGCTGTACTAAGACCCAGGTTTATGTGTACAGCATTATTCATATATGTTAATTAAAGTTTAACATTTAAACAGATCAATGGAAAAATATCCTCAGGTAAGAATTAAAACAAAACAAAACAAAATAATAGAAAAGTCACCTCTAGTGTCCTGGTCACAAGTGCAGCAATTATAAATAAATCTTAACTCATGAACTTAGATGTGCCAAAAAAAAAATCCATTTCTTAATTTCCTTGAAATCTAAATCTGATGCCATGCCCTCATGCAACTGGGCTATGGGAATTTCGTCTCAGTCAGAGTTGGTCCCTTTTCTTCACACTGGCCCACAGGAATATGGGACAGTTGTGTCCAGGATGTGGGGGAGGGGGCCTTTGGCCTCTGGTCAAGAGTAGCCTCCATGCTGACCAAGTCCATCATGGTCCCTTCAAAGCCCAACAGCGCCTCCTTCCAGCCATGCTTGGGGCAAGGGCCCTGTGACAGCTGGAAAGCTGGTTGGAAGGCACCTCGACAGTCCTCAGTGCTCAGGCCTGAACCAGCGGTCTCTCGCCCCACAACCCCCTGCATCTCGAGACATAATCCAGAAGGTGAAGAGAGATACACGTAAGGCAGTCCTTCCCACTATTTATGATGGAGAGAAACTGGAGACAACCAGAATGTCCAACAGTAGAAGAAGGTGAGATCAATGATGCAGTTCCCATTCAGTGAACTGGTATGAAGTCTTCAAATCAATGGTCCAAAGACCATTCATAACATGGAAAGTGTTCGTGTAATGTTAACATGAAAAGGTCGTGTGGAAGAAATTACACAGGCTGTGTTAGAGCGACTGCTAGAGCATGGGATATGGCTGGTTTTTTTCTTTTTACTAATTTCCAGGTGTGTGTGTGTTGTTATTTTTTTTAATATATCTTATTGATTTCAGAGAGGAAGGGAGAGGAATAGAGAGTTAGAAACATCGATCAGCTGCCTCTTGTACACCTTCCACTGGAGATGTGCCCACAACCAAGGTACATGCCCTTGACTGGAATCGAACCTGGGACCCTTCAATCCACAGGCTGATGCTCTAGCCACTGAGCCAAACTGGCCAGGGCTAATTTCCAGGTTTTTTAATATGTTTATATTGTCTTCTTTTTAGGATGCTGTGGCTATGGCTGACAGGTAATGCTTTTGTCTCGTGTATTTTTTTTCTTTTGTTCCTTGCTTGTATCCCAGTCTCGGCATTTTTGTGAACCCTTAAGATTAAATAATAATAGCACTGGCTTCAGAACAATGGTGTGGGATCACAAGGACCCTCTGGTACCAAATCTCAGAATCTCAGGGTTGGAAGGGAGTGTGTAGTGAGGCCCAGCCAGCAAACCCCTGGAGGAGCTGAGATCCAGAGAGTGTCCCATCTGTGTCAGGACCCAGACCATGCTCTGCAGAAAGCACACACTTCATAGAGTCAGACAGGCATTCACTCCTGCTCCCCCGTGACCTGGGGTGTCCAACCAGTCTAGGACCCACCTTCCTTAGACAGGTTGTTTTGTGGAAGTTCAATGAGGCAGTGTCTTAAAAACAACATGAACGATAAAGCTTAATAGTGTAAGAGTTCATAGCATGAGTACAGGCAAAAGACAGATCTGGTTTCAATTCTGCTCCTGACACTCAAAGCCTGTAACTGCCAGGAAGCAGGTATAAAGAAGACGCAGAGCCCCATTGCATGGTGGGCAAGCTGAGGGCATGTGACCTGTGGAGAGGAACCCCCAGGGAGTGTGTACATCTGGGGCCTGGGGTGGTATGGAGAGTAAGCTTCCAGGTCAGCACCAGGGGCATCTTCAGAGGGTGTGGATCTGGGGCTTAGTGCATGTCTCCCCTCTTCTGTGCCCTCATGCACAGACCAGACCCGCCCATTCCCATTGGTGACCTGCTAGGTCAGCCATCAAAGCAGCAAACCCTCTTCATGTGTTACTAGTGGCCCAGCACACTAGTAAGAGAGACGGAGGAGGATGCCTCTCCCATCTTATTAGCATGTCTTTTATTATCAACAGACTCAGAAAATTCCTGGAAACAAAAACAGACGTGGAAATCTCCACACAGCCTGCCTTGGAGGACCAGACCTTGGACTTCTCTGATGTGGAGCAGCTGCTGGGCTCCATCAACACCATCCCAGGTGCCCATCTCCCCTAGGCGGGGCATCACAGCACATCTGGTTTCCCTGAGCGTTGAGGTAGAAACATGGATGGCTAAAAATAATACAAAGAGTTAGAAAAGTATCCCCCGCCCCTCCCCAGCTTCATGTTTCTGTCTTCATGGCTTGTAAGGGTGAGAACAGAGGCTGACCTCCCCAGGTAAGTGCCCACCCTCACTCTGGGATACCAACACCTGGCTGAGGGAAGTCTTGAAGTAGTTTCCATTCATAGCTTGCCCCACTTCTTCAACACCTTCACCAAACAAGGAGCCTGAATTTTATTTCCGTAACCAGCAGAGAGGTTACAAGATGAGCTTTGGAATCCTATGGAGTAGGCAAGAATCCCAAACTTGCCACTTTCTAGCTGTGTAACCCTAGACAATTCTCCTAACCACTCAAAACCTTGGTTTCCTCTGTAAAATGGGTGTGATAATGCCTCGTGGGGACAGGGTGAGAATTAAATGAGGTACTATATGTACAGCATGTCACATGGTGCCAGGTCGCTCTCAAAACTATTACTTGTAATTACTTCTGAGACTAATACTAGAATTCAGCTTTTTTTTTTTGATGGCTCATCTTCCCTCCTTACCAACACCAGTATATCTCCTTTTAGGTATGTTTTTTTATCCAGATTTTTTAAAGATAAAAATGGAGTCATTCTGCTTTGCAATCTACTTTTCTTAGCAAAATAATGATGCGTAATCTCTCTCAGTGATAAGTGATACATTTTTCTGCAACATCATTTTTAAAACCATGTTTGTTTAATTTTCACCTGTTGGATGTTGGATGTTTCTAGGTTTTTCTGCCACCATAATACAGGTCCTCAGTCATAAATTTCGGGGGGCATTCTTACACTCACTGGGGCAGCAGTGCTGAGTCCTGCTGTCCTGCCCCTCGGGAGGTATGGAAGGGGCAGAGGACCGTATGTAGGGGCAGGACTCGAAAACCATACGCCAGCCTGAGTCCCTGTCACGACCCCTCCTCCCCAGGCTTGTGCAGGTTTGTCCAAGCAGGAAGGGACACGCTGGCTGTAGCCTGCAGGCTCAAGGTTGGGAGGTTTGGCCTCCCATCCTTGTCCACTCTGGGCTCCCTCGTCCATTTCCTGAGCCCATGGGTGCACTGGGGGATCAGTGGTCCTTTGAAAAGGGGCCCCCAACCCATCTACTTAAGCCCCCTCATCAGTGTTCATTTTCCTCCCTTCTCCTTTTCTAGCTCCTTCTGCCCCGGTGATAAACCCACAGGCCCCCAACTCAGCCACGGGGTCCTCAGTCCGTGTCTGCTGGAGCTTGTACTCTGATGACACCGTGGAGAGCTACCAACTGTCCTACCGGCCAGTGCAGGATGGCTCGCCTGGGAAGGACCAACCAGGTGAGGCTCTGCTGGGAGCAGTCAGGCCCCTCAAAGGCCTGGCCCTGCCTTCCTGGCAATTAAGGGGCGGGGGGTGGGATGACTCTGCTCACCTAGTTCTTGGAGTGGTCGCCATCTGGGAACTACCCAGAGGATGAAGGGGTTCTAAAGGCAAATTGGGACCTAACTGGGGAGACCACAGGCCAGGCTGAGGTGTCTGGAGTGCATCTGCATATTGCGGTCAGCATTGTCCTCGGGACAAGGCTCTGGCTAACTGTGTGCAGGAGATGAGACGCGCTGCTGGAGGAGGCCCAGCTGGGCTGGCGGGTCCTAGCAGGGCCTCGCCTGTGAGGATGGCTGCACTTCCTTTCTGCAGACCCCTATTCCAGGTTGAGCCAGTTCCTGGAATGATCTCTACTGTGCGCAGCTCCTTTTCTTTTCTCTTATAGATATTTTTATTGATTTCAGAGAGGAAAGGAGAAAGAGAGAGAGAGGGAAAACCAATGATAAGAGAGAATCATTGATTGGCTGCCTCCTGCACGCTCCCTGCTGGGGATTGAGCTTACAACCGGGGGCGGGGGGGGGGGGCTTGTGCCCTTGGCCAGAATTGAATTTAGGACACTTCAGTCCGCAGGCCGATGCCCTATCCACTGAGCCAAACCGGCTAGGACTGTGGGCAGCTCCTGATCCAGCCTCTTCCCAGGGAAATGGAACAGACTAACATGAACGGAGGATTGGGTAGCTGCCTCCCTTGTACCCTGCCCCCATAATAGACAAGCCATTTCCTGCTGAGTGGAAAGGGTCAGGCAACAGAGGAGGCCCAGCTAAGCATCTGAAAGAATCGGATCAGCCAGCCTGGCAAGGACTGCCCTATATACATGGAGTCAGAGTGAGAATGTGGGAAAGGGACTTGGAGATGTCCATTTTGTGGATAAAGAAACTGAGACCCAGAGAGAAATGAGCTGTCCATGGAGACAGCATGAATTGCGGTGGCACCAGGATGAGAATCAGGTCCACAGGCTCCTGCCCAGAGCTCTGGTCATTGTGCCAGGCCATGCAGGGGAGGGTCTGAGTGCTGAAAGTGAGGAGGGTTCTTCTGCCCAGGGACAGGAAAGGGGGGGCATTCTTGAGAAAAGTAAGAGTGGGTTTAAACAGTGATGAGAGAGGACACAGTGAATAGGAAATACTCGGCCTGTTTTAGGGTTGAATTCTTTTTTCTTTTATTTCCAGAGTCTACAGTGACTGTCAAAGAAACATACTGCTCAGTGGCAAACCTTGTGCCAAATACCCAGTATGAATTTTGGGTCACAGCTCAGAACAGGGCTGGTCTCAGCCCCGCCAGTGAGTGTGCAGTGTACATGACAGGTACCGAAGCCCTTGTTCCTTCAAGACACACAGGGGTCACGGCTTCCTTGGTGTGGGCGATCTTGATTTCTTTTGGATGGGCGGGAGTAGTTGTGTATTTTTTTTCCTTTTATCTAATACATCAAATCTGCATGCCCGATACGGAGAGACATTTCCTCGTAGTTAGTCTCAAAAGGCCAAAAAGCACTGCTGCTCGTAGTCACAGGGCCAGTTGAACCTTGCAGCCCTCCTCCACTCCAGGTCCACCCAAAGGGATCCCTGGTGTCTGTCTGCTGTAATAGAGACAGATAGGCGGCTTAGAAACCAGACTCTCACCTCTCACTCTGGGGCTGGGAGGTCCCATCCTGGTCCGTAGGTGGTTGTGTCCTCTGTGAGGAAAGAGGCAAAGGAGCTCTTTTGTTCTCTTCTATAATAACTTCCTCCAACCTCAAGATAACCCCCTTACCCCCAAGACTCCAGATGCCATCACGCTGGGGAGGTTCAGCATAGGAATTTTCGGGTATGCACAGTCCACAGCACCTGGTTTGCTTTTTATTGTCCTGAATGTCTTGTGGAAAGTGTGGTTGTGATGCTGTTCTTGCTCTGGACCAAGCAGCTGGGTGTGAACAGAACGGCGGCTCACCTCTCCCTTTCCTTGCATTTAGCACCTTCTCCCCCCATTATAAAGAGCAAAGAGGTGAGGAGCTGTGAGGAGGCTGCTCTGATTTGCTGGGAGTCTGGGAACCTGAATCCTGTGGACTCGTACTCAGTGGAACTGACCCAGATGGAGACGCCGGGAGCCTTGGGCATGACTGAGTGAGTCCTGAGGGGTATTTGCTGGGCAAAAGAGGCCTCACCCCAACAAGATGACACAGCCCAGGAAATGGGTGGAGTCTGCAGAGGAGGTCAGAATTGGTGACCCTCAGAATGTGCTTAGTGTTCGTGCGAAGTAGCAGGAATGCTTTACTGAAGATGAGTAAACGATAAGTGAATAAGTATTTGAACTCAGGTTTGCTTTTGTAGCCCAAAGGTTTACCATTCATTCATTCAACAAGTACAAGGGCCCGGGTGATGCCAGGGCCCTGCCCTTAATGAGGAACTGGCAATCAAGGGGGAAAAATAGACAAGTAACAAAACAAATGCATAAAATGGTCTCTGAAAGGAATGTAGTGAAACAGGAATGGGGTGAAGGTGGGAAATGCCTCAGGATCCAGCCTATGTTTAAACTGAGACTGAGAGAGGAGAAGGACTGGAGTCTGAGAATCTTATGCACTTGGGAGGCAGCCACATGGCTCGGTGTGAGGTGGAGCTAAAACCCACCTTGCTGGGTGGAAAGGGGAGATGAGGACGACATGAGACAGACTCAGAATAGAGTGCAGTGTACAGAGAACATGGTGTCTGTGGTAGAAGACAGTGGGGACCAGGGATTCCCTGGTTTGAAAGGGGAGCCTGAGCTTTGCACAGTGGCAGTATCGTAGCCAATGAGATTTATCCAAGGCATGGTTATTGCTAATTGAAACCTTTTCCAAATACCTCGCCATGATGACTTGAAATATAGTTGGCATTGGCAATTTTTTATGGTCTCTATGGAGACTAAGAAAAAAAAAGAGAAAGAGAGGCCTGGTGCATTGGCTTGCGGTGATGCGGCTCTGCTTCCTTGCCCAGGTCTGTTGTGGGCATCCCCACCTGCGAGTCCCTGGTGCAGCTGCAGCCCCAGCAGAGCTACACGATCTACGTGCGTGCCCTCAACGTGGGGGGCCCCAGCGCAAGAAGTGAGCCCACCACAGTGCACACCACAGGTCTGTGCCCCTGCCACACTTATGGGACCCACAGTGGCCATATGGCAGACCCAGTGCTGCTGAGACTTCACAGGAAAATAAACACAGGTTCACAGACGGGAACACATGGCAAGCCAGTCTGAGAGGAGCTCAGAGGGAGTCAAGAACCCCACGGCCTCATTTTACAAGTGGGGAGACTGAGGCCTGAGTCACAGCAGTTTTTGCCTGAGCAAGTAGAACTCCAGGTTTCCCCCACACCTCTCAGGTGGACTAGAGCCTTGTCACACTGGACCTGGGTGGCCCAGACACCTCCTATCTCACAGCCTGAACACAACCCGGGGTAGGTCTGTATGAAATTCCAGGAGGAACCCTTTGCTGTGGTTCATCTCCCCATTCCTGACATCAGCCCAAGCATCTCCTCACCCTCAGGCCCACTTAAACCTAGCCATCCACCTCCTCTAAGGCCCTCTCTGGCCCTGGTGGGTGCCCACATCCCCAAGTCCAGCTCCTCCCCCTTCTCACTTATCACATCTCATGTCCAAGTCTTGAGTCAGCAGGGACAGCATTGGAAACATTCTGTGCACCGGCTGTCCCTCACTGCTGTGACTCTGAGTGCTGAGCTTTGCATCCTCCCCGAGCAGGTCCTGCTCAGGCGATTGGTCATGTGCCCGTTAGAAGAAGCAGGGAGCCAGGGCTCAGGAGACAATGTTCCCTCCACTGGGATCTGTCACTGAGGGACGCTGTCATTTTGTCCTCCTTTTCAGTGCCAGGAGGAGAGGTCTGCCATTAGTCCCCACTTATAGTCCTTCCATGGATGGGAAGACAAGTGGCTGCCTGAGGTGACAGGTGTCAGTGCTGGCTCAGGGCCCCATGTTTTCATTTCTATTGTATTAGGGCCTCTTTTGCTGGGCCCTTTGGATTTCCGGCCCTGAGTTCATGTTTTGAAATGTCAGACTCTGGCTATTTCCGTAAGAGAGCAGAGAGAAAGGTACAGCCAGCTCTGATCATAAAGTTGCCTCTGAATTAGTGTGTTCACATAATTTTTTAAGAATATGTTTGTGAAAAATTCAAAAAAACATGAATCAGCAGAAAACACTGGTGCTTCTTTGAGGTTAGGGAGCAGGCTGTGAGGCCACGTGCATGTCAGCTGCCAGGAGGGCGTCTGCCTGCTTCTCGCCGGTCAACTCAGATGGCAGGTGACTTTCCAGTGGCATCGAATTGTGAAAGTAACTGGACAGCTTTATGGCGATGCTTGAACTGGGGTTTGAGACGACGAGAGGTGATAGGATGAGAAGGAAAGAATTCTGCTGAGACGGTAATGGAGAATGAGCTGGACTGGCTCTGGGAGGGGTGGGAAGAGCCATCCGGCCAGTGCCCCGTGCAGAACTTGGCACCCAGAGCCACAGCAGCGCAGGCACAGCAGATGTACAGGATGTTCCTGAATAATGGATGTGTTTACTAAATAATTTTTTATGAAATCTATTTTGTACTTCTTGACGAGCTTCGTTTTCACTCTGACTTGGGGGTGGCTATATGGAACCCCATTGTTGTATTTGAAAGTTAGCTGTTGAATTTTGCTGACCTTTGTCCAACCGATCATTAAAAGTGCCCCCAACTCCTGTCTCCCTATGGATGAGAGATCCTGTCCACACGCAGCATCCTCCGGAATCCAAGGGCTCAGAGATCAACCTTGAGTACCAACATCTGCTAGCTGATTTCTTAACCACCTTTGCCTCAGTCTTCTTATCTACAATGGAAATAACACCTGTTTCCTAGGGTAATTGTGAGGATTGAATGAGAGGAGATGTGCAAAGTGCTTAGCTGAGTCACCACCTGGGCACTACCATCTCCATTATGAGACTGGCACCCTACCTACTGCACTAACAAGGCACCTCTGCCATCCCTGTTAGCACATGTGAGGTCCAGGCAGAGGTAACTCTCAGGAAGCTAAGTGGGCAATGTGCAGAGCTCCCTGGGCCCGTGTGGCGGCGATGCAGAGAAAGGAGTGACTGGCTGCTGATACTCATCTGAGTTTGCTCCCCTACAGGCAGCTACTTCCGTCTGAATGAGCAGACCTGCCATCCTTGGCTGACCATTTCTGAAGATGGGCTGACAGCTGTCTGGAGCGAGAGGAAGACTCCCACAAGAGAACAGCCCCCCAGCGGCACACGCTTTACCAGGTAGGTCCCGTTTCCACCGCTCACCAGAGCGTTCTGTGAACCTCCCTAATCTACACTGTTATTCAGGAAAACTGGATTAAAACAGATGCAGCTTTGAAGGGGGAAAGAAATCCCAGAAATAGGGGCTAGGAGCCTGGTGATGAGGAGAGGCTGGTGGGGGCAGAAGGGACCTATTGTGGCCTCTGAGGTCCTGCCCTGGGCTGCGGGATCTGGAGGAGGCAACCCACCAAGCCTTGGCATGAGGGTCACGCTGTCAGCCTGTGGGAGAAAGAAACAACCTCTAGCATCAGTCGGGCAAGCCTGGAGAGTTCAGGGTGTCCACTTTACAGGTGAGGTGCTCACACCGCCTCCACCCATATAGACCAGCTGCAGGCTGACCCAATGGTCAGTGTCACTCACCTGCGCAGCCAGGCCTGGGCCACCTCAGACCACCTGTATTTCCACTTTCTTAACACAGGTGTGTCGCAGTCATGGGAAACCTGATTCCGGTCCGAGGGCGCCACTACTGGGAGGTCGAGGTGGATGAGCGGTCAGACTACACAGTGGGTGTGGCCTTTGAAGATGTCCCTAAGCAGGAAGACCTGGGAGCTAACTGCCTGTCCTGGTGCATGAGGCACACGTGGGTGTCACCAAGGTAAAGCATAGTCGGATACTTGAGACCAGCATTGGCTTTTGAGCGAATAGAGGGAGAGGTTTCCACACACGGAGTAAGGCCTACAGTGCATGTTATAGAACAATCTTAGACATTTCAGGGCTCGCTTCCAGCCCTCTGACACGTCTGGTTGTATTCTGAGTGTTCCTCCCAGTCTCTTGGACCAGCATGTTGGCACATAGCTCTTCAAGTCTGCAGGTGGCAAGGTTAGTGGATTCCTGTGCTGGTCTTGGTTGGTTTCAGCCTGTTTCAAAGCACCCAGGACACAGCTAAAGCCATGTCACACTGACCAGTGACAGGCCCCTGGATGCCCTCTGTTTGACTTTCAGAATTGGGTGCCTTAGAGCATTTGTGCACAGAGTGTACCAAAGGCCACAACACTACCTGTTTCTAATCTCCTTATTACAAAGGATTTTGAACCTCAAAACTCAACATTTTAAAACTTGTGCTCTGTCTGTACAGATTTGGGTGCAGTGTGAGCTTATAATACAGTATGTAAGTTTCTTAGATTAAGAGGTTGCTCATAAACAAAGTTTAAAATATATGTTTCTTAGGACAAATTTTAGAAGAGATACAGAGAATAGTTGTAGAAATGGCTTGTTACTTTGGTAGTCTTTAAAAAAACAGAACACAATCATAGGAGTATTTAAATAAAGCTATATAAAAATGTTCTGAAAACAGCCCATGTACAGGATTTCTGAAAATTTGTTATATGTATTTTAGGCATAAGTATGAATTTCTGCACAACAAGACAACTCCAGATATAAGAATCACAGTTTCTCCGAAGAAGATTGGCATTCTGTTAGACTATGAAAATTCAAAGTTATCATTTTTCAATGTGGACATTTCTCAGCATCTATACACATTTAGTTGTCAGCTTCACCAGTTTGTGCATCCCTGTTTTTCTTTGGAAAAGCCTGGGTGTCTAAAGATACACAATGGCATTTCAGTGCCAAAACACGTCGCTTTCTACTAGACTGTACTGGTACCCCGCTCTCTGTCTTCTGTACCCACCCTTCCTCAGCCACTCCTGCCTCAGCATTCAAGCACTTGGCACCCAGCACAGCTTGGACTCGTGTTGATACCTGGCAGCCTGTATGCTATCATGTGCTTCCCTAGCCTGGGTTGTCTTATGACCTGTGTGATGCTCTTATGTCATGACCAGGCCTGGCTGTAAAGTGATGGCTCAGACTAAATAAACTCAGCATTCTTTAGCTTCTCAACTTTTGTTGGTCTGTTTGCGTTTATGCAAAGTATATGAGATGAGTCTCCAAGACCTACAGAGCTTGGGGGTCGGGGAAGAGATGCAGAAGTGTCAGTGGCTGCAGCATCTTCTGCTCACTCGTGACATTTCATTAGCCAGCCAAGAATGTACCTGAGAAGGCAGGTGTCCACAGAGAACTGGAAGCTGTGTGTCCTCTCCTGTTTTCCTGCAGCGCTGTGATGCAGTTTCTCCAAACTACATTTTTACTTATTTTAATTTTTAAATACATATTTTTATTGATTTCAGAGAGGAAGGGAGAGAGAGAGAGAGAGAAACACCAATAATGAGAGAATCAATGATCAGCTGCCTCCTGCATGCCCCCTCCTGGGGATCGAGCCTGCAACTGGGTGCCCTTGACCAGAATTGAACCCGGGACTCTTCAGTCTGCAGGCCATCACTCTGTCCATTGAGCCAAACAATCCAGGGCTATTTATTTTTTTAATATATATTTTTATTGATTTCAGAGAGGAAGGGAAAAGGATAGAAAAAGATCAATGATGAGAATCATTGATAGGCTACCTCCTATATGACCTCTACTGGGGATCGAGCCTGGTAGGCATATGCCCTGACCAGGAATCAAACTGTGACCTCCTGGTTCATAGGTCAACACTTAACCACTGAACCATGCCAGCCAGGCAGATTTACATTCTTTATAACACCCTGTTCCTCCTTCATAGCACTTACCCCATTCTAATTGTGAAATGACCTCTGTGCCTAATCCCAGGAAGGCAAGATCAGTGGGTCTTGTTCATCACTCAGTCCCCAAGGGCTAACACAGAGGGGTCCACACCACATACCTGTTGAATAAACAAGTATTTTCTTCGTGCCACCACTGCCCTTCCACCTCTGTTCTCTACATGAGGTACAGTGGGGCTCTTTCAAAATGTAACGAAGGCCCTGCAGATGGAGAACCTGGATAGAAGGCAGCGTGAAGGAACAGGGCACCTGTGGCTTGCTGGCAAGATCGGGGGAAATGGAACACTACTTCCACTACCCACCTCGTGTCACCCACAGATGCCTGCACATGAATATGGTACTTTCATAATGTTATGGGGGTAAGGGAACAGATCACTTTTAGTTGTCAGCTTCATCAATTTGTGCATCCCTGTAAAAAACAGAGTAAAGTAGTTTGTAACTAACTCTGGGAGTGTCCCTTAATGTAAAGAACCAGATTTGAAATCAAGACCTAGGTGTGACTGCTACATTGTAGCTACTTTGCCTTATAACCCTAGAAAAATCACTTATTCTTCCAGGACATTTCCCTTTTTTCAAAAATTTATTTCAAAACGTGTATTTAATAGCCATTTCATCAAAATCAAGCAGAATCACATTTCAAAAGCAT
Source organism: Lasiurus cinereus (assembly GCA_011751065.1). Lineage (NCBI taxonomy): Eukaryota > Metazoa > Chordata > Mammalia > Chiroptera > Vespertilionidae > Lasiurus > Lasiurus cinereus. Next base: position 1,709,488 of record JAAGEH010000036.1, on the reverse strand, counting down.
ATATATATATATGTTGTTTTGAGGTGCATTTTCAGGTTTTAGATATATTGGGCATCATTTCTTCTTGGATGCCTGAGTTGTTCTTGCAGATACAATTAACATAGAATGTCCAGAGGTTGATAGCTTCGCACACATTGAAAGACAGGATCCTAATATTGCATATCTTCGATACATTAGAAATTTCAAAAGCCATGTGCAATTTCAGAAAATTTAATACCAATCATGAAAGACATTTTCAACATAAAATTTAAGCACTCTAGACTTTGGAATAGCCACAAAATATTCATGTTTCCCTTTAAACAAAGTAATACATTCCTGTCTCATAGGATTGGGAGGTTTCATGACAAATGTGAGTACGCCTAGCTGTGTATGGCATACAGCAAATGCGCAATTTCTTAAGAGAACATCAGCCACCAGCAGGCAAAGCTGAGCCTGGTGGCAGAAGTGGCTCTGGGGCATCCTGCCTCGCTGCTCTCATGCCACTCTCTGATCTCAGTGCCCGGCCCCTCTGGCTGCATTCCTGGTTCTCTAGTTGCTACTGAAAGCTTTGCGCACACAGCATTTTCAAGTTTATGAGTCAAGATGCAGAGTAGATGCTTCCTTTTGTGAAGCAATTCTCAAGCAATTTAGTGCCCCCATCGATGCCTCTCTGAAGGACAGTCCCTCATCTCATCACTTAAGATTTTGTGTTAATTTAAAAATACTCTAAAATACTCGTGTTTTCCAGCACAAAGTCGGACGCAGTGAACACCTCTCATATTTCAATTCTGCCTCTTGTTATAAACAGCTCAGATTCCTGAATTAACTCACCTTTACATACACACACATCTGCCCTGCCAAGTGGATCACTACCTTAAAACATGGAAGGTACAGCCCATATAAGCACAGAGATGCTTCAAGCTGTCAACAATTACAACTAGTGGCCCAGTGCATAGATTCATGCACATTGAAATTAATTAGAAGGTGGCCAGTGGGGTGGGGCAAGACAGGACAGACACGCCCTGGAGCCAACCTCCCGTGGCTGGTGGTCCCTCCCTGGCCATCTGTACCTGGAGTTGTGCCACAGCTCGAAGGGCTTCTGAGGAGTAAACGGGGTCCTTCTAGCAGGTGGGATCCCTTGGCCTGTCCTGTGGGAATTTCAGCAAAACCAGCTCTCCAACATCACCTCCATCCCCAGAGCGGGGTCCTGGAGTGCAAGAGGGCACTCTGCAAAGTTGTTGTCACTCAGCAGCTCCTGCATTCAACATCTGCCCCCCTAGTGGCCAGTGCACATTATAATTACTGGCTTGTCACGTCTTTTACTAGTACAGTGGTACCTCGAGATACGAGTTTAATTCATTCCGTAACCTTGAGGCACGAAACTATGAGACGCTCGAGTCGAGGTAAACTGGTGGGTCGTGTGCAGCCTGCGGATCTGCGCGATTACTCCTATCTCAAATGTTGCTCGTATTTCAAAGCAAAAATTGCTCGCTCCACGGCTCGTATCTCAAAAATCTCGTATGTTAGGGCACTCGTATCTCAAGGTACCACTGTGTGTGTGTATATATATATATATATATATATATATATATATATATAATGTGTATACTAAAAAATGTTCTCAGCTACTGCAACAGAAACTATAGAGTAAGAAGTAAGATATCACAGATTAATTAGGTCGAGTTGAATTCAGGGTTCTTGTAGGCTTTATGGTGTACTTCATAAACTATGAACATGGTTAAAATGGATAAAACCTTGACACCTAGAATTTAGTAAATTTTTATTTGACCAAGAATAAAACCATCTACAAGCGACTTTGTCATTTAAAATCCATTTAATTTAAGCCTCATAATTATTTACCATAAAGAACTTTTGTTTAAACTGTTTCTCATCTTCTACAAGAAGAAAAATTAAGTCTAGGACAGAAGCAAATAAAACTTTTGTTTCTTGTAAAATATTCCAATTCTATGTGAGCCAGAAATAATCTGCTGAAACTGGACTTCAACAAGGGGCAGGATTTACTGCAAGACCATGTTCACCTGCAACCTGTTAAAAAAAAAAAATTATTTTTTTTTAAAGCCAGACCACTGTAGCCACAATTCCTGACAATGGGTGGTTAAAATAAAAAACATCAAAATCTGTTCTTTCCTTGGCTTTACCTCTATCCCTTTATAACTCCTGCATAGTTATTAACATACGCTTTGGCTTCCATCATCAAAAGGCAAAGAATATGTGGGGGAAAAGCACAGAGTCTTGGTAATAAACTAACATGGGCTTAGTGAGTCAGAATACTCGGAATGTAGGGCACCCTTATTACCTGGGATTAGAAAGTCAGACTTGGCACATAAAATGACATTGGTTTCTGGTATAACTAAATTACCTTTTATTTGGAAAAGTGTATGCTTAATAGTGACTTCATACAGGTTCAAATGATATGTAATAATTTGTACAATTCCAATAAAATATTTCTGAAACAGAGAAACTGCATGGGTATGTGGGTCTCTATCCAGGGAGGTTTAGCTACCAGAAAATTTCCTGGATCCACTCAATACTACATTACAGGAAAGATCCTCTCCCTCTTTCTTAAACATCTCCAATTTCTGATCACTTCCTATCAATGAGTACGGTAGATTCTCCTGGGTTCACCCTGTCTTTACCACCCTTTCCAGTCTATAAACTTACCAGTGCTATCTTACAGTATGACAATGGAAAGGGCATAATTGCTGTTGGTAGATCAGTAGGTCTCGAATTTACTTTGCAAACAAGACCTGTTCTATCTACCTTTCAATTTAGGAGGCTAAAAGCTGAGTCAGCTTGACTTCAAGGACTCTGTTTTCTTAGTCTCCAGAACACGACCAAGTCCAGCTTTTAAAACACTGTCCTAGCATGTCAAGATTTTAATGGAATGGCCATCTATTCTTTTCAAACTCATTTAAGAGACCTGCTTCACTGCAATCAATGGTTAATGAATTTAAATCCAAGATAAAGAATTTAAGATTTGGAAAGAAAATCCCAACCAAGCAGCATCTTTTCTTTGTAGTGTGAACTTGGGACTCTAATCTTGCTGCCCTTCATGCTCATTCCTAAGCCTAGATGCGAGTCTCTCCTTGTTGAAAGGAGCATAGGAGATGCTGTTAGGTTCAAACAGATTGGACTGGAGGCAAGAATATAATGCATCCACTGGGAAATACAACGCATCCGCCAAACACGTCTCTCCCCATCACCTCTAGCCGCTCGTTTTTTTTAAAAAGAGGGCGAGACAGCTGAGCACAATGAATCAGGATGCTCGCTGGTGTCGCCAACCCCTCCCCTAAACTCGGGGTCCCCACCGCACCCCCTGAATCCCGCCCCGCCCGCCTGCCTACTAGGACACCGCTGTCAGCCGCCCCGCCGAAGGGCAGAGAGCGGCCTTCCTCTACGACCAACGCAGACAGCCCACCGACACCTGCCTCCCACCACCAGCGGTTCCTTCTCCGCGGAAGGGAGTCCTTCCCGGCGTCCGGGGCGTGGGGCGGAAGTCCCGCCCCCGCAACAGCGTGATGACGTCGGACTCGACGCGGGCGCGCGGACTCTGAAGGGGCGAGGGGCGTGGCGCTCTTTCTGAGCCGCCGGTGCCGCCCGCGCGGCTCGGGCAAAGGGCAGCCGGACGGGAGGCCATGTTACTGGGTGCGGAGCGTGGGGAGAGGGCCGGCAGCCCTTCAGCGGCCACGACAGAACGGCTTGGAGACCCCTCCGTCTCTCCCCAGCGGCCCGTGCCTTGCTTCGCTCCGCCTCCCCTGGCTTTTAACGCCCACTGGCCGGCGTGCTCAGTGGTAAGAACACCGGCTGGCGCACCGAGGGGTCGCGGGTTGGGTTTAGTCAAGGGCACCTGCCTGGGCCGCAGGTGCCATACCCTGGTTCAGGCGCGTGTGGGAGGCCACCAACCAGATGTCTCAACGTGGATGTTTCTCTCTCTCTTCAACCCTCCCCCCCTCAGAATTAATGGAAGGAATAGTCTCGGGTGAGGATTAAAAATAAAGGATGTCCTTACTGACCATTGCCTGTCCATCCTGTCACAGGCGCCCCTAAGCGCCAGGTTGCTCTAGACTCTTACTGCTGGGGCTCATTCGTCCCTTTGCCAAGGGAGGGACTACATGTATTAGGGGCAGAAATATAATACATATTGGGGACTAGCTCTCCTTCCTACATAATAAAAGGCTGATGTGCAAATCTGCAGAACGGAACTACCGGTGGCTATGATGCACGCTGACCACCAGGGGGCAGATGCTCAGTGCAGGAGCTGCCCTTGGTGGTTGGTCAGTGGGCTTCCACAGGGGGACCAACACTCAGCCAGAAGCAGGGCTCACTGCCTGGTAAGTGTGGGGTGGAGGCAGGGAGCAGTGGCAGGAGCCTCTCCTGCCTCCACCACAGCACTAAGGACATCTGACTGACCGCTCCCAGACTGCGAGAGGGCGCAGGGCTGAGGGCCACCCTCTTAATCCCCCAGTGCACAAATTTCATGCACCAAGCCTCAAATATTAATCATGCTCTGTTAACCATGATGGTTCTGTTCTGATTAAAGAAAGCACAATCTAGCTCTCACCGGTTTGGCTCAGTGAATAGAGCATCGGCCTGCAGACTGAAAGGTCCCAGATTCAATTCTGGTCAAGGGCATGTATCTTGGTTGCAGACACATCCCCAGTAGGGTGTGTGCAGGAGGCAGCTGATTGATGTTTCTCTCTCATCAGTGTTTCTAACTTTCTGTCCCTCTCCCTTCCTCTCTCTGTAAAAAGTCAATGAAATACATTTTTTTAAAAAGAAAGAAAGAAGGCACTGTCTAATCTGGCTGAATTTGCACATGGGAGCTGACATGGGAATGCAGTCCATTCTCCTGTCCCAAGAACTTCCTGTTGTTATGGAAAGATTTACAACCTGGGGGCTGAAACAATGTAGTCCTAGAGGTACCTGCTCATTACAATCCCCAGTCCCTGTTGCCTGTAATCTGGTCCCGGGGGCCCACAGGCACCTGCCCTCTGCGACCCCCAACTCCAAGCCCACATGACTTATAACCTCTCATGTTTATTCCGTGACTACTTTCCCATATAATTTTTGTTCTTTTCCCCCACATAAGCAGCTGGCTTACAGAGAGCAGATTTTTGTGGATGACCTGCTGTTCTCCCATGCTGCCGGCAGGATTGGAATAAACACTCGTATTTGATTCAGCCCTGTCTCTACTTCATTGGCTCATGTAGTGACAGGCAGCCCAGACCTATTGGTTATCTAGTTTCACATGGCACCTAAGTAGCCCTCCACTCCACTGTAGGGGTCCAGACAGACCAATTAGAAATCATCATAGTCCTTGTTTTAGGTTCCTAAGGCTGCCATAAGGAAGTGTCACAAGCCAGGTGGCCTAAGCAACAGATATTCTCTCACAGGTCTGGAGGCTAGAAATCTGAAAAGAAGGTATTGGCAGGATCATTCTTCCTCTGCAACCGGGTAAATCCCATCCTTGTCTCCTGCTAGTTTCTGGTGGTGTCTGGCAATCCTTGGCTTTCTTTGGCTTGGAGCCACTTCACTCGTGCCTCTTCACTCTGTGTCTCTCCCTCTCTGTCTCTTCTCCTGAAAAGACACCAGTCCTCTTTAAAAATATATATATATATATAAAATTGATTTTTTACAGAAAAGAAGGGAGAGGAATAGAGAGAAACACTGATCACCTGGGACCTTTTAGTCTGCAAGCCGACGCTCTATCCACTGAGCCAAACTGGTTAGGGTGGACACCAGTCCTCTTGGATCGAGGGCCCACTCTACTCCAGTATGACCTGCCTTCACTAAGTACATCTCCAGTGACCCTATTTCCAGATGAAGTCACATTCTGAGGTTCGAGGAGGACATGAATTTTTGGGGTGACACTGGCCAGCCCAGTATAGGTGTCAAGAGCTTAAGAAGTAAGCGAAAGAACAGTCGACAATAAATGGTTGTAGTGCAAGTGAATTCAAATGCAGTTCGGTTGGATCTCAGAAGTTTTGTGTACATTTGGGCTAATTCCTTGATAGGTGGGTTGGATTTGGATGTGCTATCACAGCATTCTAGGCAAACGAACATCACAGACAAGGAAGCCCAGGTTGAAATGTAAAATAAGGTAAATAAAGATCCTTTTCTCTATGTAAAATGAGGAGTAACCCTAGCTGGTTTAGTTCAGTGGATAGGGTGTCAGCCTGCAGACCGAAAGGTCCCAAGTTTGATTCTGGTCAAGGACACATGCCCTGGTTGTGGGCTCCATCCCCAGTAGCAGGCGTGCAGGAGGCAGTCAATCAATAATTCTCTCTCATCATTGATGTTTCTATTTCTCCCTCTTCCTCTCTAAAATCAATAAAAATATTATTTAACGAATAAAGAAGAGTAAATCAATATTTGGGCAGTGGAGTTGTATTTTGAAGGTTAATTAGCAGCTTAAGCCAAACCTACTTGGTGTTACTCTTCAACCCTAGAGTGCCTGCTCATGCTGCCCCTTATTCCTAGGACACTGCCATCAAGCCACATTATTTTGACTTGTCAATTTTTCTTTGTTGGAAGTTGTGCTATATATAGCTTTGGGGTGGAGGATAGTGTTGTTCAACTTATTTTATAACATTAACATCCCCTTACTACTAAAATCTAACAAAAATAGCACAAGAAAAAACTAGACACAAAGCACATAGATACAAAGCTCTAAAATAAAATATTCACAAATTAATCCTGCATTCTATCTGGAACAAGAAGGTGTTGATCCCAGCAAAGATATAACATTAGAAAATGTTTATGTAAATCATTGTATTAGCAGTTAAGAGATTTTAGACTATATGGTCATCTCAACTGATAGGGTGTTTCCTGAAAAAAATCAGTATCTCATTTAAAACATTTAGCAAAATGGGAATAGATAAGTAGCAACTTGATAAAAGGCAGAAATGTATATACTGAACAAAAGATGTACAATACTTTTATGGGAAATAGAAAATGTTATTCAAAAGTTTTTAAAAAGTGAATGTAGCTTTCTGTTTCAAAATGGGAAAATCCAGTGTTTTAAAGATAGCACTTTATCACCAAATAATACATTTTGATATGGTGCCTTTTCTTATTTTTTTATTTTTTAAATATATTTTTATTGATTTCAGAGAGGAAGGGACAGGGAGAGGGAGCTAGAAGCATCAATGATGAGAGAGGATCATGGATGAGCTCCCTCCTACACTCTCCACATTGGAGATTGAGCCTGTAACCCAGGCATGTGCCCTGACCAGGAATTGAATTGTGACCTCCTGGTTCATAGGTCGATGCTCAACCACTGACCCATGCCAGACGGGCGATATGGTGTCTTAAAATACTGATAGCATCTCCAAACAACTCTATTTGGTCAAAGTATTATTATTCTTTTGATACACTTTTGGGTACCACTTATTGGCATTTTATTTGGAATGTATCTTTGTACTCCTTATTGATTAAAGTATTACATATGTCTCTCTTTCCCCCCATTGACCTCTCACTGGCCACTCCCACCTCCCCGCATATGCCCTCACTCTCCTAGTGTCTGTGTCCATTATTATGCTTATATGCATGTATACAAGTCCTTTGGTTTATTTCTTACCCCCACACACAGACTCCTGCCTTTCCTCTGAGGTTGGACGGTCTATTTGAAGCTTCTCTGTCTCTGGCTCTATTTTTGTTCATCAGTTTATGTTCATTACATTCCACAAATAAGTAAGATCATGTGATATTTATCTTTCTCCAACTGGCTTGATTCACTTAGCATATCGCTCTCCATGTTCATCAATGCTATTGTGAGTGGTAAGAGTTCCTTCTTTTTTACAGCAGCATAGTATTCCATCATGTAGCTGTACCACAGTTTTTTAATCCACTCATCTGCTGATGGGCACTTTTATTATTTTGTTTCCAAATCTTAGCTATTGTACATTGTGCTCTTATGGACATAGGGTGCACATACCCTTTCTGATTGGTGTTTCTGAGTTCTTGGGATATACTCTTAGAAGTGGGATCACTAGGTCAAATGGTTCCATTTTTAATTTTTTGAGGGAACTCCATACTGTTCTCCACAGTGGCTGCACCAGTCTGCTTTTCCACCAGCAGTTCACGAGGGTTTCTTTTTCTCCACATCTTCACCAGTATTTGTCGTTTGTTGATGATAGCCATTTTGACATAGAATGTTATCTTTTATGAGTGAGATTGATATGTAGGGATTTTGGGAACTGTTAATCAGACATGTGTATTTGAAATTATACTAGATCCCTTAAATTAAGGAGTTATTTTTTCTATACAGTGGTACCTCGAGATACGAGTGCCCTAACATACAAGATTTTTGAGATACGAGCCCTCGAGCGAGCAATTTTTTGCTTTGAAATACGAGCAACATTTGAGATACGAGTAATCGCGTGGATCGGCTGGCTGCACACGACCCACCAGTTTATCGCGACTCGAGCGTCTCATAGTTTCCCACGTCTCAGTCAGTGTGCTTGTTTACCTCGTTGTCGAAGCATCTTTTGTGCATTTACATACTTTATCATATTTCTTTTTATAACCATGGGTCCAAAGAAAGCGAGTGGAAAGGTCAGTGCTCAGAAGAGGATGATGTCTATTGAATTAAAGCGTGAAGTCATAGAAAAATATGAGCAAGGTGTGGCGAGGCAATACGGGCATAGTACTTCAACGATATGCACTGTGCTTAAACAGAAGAAGTCGATAAAGGGTATAACGCCAGCTGAGGGCGTTACAATAATTTCTAGGCTCCGTAGCTCTCTCCATGAAAAGATGGAGAATCTACTGATGGTGTGGGTGACGGAGAAGCAGCTTAAAGGAGATACATTAACACAGAGCATCATATGCAAGAAGGCGCGAGCGATTTACGGTGATTTGCTGGAGCAGACCCCGTGCATTTCCACGGACCAAGCATCAAAAGATTCATTTAAAGCCATTAGAGGCTGGTTTGATAACTGCAGGAAAAGGTCTGGCATTCACTCCATCGTCAGGCATGGTGAGGCAGCAAGTTCGGATGTGAAGGCAGCTGAGGATTACCTCAAAACTTTTTCCGAACTGATAGAAGCCAAAGGATATATCCCCCAGCAAGTCTTCAACTGTGACAAGACAGGGCTTTTCTGGAAGAAGATGCCGAATAGGACTTATATAACGGCAGAGGAGAAGGCGATGCCAGGCCACAAACCCATGAAGGATAGGCTAACTCTCACACTGTGCACCAATGCGAGTGGCGACTGCAAGATCAAGCCTCTGCTCGTATACCATTCGGAAAACCCCAGAGTCTTTAAGTCACATAAGATTTTAAAAGATAAACTGCAAGTTATGTGGAGGGCAAACCGGAAGGCATGGGTCACCAGGCAGTTCTTTGTGGAGTGGGTAAACCTGGTTTTCGGCCCTTCTGTTAAGAAATATCTACAGGAAAACAACCTAACCATGCAAACCCTCCTCGTCCTCGACAATGCTCCTGCTCACCCACCGAACCTTGAGGATGAACTCCTCGAAGAGTTCAAGTTTATAAAGGTTGTCTACCTACCTCCCAACACCACTCCTATCCTGCAGCCCATGGATCAGGAGGTGATTTCTAATTTTAAAAAGCTGTACATCAAGCACCTGTTCTGGCACTGCTTTGAGGTGATGGAGAACACAAACCTCACCCTTCGAGAGTTCTGGAAGAACCACTTTAACATCGTGATATGCCTCAGAATTATTGATCAGGCCTGGCTGGGTGTTACAATGAGGACTTTGACCTCTGCATGGAAGAAGCTGTGGCCTGAGGCTGTAGCCGAAAGGACCTTCGAAAGATTCGAACCCTAGGTGCCAGTGGAGGAGATAGTGTCTCTAGGAAAATCCATGGGCCTGGAGGTGGATGAGAGAGACGTGAATGAGCTCGTCGAGGAGCACTCTCTGGAACTCACCACGGAGGAGTTACAAGAGTTGCAGTCTCAGCAACATGCGGAGGTTCTCCTAGAAATTGGTTTTGAGGAGGAGCCAGAGGTGGAGAAGATCTCTACAAGTGAGATAAAGGAGATTTAGGGATGTGGGAGAGGGTGTCACACTTTGTGGAAAAAGTTGCTACTGGTCGTGCATCGGAGCTGTTCAATGAAACTTGCCTCACCCATTTCAGAAACATTCTGAAAGGGAAGAAGAGGCAAACCTCATTGGACACGTGTTTTTTTTTTTTAAATTGGCCAAAAATGCAAAGACCAGTAGCAATTAAGTTCAGTGAAGATTAGTTAAGTTGTTTTGTTGATGGTTTCTTTTGCTGTGCAAAAGCTTTTTATTTTGATATAGTCTCATTTGTTTATTTTTTCTTTAGCTTCCATTGCCTTTGGAGCAGTATCAGTGAAGAAGTTCTTTCGGCATATGTCTGCAATTGTGCTCCCTGTGGATTCCTCTAGTATTTTTATGGTTTCCCATCTAATGTTTAAGTCCTGTATCCATTTTGAGTTTATTTTTGTATTTGGTGTAAGTTGGTGGCCCAGTTTCATTTTTTTTTTTGCATGTATCTGTCCAATTTTCCCAACACCATTTATTGAAGAGGCCATCTTGGCTCAATTTCAAACACCAATCAGAAAGGATTTATGCACCCCTATGTTCATAGCAGCACAATTTACAATAGCTACAATTTGGAAACAGTCTAGGTGCCCGTCAGCAGATGAGTGGATCAGAAAACTATGATACATCTACACAATGGAATTCTATGCTGCCATTAAAAAGAAGGAATTCTTACCATTTGCAGCAACCTGGATGGAACTGGAGAGCCTTATGCTTAGTGAAATAAGCCAGTCAATGAAGGAGAAACACCACATGATCTCACTCATTTGTGGATAATAAAGAACATTACAAACTGATGAACAAAAGGATAGACACAGAAGCAGTAAAGCATCAAACAGACTGTCAAATTACAACAGGAAGTTTAAGGAGAGGTGGAGTAGATAAGAGATCAACCAAAGGACTTGTGTGCATGCATATAAGCATAACCAATGGACGAAAGACATGGGGGGTTGGGGTATGCCTGGGAGTGGGGGGGGGCAATGGGGAGATATGTATACATGTAACACAATAAAAAATAAAATAAACTCCTCCTCTAAGCCCAGCCAAGAGACCCCAGCTACCCGCCTAGCCAACCGGGTGCCTCAAACTCAGGCCCAGCCAGATCCCATCCCTTTCCTTCTAAATCCAGGTCATCTCTCCTTGGGGTACCTGGAACCTTGGGAGCTGAGCTGGAGGCTTCCTATGATTGCACCAGATCCTATCCCAGCCTCTTCTCTTTCCCTTCCCTCCTCGGTGTCAGTGGAGCTGACCCCGGAGTAGGCTGACCTCAGGCCCTTCAAAATGCGCATAGAGGCTAAAAGAAATAGTCATTGAACTATTTTCCAAAGGTGAAATCCCGGTTCACCGCCCCTCTATTTTGTCCTCATCTCTTTCCCTAGTGTCTCTGGTGCCGTGATCTAAACATCCCCCTCCTAGCCTACAGGCGCAGCCTTCTTCTCTTCAGACCCCCTCTCCGTCTGCTGAGTAGGTGATCAGCACAGCCCCTAGAGGCCGGTCCCCAGGTTGGGGAGGGCACCCCCAGAACGTAGTTGCATCCCCAATTCAGCAGCCTGAATCCTTTGGCAGACCTGAACAGTCATCCCTCAGGGTACTCACCAATCTCTTGGGAGGGAGTGATTTGCTAAGCGGCGGGGCGGGGCAGACCCTCCGTGGACACGCCTTCCGCGACTGGGCACCGGTGCCTTTAAGAACCTCCGCCAGGGCCCTGATTGATAAATCGCTCACTCCCTGCGCCTCCGTGACTGGGCCTCTGCAGGGTACAGCACCCCGCGCCTCAGCACCCTGCAGGGTACAGCACCCCGCGCCACAGCCACAGACCTCGCCTGCCCGCTGCGCCCCCTTTCTCTGCTACCCATGTCGGTGGCCCCCGCCTACAATGAGGACAAGGGTGGCTCCGCGGGCCCAGGGGAGACCGAGTACGGCCACGACCCGGCCAGCGGCGGCATCTTCTCCTCCGATTACAAGCGGTGAGGAACCGACAGGAGGGTGGGCAGGGGCTGGGACCTCCCGGGTCCGCGCCTGCGCCTGGCCTCGCAGAAGCGCCGGCACCATGGACAGCGACCGGGCAACCAGGCCCCACCCTGGCGGCGCGACTGAACCCGCAGACCCTGTCTGCTGCCTCCCAGTCCCCACACCAGCTCCCCAGCCAGGGGCGGATCTGGGGCCCGAGACGTGGTTGGAGGCCGTGGGGGATGGGCCAGCCGCCTCTGTTCCTGGACCGACCTCCCGCCCCAGGGGTTTCTCTGCTTTGTGGATTACAGGTTCCCTACCTTTTTCTCACAAGGCAGACTGATTCCAAAAGAACACTGGAGGGGTCAGAGGTAGCAAGGGAAGCTGATGGGGTATTATAGACTCCAGGCCTGGCTCCTCCTACAAATCCATTTTTCCTCATTCTCAGCCCCAGGTTCTCATCCTCATCTCTTACCTGGTGCACTGCTCCTGTAGTTCAGCCCCACCTTACTTCCCTCTGCCTCTCCCCACCTTATTCCTTCATTAATTTATTTGTAAATTCTGTAACAAGCATACATAAGGCCCCACTGTATTAAGTCTTGTCCTAATCACTGTGGATACGGCCATGAACATGAGCTGATCCTTGCCCTCGAGTTGCTCTAGAGGGGAGCATAGAGGATTTTCAGTAATGCGGGCAATGGGAAGGGCCAGAGGAGCTGGTCCCTGGCCTGGGGGGTAGAGAGTGAAGGATGCTGCAGGCCGACCAAAGAGCTTATAGAAAGGTGGGGAGGTGAAGGAGAATCAGATCACAGGTTTTGTAGGTGCAGGTACAGTGGGGCCAGAATCCCCATACAAACCATCATGCAAATCATTGTAGTGACCAGAAATGAGGGTGGGGAGATGCCAAGGTTTTTTGGGGGAGGAGGCACTACTGATATCAGATTTGCGTTTTAGAAAGATCCCAACTGGACTGTGGAGAAGAGATTGAAAGGTGTGCTGGATTGGTCCAGAGATAAGTGTGTGTGGGGAGGAGTGTTGGGGGGAGTGGGGAGGTAGGGGGGTAGTGTTGAAGTAGGGAGGAGGATATGTGATGGCCTGGTATAGGGGAGGGACAGAGACTTTGAGGGCTCTTGAGGAGGCAAAAGCCAAGATCTGATGATTAATTTGGAAAGAGGTGAGAGGAAGGGGCTGGGAAAAGTTAAGGATGAAACTCGGTTTACTAGTGCTGCAGCCAGATAGATGGTGTGTTACTCATTGTGGTTGGAAATAAAGATGTTATAAGCAGTATTGCGCCCAGTTTGGGACATGCTGACATTGAAAACTCAAGACACTTGAGTCGAGTTGGTAGCTGGATATTAGGATTTGCATTCCAGGAGGTAGGTGTGTGTGTGTGTATGTGTGTGTGTGTGTGTGTGTGTGTGTGTGTGTGTGTTGTGTTAGGACACAAAGAAAGTGAAGATTAACTCGGGGAGGGTATATGAGTTCAACTAGGACACCAATATTGGGAGTGAACAGAGAGCAGGGAAGTGTTTCAAGATAACAGAAAGTAAACCAAAAAGCAGGAGGGTCCAGCCAGCGTGGCTCAGTGGTTGAGTGTCAACCTATGAGCCAGGAGGTCACTGTTGAATTCCCTGTCAGGGCACATGCCCAGGTTGCAGGCTCGATCCTCAGTGTGGGGTATGTGCAGGAGACAGCCGATCAATAATTCTCTCTCATCATCGATGTCTCTATCTCTCTCCTTCCCTTTCTCTTCCTCTCTGAAGACAATGAAAAAAAAAAATATATATATATATAAAGGTAAGAAGGCCCTAACCAGTTTGGCTCAGTGGATAGAGCGTCGGCATGGGGACTAAAGGGCCCCAGGTTTGATTCCGGGTAAGGGCATGTACATTGGTTGCGGGCACATCCTCAGTAGGGGGTATGCAGGAGGCAGCTGATCAATGTTTCTCTGTCATTGATGTTTCTAACTCTCTATCCCTATCCCTTCCTCTCTGTAAAAAAATCAATAAAATATATATATTTTTAAAAAGGTAGGAGGAAAATAAAACATGGGTTCAAGAAGAAGGAAGTGACCAGTATGGTTAGTGCCCATTGAGATCAAGTCAGACAAGGAAAGAAATTTGTGACCCTTGGTTTGACAAAGAACAGGTCAACCCCTCCTTGCTTCATTCCCTACCTCCTGTCCTGGGAGACCAGTTCTGACAAAGTCAGAGGAAGAGCTAGATCATTCCTCTCTTCCCTCCCCCAACGTCCTATTATGAACATTTTAAACTTACCGATAAATTGAATGAGTAATGCAATAATGTGTATACCCTTCACCTTGATTCAACCATTGTTGACATTGGGCCATATTCGCTTTGTTCAGCCACCTAGCCATACTTGTTTTTAGCTGAATCATGTAAGCTGCAGACATCATGACCTCTCAGTTCTAAATTCTAATCAGCATCTAAAGCCAGATTAAAGTGATAGATAAGTGAATAGCAGCTGAATGAATAAAACACAGTGAAGGGGAACTTTGCTTTCAAGAAGTTTGAATGGTGTGACCAGCATGGCTCAGGGTTGAGCATTGAACTGTGAACCAGGAAGTTACGGTTTGATTCCTGGTCAGGGCACATGGGTTGTGGGCTCGATCCCCAGTAGGAGGCATGCAGGAGGCAGCCAATCAGTGATTCTCTCTCATCATTGATGTTTCTCTCTCTCTCTCTCCTTCTCCCTTCCTCTCTGAAATCAATAAAAATGCATTTTTTTTAAAGAAGTTTCAATGGAAAGGGGAAGGAAGGAAAGAATTTCTGGAAGAGAACACAGGTTCAGGCTGAAGGAAATGGAAGGAGGCACAAATCCGTAGGTGATGGCGGGGAAAGGAGGCGTGTTTCTAGAGCTGAGACGAAGGAATGGCCTGGCTTCAAGAAGGACCAGCTCTAACTGGCAAGGGTGGGGAGGAGGAGAGTGGAGAGGAGAGCATGGATGTTGGGAGCTGTGAGGGATTTTATCGAAGGCAAAGGTGAGGGTGGGAACTTGAGAAGGGTTAAGGGAATTTGAAATACAATGAATAAAGCCAACCAGCCCTGGCAGGGTAGAGACAGTGAGGACCAGAGGGCAAGGGTATGAGTGAGCAGGTAGAGGGATGACAGGGGAGGCCTCGGCCAGGTAGGGCAGGAGGTAAGATAAGAAGAGGCAAGAAGCCCTAGCTGGTTTGGCTCAGTCCATAGAGCTTTGGCTTGCAGACTAAAAGGTCCAAATTTGATTCTGGTCAAGGGCATGTACCTCAGTTGCAGGCTTAATCCCAGCCCTGGTGGGGGCGCAAATAGGAAGCAACCAATCAATGTGTCTCTCTCACATTCTGTCTGTCTCCTCCCCCTCCTTTCTGCTCTCTCTAAAAATCAATGGAAAAATATCCTCAAGTGAGGATTAACAAAAAAAAAAAAAAAAAAGAGGCAAAAAGTTGGGTCAGAGTGAGAAGGGTGTGCAAGGTTTCTGAAGAGCAGTTCTTGAGGGGCAGAGGTCCCACTGGGATGTGAGTGTTTCTGAAGAGCAGTTCTGGAGGGCAGAGGTCCCTCAACCTCCCTCTGAACCAGCTCCCCCGACCTCTGGCCTCCTGCTCAGAGATTGAGGGTGGCTTAGTGCCCAGTCTCCTCCCCTCCTCTGTCCTTGTCTCTGAGCTGCAAAGAGGAAACCAGAGCCTCTCTCCCTGCCAGTGTCCGGTTTCTGAGTTTCGGGGGCAGGCCGTCTGGTACAGTGACAGGCATCCCCACCTTCCTGATCAGCTCATCCTGTCTCAGAGCAGGATCTGGTCCCAATGCAGCGATTCCTGCAGCTCCCAGCAGCTGTGGCCAGGTCGGGGGCCCGAGGGGCCAGTGGGGCTGACCAGGAGGCTGCCAGTCCTGTGCTGGCTCCTGAGGGTGGGCCCGCACCCTGGTACCAGGCCCTGCAGCCCGAGGAGCTTCGGTGGCTACAGGCACCAGAGGAAGACACAACCCCAGAAGCATTCCTGGAAGGACCATGTCCAGAGCCCGGCCAAGGCCAGAGTCAGAGCCAGCCACTACGGTACAGAGGAACCCCAGGGACCACACCTAGGCACTGGGAAGGCGAGGGATGGGAAGCTGCCACTCAGGCCACACTCCATTAGTCACACCTGTTCAGAGGAGGAGGACTGGCCTGGCATTTAGGGTCCAGGCGGGACAGGTGGGGCCCAGAATGAGGACTGCGTATGAGGAAGTGACCAGGAGCATAAATCCCCAGAACTTTGAGAGGAGGAGGATAGTAAAATGATTAAGGGTTGAGGTCCCACACTGACCTTTTCCCTCCCCCAGACTCTGGTTGGAATGGGCTGTAGGTGGCGGGTTAGAGACGGGATAAAACTTGGATAGAGTTTGGCCAGCCTTTCCTGGCTTGTGAATTGGAACGTGTGGGTGAGTGGGGAGTATGACTGGCCTCAGATGCTTGTTTCACCTCAGAGAGTCCCTCAGGCCAGACAAGGGTTCAGGTCGGAGAGTGGTGTAAGGGGATCTGACCTCAGAGAGTAAGGTTTCAGGGCCTCGGTACTGCTGTGCTTCTCCTGATCCCCTCCCGCTGGGGAACATTTGCTGGTGAGAGTGAGGACAAGGGGCCCCAGTTGGTCTGTCTGTGTTAGTAGCATCTGACCGTCCTGCCTGCACTCCTGCCTACACCCAATGGTTCCTTTCTCCCCTTTCAGTTCCCTAGGGCCTGGGGCCTGGGACCTTCAGGAGCCTGGAGTGTGTGCAGCAAGCTGGATGGGTGTGAGTGGTGTGGGTGCCCCAGCACAGGCCTGGGGGTGTGTATATGACAAGTGCCTGTGGCATCTGTGGATGTGGCGAGGACACCTAAGTGTGAGGAGCTCTGCTCTAGAGAACACCCAGATTTTAAAGAAACCTCCAACCTCCCTGCTTCCAGGGGTGGCACCTACCTTAGGGGACAGATGAGAACACCCACCTGGCTTCTCAGGAGAGCCCAGGATCCCTGAGGCTGATGTAGCTGAACTTAGAAACCTAAATGTATCATCAAAAATCTCAAATAAACTGTAGCCGGTTTGGCTCAGTGGCTAGAGCATCGGCCTATGGATCAGAGTCCCAGATTTCAGTCTCTATACTCACAGGGCAGCCTAGCAACAAAGTATTTGTTGAATGATGAATGAATGAATGAATGAATTGAATTGAATGAATAACTTCTTGTTGCTTCTTTTTGAAGTTAAGAATGTTAATAGCCCTAACCAGTTTGGCTCAGTGGATAGAATGTCAGCCTGTGGACTGAAAGGTCCCAAGTTTGATTCCAGTCAAGGGCATATACCTTGGTTGCAGGCACATCCCCAGCAGGAGGTGTGCAGGAGGCAGCTGATCGATGTTTCTCTCTCATTGATGTTTCTAATGCTCTATCCTTCTCCATTCCTCTCTGTAAAAAAATCAATAAGATATATATATTTTTAAAAATATTAATAAAGCCCTAGAGGGTTTAGCTCAGTGGATAGAGCATCAGCCTGCTGACTGAAGGGTCCCAGGTTTGATCCTGGTCAAGCTTCCTCCCTGACCTATGCCATCCTAATATATAAAAAGCCTGGAGCCATCAAGACCAAAACAACCGATGGATGACTGAACAGCAGGCTACATGGGGCGACAAGGCCGGTGGCAGGGAGAGTTAAGGGCGACCAGGCTGGCTGGGGGGGGGGGGAGGGAGAGGGGCAGTTAGGGGCAATTAGACAGGCAGGCAGGTGAGCCAGTGGTCCCAGATTGTGAGAGAGATGTCTGACTGCCGGTTTAGGCTCGATCCCTGGGATCAGGCCTAAACCGGCAGTCAGACATCCCCTGAGGAGTCCCGGATTGGAAGAGTGCAAGCTGGGGTGAGGGGAACCCCGCCTCCCTCATGCACGAATTGCCTCTAATCTTATTATAAGAACACTGGTCCCACCCTACTCTAGTATGATCTCATCCTAACTACTAATTACAATGGCAAATTAAGTCATTTTCTAAGGCCCAGGAATTAGGACTTCATCATGCCTATTTTTGTTGTTAATCTTCTCTCGAGGATATTTTTCCATTGATTTTTAGGGAAAATGGAAGAGAGAGGGAAAGACAGAAATATCCACATGAGAGAAACACATTGATTGGTTGCCTCCTGCATGAACCCAACCAGGGCTCGGGCCAGGGAGGATCCTGCAACTGGAGGTATGTGTCCCTGACAGAATCGATCCTGGGACCCTTTGGTCCACAGGTTGGCACTCTATCCACTGAGACAAACTGGCTAGGGCTCAACATCTCTTTTTTGAGGGTGGCTCTGTGCTGCCCAGCACAGCCAAGGGTTCAGTGAGCCTGAGGGGGGGGGGGCAGCAAATGATGAAAAAAAGACAAAGAGAGTAAGTTGGGTCTAGGTGGATCTTCTGTGCGTGACTAAGACTACAGAACAGATCCAGACTGCAAGCTGAGCCTTTATTTTATAGTCAGAGGTAAACAAGGTAATTTACAATGTTCTTGTCAGTTTCACTTGTTTTGGCAGCACTTGCTGCACTTCCCACAGCCCATTAGCTACCCAGGAAAGATCTAGGGAGCAGTCACAAGATCAAGCTTAATTATGGTAAGAGGGCTTTGCCCTCTAAGCTGGAACTTGTTTGCGGCTTTGCCAGCAAGTCAGTCCAAGGCTTAACCCTATAACTGCTCCCTACAGGACACAGTTCAACCCATATCACTGTCTGACCCACATGTTTTTCTCTTCCCCTCTAATGGGGTCCTGCCTGAGCCAGCCCCACCCACACCCCTTCTTTCTGCCTGGATCCTCTGGATTAATAGCCCCAATCCCACACTGTGCCCTCAGCTGACCCCCTGTGCCTCCCACCAGGCACGATGACCTGAAAGAGATGCTGGACAGCAACAAGGATTCCCTCAAGCTGGAGGCCATGAAGAGGATTGTGGCAGTAAGGATGGCGGGGAAGGGGAGAAAGGAGGCCTTCCTTGGGGAAGGAACCTGAGGTCAAAGAGCATGTCCCCTTGTGGGCCATCTTCTATTAAGTGCTGGCCCTCTCCCTTCTCTTCCTCTTCCTCCTCCTCCTCCTGACCTTGACCTCCCCATACAGATGATCGCCCGGGGAAAGAATGCCTCAGACCTGTTTCCCGCTGTGGTGAAGAATGTGGCCTGTAAGAACATAGAGGTGAGCACTCCCCAGAGAGGGGTCTCCTGCTGGTCAGGGGTGAGGAAGGGGGCCCTCCAGCCCCCAAGGGCCTGCCCTGCTCAGAAATGTCCCTGGTCCAGCCCTGACTAGTTTGGCTCAGTGGATAGAGCATTGGCCTGTGGACTGAAGGGTCCCAGGTTCAATTCTGGTAAAGGACACGTACCTTGGTTGTGGGCACATCCCCAGGAGGGGGTGTTCAGGAGGCAGCTAATCGATGTTTCTCTCTCATCAATGTTTCTAACTCTCTCTCTCCCTTCCTCTTTGTAAAAAATCAATAAAATGTATTTTTTTTTAAAAGAAAAGAAAAAGAAATGGCCCTGGTCCTGTCCACATGCCCCTGAACTAGATGTGGGTCAGAGAGAAGGTGGGTGGGCACACCAGAATGCTCTTCCCCACTGGAGGGATCTGTCCCTGAGGACTGCAGACAGCTGGGGTGAGGACATCCACGGGATGAGAGCGCCAGTCCCTGCTGGAAATCCGCTCTCCCCAGGTGAAGAAGCTGGTTTATGTGTACCTGGTGCGTTATGCCGAGGAGCAGCAAGACCTGGCCCTGCTGTCCATCTCCACCTTCCAGCGTGGCCTCAAGGTCAGTGCTTTGGTGTGCTTCCTTGGGGCGGGGCCTCGATGGAGCTGTGTTGGAGGAGTGGGCCTGGGGGTGGGCCTGAGCTCTGGGGTCCTTCCCTACCTGCCCAAGATTGGGAGCGTCAGAGTAGAGGAAAGGTAACATGGGGATTCGGGGTAATTTCCTGTGAATCCATAATCATTTCCAGATAAAATGTGTTTTGATTTTTTAAAAGGAAAATAGGTTTTAGTAGTAAAAGTGATATGATTTTACTCTAAGAAAATACACGTTACTGGCAAGATGGGTCGAAGTCAGAGTGGTGGTCATGGTCCTGGAGATGGCAAGAAGGATGACAAGGACAAGAAAAAGAAATGCGAACCTCCTGTACCAACCAGAGTGGGAAAAAGAAAAAGAAAACAAAGGGACCAGATGCTGCCAGCAAACTGCTACTGGTGACACCTCACACTCAGTGCCAGTTAAAATTATTGAAATTAGAGAGAATTAAAGACATCTTCTCATGGAGGAAGAATTCATTAGAAATCAGGAACAAATGAAGCCCTTAGAACAGCGGTTCTCAACCTGTGGGTCGCGACCCCTTTGGGGGTCGAACGACCCTTTCACAGAGGTCGCCTAAGACCATCGGAAAATGCAGATATTTACATCACGATGCATAACAATAGCAAAATTTCATGGTTGGGGGTCACCACCACATGAGGAACTGTATGCAAGGGTCGCGGCCTTAGGAAGAAAAGCAAGAGGAGAAAAGATCAAAGGTGGATGATCTGAGGGGGATCCCAATGGTAGTGGGGACTTTAGAAGAGATCTTTGATGACAATCACGCCATTGTGTCTACATCTGTGGGCTCAGAGCACTATGTCCGCATTCTTTCCTTAGTGGACAAGGACCTGCTGGAACCAGGCTGCTCTGTCCTGTTCAACCACAAGGTGCAGGCTGTGGTAGGGATGCTGATGAAATACATGGACCCCTTGGTCATGGTGGTGAAGGTGGAAGAGGCCCTGCAGGAGATCTCTGCCAACACGGGGGGTGGAGGGTGTTGGCCAACGAAATCCAGGAAATTAAGGAATCTGTAGAACTTCCTCTCACTCATCCTGAATATTATGAAGAGATGAGGGGTATAAAGCCCTTAAGGGGGTCATTCCTTATGGTTCGCCTGACACAGGTAAAACCTTATTGGCTAATGCAGTAGCATACCAAACCTCAGCCACTTTCTTGAGAGTGGTTGGCTCTGAACTTATTCAGAAGTACCTAGGTGATGGGCCCCAAACTCGCTCGGGAATTGTTTCAAGTTGCTGAAGAAATGCACCATCCATTGTGTTTATTGGTGAAATTGATGTCATTGGGACAAAAAGACATGACTCAAACTCCAGAGGTGAGAGAGAAATTCAGTGACCAATGTTGGAACTATTGAACTGGTTGAATGGATTTGGTTCAAGGGGAGATGTAAAAGTCAACATGGCCACAAACTGAACAGAAACTCTGTTCAGATCGGGCCACATTGAAGGAAGATTCAATGTCCCCCTGCTGAGTCCCTCTACCGGATGAAAAGACCAAGAAGCTCATCTTCCAGATCCACACAAGCAGAAGGATGCTGGCTATATATACCTAGTGCATGTACCTGGCTGATGACGTGACACTGGATGACTTGCTCTCGGCTAAGGATGACCTCTCTGGTGCTGACATCAAGGTCTGATGGCCTTGAGGGAATGTAGAATGAAAGCAGCAAATGAAGACTTCAAAGAACCTGGAGAAAATGTTTTGTATAAAAAACAAGAAGGCATACCTGAAGGGCTCTATCACTAGTGAACCACAATTGCTTTTAAGGAAAGGGTCAAGAGTGACAACCCTGGGGAGGGAAGTGTTGGGAAGTTGCCCAGAGGAGCCTGTTCCAGTTGCTCTTCATTAGCAACACATTCTGTGTCCTGTGTATTTTCCTGAGCACCATGAGCAGGAGCCCTACGCACAGCGCTCCATTCCCAATAAAGTGAGTTCTTTCTCAAGCAAAAAAAAAAAAAAAGAAAGGAAAAAAAAAAAAAAAAGAAAGAAAGAAAGGAAAAAGAAAATACATATTCCTGCTTTTTCTTTATTTATATTTATATATTTACTAGAGGCCCAGTGCATGAAATTCGTGCACTGGTAGGGTCCCTAGCAGATTCCAGCTGGCTAGGGCCTTCCTTTGCTCTTCACTACCCCCTGGTGGTCAGCACATGTCATAGTGAGCGATTGAACTGGTAGGAGAACTCCTGAGGGGATACTTTACATATTAGGCTTTTATATATATAGATTTTTCTTAATCCTCATCTAAGGACACTTTTCCATAAAGTTTTTAGAGCGAGTGGAAGAGAGGGGGAGAAACACAGAGAGACACATGTGTGATTGCCTCCTACATGCAGCCTCAGTCAGGCACTGGAGATCAGCCTGCAACTGAGGTGTGTACCCTGGACCAGAATAAAATTCAGGTCCTTTCAATCTGCAGACTGATGCTCTATCCACTGAGCCAAATTGGCTAGAATGAACATTTCTACTTTTTATTTATTTTTTGAAAGTAAGTAACTTAAAAAAAAAGTATGTTTTTTATTGATTTTTTTTTTAGAGAGAGAGAAAGGGAGAAGGATAAAGAGACAGAAACATCGATCAGCTGCCTCCTGCATGCCCCCAGTGGGGATCTAGCCCACAACCCAGGCATGTTCCCTGACCGGGAATCAAACTGGTAGCCTCTTGGTTCATGGATTCACACTCAACCCCTGAGCAACACCAGCCAGGCTGCACTCCTGCTCTTTTAAATAAGTGCTCTTAAGTCTTCTGTTTAAAAGTTAATTCCAGAATGTTGACATTACCATCATTTTTATCAGTAATGTTGTGGATCTTCTCTTTCTTCACTTTAGAAAATCCGGGTAGCATCTGTCTTGTGTGTCCAGCACCCCTGCCACTGTCCATCCCCCTCCAAGATGAACCATCACTTGCAGCTGCTTCTACTGCAGTACATTGTCCAGGTTCTTCTCAGTGTATAGGAAGCTATAGGAGCAATGAGCAGGGGCCCCCACACTCTTCTCTTTTAAACACTGTGGGAGAAGACGCCCGAGTGGTGTGGTTCAGTGGTTGAGTGTCAACCTATAAACCAGGAGGTCATGGTTCCATTCTTGGTCAGGGCACATGCCTGGGTTGTGGGCTCGATCCCCACTGCAGAAGGCAACTGATCAATGATTCTCTCTCATCATTGATATTTTTACCCCTGTTTCCCTTTCCTTTCCTCTCTAAAATCAATAACAATATATTAAAAAAAAACACTGTTGGAAAAGAGGAAGAAGAATGTCTTGGGAGAGGCATGGAAGGACGGACTCTTAGAAGGGAGACAAGCTTGCATTTTCTGGGAGTGGCCTCTGCATAGGGAACTAAGGAAAGGGGCTGTTTCAGGAACATTAGGTGCTCTGAGAGTTCTCTTCCTGAAAATGAAGCAGCCCAGTGTCATACCTGCTTAGATGTCAGATTTGTGTAGCCAGGGCCAAGAGTCCATGCCCTCAGCAGTGCCCACCGGGTACCCAACCCTGGCACATCCTCCAGGGTCAGAATGGGGCGAGGAAGCTAGAGCTGGTGGTAGCCAGGGACAGCGCATTCCTCGGTGGTGGCCTCTCACAGCTCTACCTCCTCCTCTGCCCTCAGGACCCCAACCAGTTGATCCGCGCCAGCGCCCTCCGAGTCCTGTCGAGCATTCGCGTGCCCATCATAGTGCCCATCATGATGCTGGCCATCAAGGAAGCTGCCTCGGACATGTCGCCCTACGTGCGGAAAACAGCTGCCCATGCCATTCCTAAACTCTACAGGTGTGCCCCAGCCCTGCCCCCACTCCTCAGGGGAGGGGTCCCCAAGTCCCCAGTCCATCCCTGGCTTGTCCCAGGTCTTGAATGCTGCTTTGCTTTTTTTTTTTTTTTAAAAAGTATTTTTATTGATTTCAGAGAGGAAGGGAGAAAGAGAAATAGAAACATCAGTGATAAGACAGAATCACTGATGGGCTGCCTTCTGCACGCCTCCTACTGGGGATGCATGTGCCCTCCCAAGGGGATGGAACTGTAACCTCCTGCTTCATAGGTCCAACGCCGGTCAGACACCCTTTTTTTACTCGTCGGGTGCTTTAAGACAGTTTTGGGCCCTAACCCGTTTGGCTCAGTCTGCCTGTGGACTGAAGGGTCCTAGCTTCCATTCAGGTGAAGGGCATATGCCCAGGTTGCAGGCCCCTTGTTGGGAACTGACAGAGATGGGGGACCGTAGAGCATGCTCACTTCTCCCCAAGAACAGGGTTGGGGTGAGGGAGGTGTGAACAGCTTGGGCTGACACTGAGAAGGATGGACAAGGGAGGGGCAGGTCCCTCTCAACAGTTTCTCCCACAGTTTGGATTCTGACCAGAAGGACCAGCTGATCGAGGTCATTGAGAAGCTCCTGGCCGACAAGACCACGGTGCGTCTAGAGGTGCACAGGCTGGGTGGTGGGAAAGTGCCTGACAGAAGCCCTTCTGCCCTCCCTCCCCATGACCCTCTGGCCTCTGTCTGCTCCCCAGCTGGTGGCGGGTAGCGTGGTGATGGCTTTTGAGGAGGTGTGCCCGGAGCGCATTGACCTGATCCACAAGAACTACCGGAAGCTCTGCAACCTGCTCATCGACGTGGAGGAGTGGGGTCAGGTGGTCATCATCAGCATGCTCACCCGCTACGCGCGCACACAGTTCCTGAGCCCCACGCAGAACGTGAGTACCCGTCGCCCCCACCCCCATCCCAGCGCGGGCCGGAGGGTCGCCGAGAACAGGCGCCCGCTGCCCGCCCGCCCCCGCGACCCCCACAGGAATCCCTACTGGAGGAGAACCCCGAGAAAGCCTTCTATGGCTCGGAGGAGGACGAGGCCAAGGGCGCAGGGTCAGAGGAGGCGGCAGCCGCGGCGCTACCCGCCCGGAAGCCCTATGTCATGGACCCCGACCACCGGCTGCTGCTGCGCAACACGAAGCCACTGCTGCAGAGCCGCAGCGCCGCGGTGGTCATGGCCGTAGCGCAGCTCTACTTCCACCTGGCGCCCAAGGCCGAGGTGGGCGTCATCGCCAAGGCGCTGGTGCGACTGCTGCGCAGTCACAGGTGCGGCCCGCCCCGCCCACACTTCCCGCCCTGGTCCCCTTCACGTCCAGCCCCGGCCCCGCCCACTCCCCTGGCCCCGCCCGCCCCCGCCCTGGGCCCTCCCACTTCTGGACCGTGAGCCCAACATGCCCCCTCCCTGCCCACACTGGCCCATCTCCTCCTACTGGTGCCCTGGCCACACCGGTCCCTCCTACTTCCTACTTGGTCCACTTTCCTTACCTCCACGCTGTCCCTTGCCCCAGGGAGGGGCCCACATAACTTCTGACCCTTCTCTGCAGTGAGGTGCAGTACGTGGTGCTCCAGAACGTGGCCACCATGTCCATCAAGCGCCGGGTGAGTAAGTGACCAAGGACTGCCCTTCCTGTCCAAGGGATGGCTTTCATGGCACCATGAGCTCATGGCACTAGGGCCTCCAGGGAGAAGCAGGCTGGGAGGGGCAGCGTGCGTGGAGGAGGGGAGACGCCAAATGCAGGATCCTGCGGGCCACTTAGAAAGGAAAGCCCATGAAGAAAGACCTAGAGGGAGGAGGGGGAAATTGAGGAGTGGAGGACAGTGATATGGCAGGGAGATCATTGGGACCAGAGCCAGGAGGAGGGTTGCCCTGGAAGAGAGGCTGTGGGGAAACTCCCTAGCTGCCTCTCCTGTGCCAGGGTATGTTCGAGCCCTACCTGAAGAGCTTCTACATCAGGTCCACTGATCCCACCCAGATCAAGATCCTGAAGGTGAGTGACACACTGAAGTGGTTGTGGCCTCTCTGGCCATGTCCCACGTCTCCCATAGACCCACTCAGATATCCACAGTGGCCACCTAGGCGCCTGCCTGTGTCTGGGGCTGAGCCTATGGCCTCCCAGCCAGAAGTGTTTGCTCAGGAAGCCAGGCTAATGAGGGGGGTAGGGACGGATGGGGAAGGGAACTGACCTTTGCCTAGACCTGTTCTGTTTTTACAACAACCTCAGGAAGTGCACATTTTATCCATTTTATTAAAATGTGGACCGGAGGAGAAGGAGTAACTACCCCTAGATCAGTTCTGCTGACTTGAAAATTTATGTTTTCTCAGTGCAGTCCTCCGTTCTCCCACCCACAGTGTTATCACCCCCACACTCCCACCCCCTTGGGTTTTCATGCACATAGATACCCACAGGAGTCTGTACCTCATCCTGTTTCTGCTCTGCTACCTCACTAATTTAAACAATTCAGAGAAAGCAAACTACTGTAATCAGGCATCTTGCCCTGGTAGAGCCTACAGTCTAATTAGGATGAGGAGGTATTTTAGCAGCTAATCCTAAAACAAACGTAAAAATCCATTTGTGAAACAACAGCATGAAAGGACAGTACAGGGAACTGTAAGAGCATACATAGGAGGACCTGATCTAGTCTGGTGTCAGAAGGAGGCTTGAACTCAGGCCTGAGAAATGAATATGGATTACCTAAGTAAAGGCAGGGACAGGAACTGGAAGCACTCCAGCCAGATTGTGGAGATAGCACTTGCAAAGGTCCTGAGGCAGGCAGGAGTCTGATAATGGGCCTTTGTGACTGGGGCAGGAAGGCAGGGGGGAGTGTTGGGAGGCCAGGAACTTCTAATCTAGACCAAGGGAAGATGTTCATCTTTAGCCTCAAAGCAGTAGTAGGCTTTATGTTTTCTTTTTTTTTTCAGTAATTCAATAGTTTATTCCTCTAAAAAGACTGTATAAAAGTATATAGCTCTCATTCACAAGGTATATATGAATGACATTTAAAATGGAGGCCTTTTAGTATTGTTTCTTTTATCAAAGTCTTTTAGTGTACTGTACCAGTGCTATACGCGTTTTTTTCAATGAACTTCACATATTTTTGTATTCTTTTAAATTGTTTGCTATATATAAAAGAAGCTCACTGCGAAATACATGAAGGGAAAAAGAAAAAAAAAATTCAGAACTTCCCAGAAATGTACAGCTTTTACATTTAAAAAAGGCTCTGAGATTATGTTTGCTTTATTAATATTATTATTTCAATCCTCACCTGGGGATATATTTCCATTGATTTTTAGGGAGAGTGGAAGAGAGCAGGAAAGACAGATATATTGATGTGAGAGAAACACATCCATTGGTCGCCTCCTGCACACACCCTGACCAGGGCCCGGGCTTGGGAGGAGCTTGCAACCAAAGTATGTGTCCTTGACCAGAATCAAACCCGGGACCCTTTGGTCCCCAGGCTGACACTTTATCCACTGAGCCAAACTGGCTAGGGCAGGCTTGACGTTTTTAATGGAGGGGGAGAGGTGACATGATCAGGCTGTAAGTGCATCTGTCAGGGAATCCATTTAAGAGGCAGGTGGTCAGTCTCAGGATGCTGGGGGTTGCCTGAGGAGTGTTTGTTGGTGTGTGGAATGTCTCTGGAATGACCAGGTGTGAAAGCACAGGACGCCCACTCTTTGCCTTCCTGCAGCTGGAAGTGCTGACCAACCTGGCCAACGAGACCAACATCCCTACGGTCCTGCGGGAATTCCAGGTACGGGCTGGGCCGGGTCCTATCCAGAGGGCCCAGAGAGCGGCCACAGCGCCTGTGCAGTGAGAGTTGTCCTGTGGGCAGACCGTCTCTTAAGGGGCCAGAGTGGAAAAATGGTCCTCTTCGGTCCTCTCTCAATGCCCTCTGCTGGCCTTGGGCCAGGGAATCATTGGGCAGCGGGTGAGGCTACTACTTCCTCTCCCAGAATTTAGTCTCTGGCATAATGAGTCATTGAATGAGGGGGTGACAGTCACCCGCAAGCCTGCAGGGTCACTAAGGGGTCACCTTGATGCGATGTTCCACAGACCTACATCCGCAGCATGGACAAGGACTTTGTGGCAGCCACGATCCAGGCCATTGGACGCTGTGCCACTAACATAGGCCGAGTGCGTGACACCTGCCTCAACGGCCTGGTGCAGCTGCTGTCCAACCGTGATGGTCAGTGCTTGTCTGAGTATCCGACTTTATGACTAGTGGGTGTCTGCCTGCATGTCCGATGGCCAGTGGGTATCCACCTATCCAGGCACAAGGTGTGTCCATGAGTCTGTCTGCCTCAGTGGGTGTCTAGGTATACCTGCGTCTCTCAGGGCCACTGGAGGAGTGCAGGGGGTGAGGAAGAGAGCCAGGGTCTGGGGTATTGCAGGGTCTGTCCACCTGCATGTGGCCATCTGGCTATCCAGGGTCCACACTCTTTTCCATTTCGCAGAGTTGGTGGTCGCAGAATCGGTGGTTGTCATTAAGAAGCTGCTGCAGATGCAGCCAGCACAGCACGGGGAGATCATCAAGCATCTGGCGAAGCTCACAGATAATATCCAGGTGTGGATGGCAGTGATGCCACGTCCCCTCCCCTGTTCACCCCTGCGTCCTTCCCTGATCCCAAGACCCTATAATTAAGAAAATCAACCTCCAACCTCCCACACTGGCTCTAATAGGTCTTAAGTGGAAGAAGGGGAAAGACGGGGCCATGTGGCCCTGACGTTGTTGCCCAAGATTCGCCTTCCCTTTGGAGATCCCTCACCCAGCACCCCACTCGTGTTTTCTCCAATGCTCTTGCCAGGAGTGGCTGGTTGACAAGTCCTGTGTTTTCCTGGCAAGTTGAAACTTTGAAACAAGGTATTCCTGGAGATTCAGGAAAAGTCACATGGAGCAAAGCATTGAGGTCATAGCAAATCTGGGAAATCAGTCTTTAAAAGCTGGACTGACATTAGGGCTTGAAGAAGCCAGTGAGCCTGACTGGTGTGGTTCCGTGGATAGAGCTTTGGCTTGTGGACTGAAGGGTCCCAGGTTCGATTCCCGGTCAGGGCACATGCCTGGTTTGCAGGCTTGATCCATGATTCTCTCTCATCATTTTTATTTATTTATTTATTTATTTTAAAATCTTTATTATTCAGATTATTACATTTGCTTCTCTTTTTTCCCCTCCATAGTTCCCCTCCACCCGGCTCCCACCCCTCCCTCTACCCTTACCTCCCTCCTGTTGACCTCATCCATAGGTGTATGATTTTTGTCCAGTCTCTCCCTGTACACCCCTCCCCCTTTCGCCCTGAGAATTATAAGTCCACTCCCTTTCTGTGCTCCTGATTCTATTATATTCACCAGTTTATTCTGTTGATCAAATCTTCAATTCCCTTAATTTTTAGATTCACTTGTTGATAGATATGTATTTGTTCATAAGTTTTTGTCTTTTACCTTTTTCTTCTTCCTCTTCTAAAAGAGTACCTTTCAGGTTTGGAGGTGATGAACTCCTTTAGCTTTTTCTTCTCTGTGAAGCTCTTTATCTGCCCTTCAATTCTGAATGATAGCTTTGCTGGATAGAGTATTCTTGGTAGTAGGTTCTTGCTATTCATCATGTTGAAAATTTCTTGCCACTCCCGTCTGGCCTGCATCGTTTCTGTTGAGAAATCAGCTGACAGTCATATGGGTGCTCCCTTGTAGGTAATGAACTGTTTTTCTCTTGCTGCTTTTAATATTCTCTCTTTGTCTTTTGCTCTTGGTATTTTAATTATGATGTATCTTGGTGTGGTCTTCTTTGGATTCCTTTTATATGGGGTTCTGTGTGCCTCCTGGACTTGTAAGTCTATTTCTTTTACCAGATGTGGGAAGTTTTCAGTCATTATTTCTTTAAGTTTTCAGTATCTTGCTCTCTCACTTCTTCTGGCGCCCCCATAATTCTGATGTTGGTACGCTTGAAGCTGTCCCAGAGGCTTCTTACATTATCTTCACATTTTTGGATTCTCTTCTCTTTTTGCTTTTCCTGTTGAGTGTTTTCTGATTCGTTATATTTCAAATTTTTGACTTGATTCTTGCCTTCCTCTAGTCTGCTGCTAGGTCTCTGTACAATATTTTTTAATTCAGTCAGTGTATGTTTAATTTTTAGTTGGGTTCTTTTGCATTTCTAGTTGGTTCTTTTTCATCTCCTCTTGGGTCTCGCTAAATTTATCCATCTTTTCTAGGAGATTCTTGAAAAACCTTATAAGCATGGTTTTGAACTCTATATCCAGTTGTTTGTTTTCCTCCATTTCTTTTGTTTGTGATCCCTTCCCTTGTCTTGGCATTTTCACTATGCTGGGAGAACTTCTGTGTTGTATTCAGCCTTATGATACCAGACTAGCAAAACTGCAGAAGCCTCCCTATTGAGTTTGGGATGGGTGGAGTCTCAGGGCTTAATTGACTGCCTTGCCTTCCAGTCAGCCCCGCCCTCCACGGCCCCCAAGTCTCACGTGACTGGGTAATTGCTGGAGCAGTCCCTTGTGCGCTTGCTCTTGCAGTTCCTCTAGACTGCTGCCTTTGCGGCTCCCCTGTACTCCGGGACCACATGAGTCTAGGTCTCCAGGGTTTCGCCCGAAACAGGGGCTTAGTGAGTCAGAAGTGGCACAGTTGGGAGGGTCTGTCTCCCGCCCATTCGAGAAAGTCAGCGGCACAATCAGCAATCTGTCCTCCGCCTAGTGCCGTGCACGCCGCCACCAGCCCTCTGATCTTTTGCGACTCCCCTAAATTTCCGTGCACCTCTCCCTTTTCACAGTCCAAACTCACCCCGTATGAGTTTCGGCTGGATCTGGGGTTTAGTGTCGTAGGATAAGGGGTTCAATGACGTTGTGAGTCTCCGTTTCCTTCCCGCCAGAGAAGGCCAGCCAGGTACTCCAGCACCCGCTCTCTCAGCGCCCGCGTCTCCGTGCCTCAGCTTTTTGCAGCTCCTCTGGGTTTCTGTGAGCCCCTCTCTTTTCTTCTAGCTGTAGAACTTCCACTCAGCCAACTTTCCTGTGGTTCTGGATGATGTCCGTTCTGTCTTTTAGTTGTAGTTTTGAAATTGTTGTGTGAGGCAGCAGTGTAGGTGTTTACCTATGCCGCCATCTTGGATTCCACCTTTTAATACCTCTCCCACTGCCCCCACTCCCATTTCTGGAGGAGCCCATCATACAGCAGCCGGTGCAGATGGGAGAACCGCTGTTACCCTGGCAGGCCACGTGCCTGCCTGCATGCCATGTTTACCAAGGTCCTAACGCCTCTCCCTCCACCACAGGTGCCCATGGCCCGCGCCAGCATCCTGTGGCTCATTGGTGAGTACTGTGAGCACGTCCCCAAGATCGCACCTGATGTCCTCAGGAAAATGGCCAAGTCCTTCACAGCCGAGGAGGACATTGTCAAGCTGCAGGTCATCAACCTGGCAGCCAAGCTCTACCTGACCAACTCAAAGCAGGTACAGATCGAGAGGTGTCCCTCAATACTCGGTCCCCAGAACCCGCCAAACAGTACTCTATGTGCCCTCATCAATTGGGCGTGAACTCCAAGCCCCCCCGCTTTTTTTTTTTTTTTGATAATCTCACCCTAAGATATTTTTCCATTGATTTTCTAGAGAGAGAGGAAGAGAGAGGGAAAGACAGAGAGAAACATCCATGTGAGAGAAACACATCGATTGGTTGCCTCCTGCCCGCGCCCTAACCAGGGTCCGGGCCAGGGAGGAGCCTGCACCTGAGGTACATGCCTTGATCAGAATCAAACCCGGGACCTTTTAATCTCCAGGCCGACTCTCTATACACTGAGCCAAACAGGCCAGGGCCAAGGACCCTTTCTGAAGAGAGTTCGGCAGGTGACTGGTCTGCCCAGGTGGCCAATGTTCCCCAGTGTGTACGCTTCTTCTGGAGAGCCCAGGACCTGGTAGGACTGCAGGCGGCCTCTCCAGCAGCCCATGGCAGTCTTTGAGTAGTGACACTGTGCTTCTTCAGGGAGGCGGGGCCCTCGGGTCTGGGACTCATCAGGAGCTGGAATAGACAGCAGTTACAGGTTGAAGCAGTGGGGCCCTGGGCCTGTGGGTTGTAGGAACAGAAGCTAGGAGAGGAGAAGGTAGAGGGAGCACCATGGGAGTGTTCAGTCCTTGAGCAAAAGGTGTACCTCCTTGTTTGGAGGGGAGCAAGAAGCAGTGGGAGGAACATGTGACAGGGTGAAATCATGTGGGTAGGGAGCCACACAGATTGGAACTGACAGGTTCAGGACTGAGCCAAGTGCTGAGCCCCCGGACGTTGATGTCGGCCTATTTCCCAAGTCTGGGTATCCACATGCCTATCCCCAGGTTGTCCTGCTGGCCACATGTGTTCACCACATGTGCCTTTGCTGACAGATTGATTTAAAGGACATTTCCTGAGTGCCTGCTGCACCTGGCACAGAGCTCTGTCCTGGGGTGGTGCTGAGTGCTTAATGCTAGGAGGCACTCCATAAACAGTGGCCACACCACATTCCCACCACCCAGGGCCAGACCTGAGCCACCACTATCCTTTGTAAAGACAGGCAGACTAGCCCTGGCCGGTATTGCTCAGTGGATAGAACGTTCGCCTGCAGACTGGAGGGTCCCAGATTCAATTCTGATCAAGGGCAACATTGCCTGAGTTCAGGGTTCTATGCCCAATGTAGGGTGTGCAGGAGGCAGCCTATCTATGATTCTCATCATTGATATTTCTCTCTCTCCCTCTTCCGTCCTCTCTGAAGTCAATAAAAATATATTTAAAAAAAAAGACAGGTAGACTAGGCAGGGATCGGGCAGAAATGGAGAGGTTGGGGTCTGGGGTATATCTGCCTCACTGCAGTGTGCACTGCCAGGACTTCTGTGACGTCAGCAATCCCACAGCATTGGCTCTGCGGTTGGCTCTGCTCTCAGTAGAGCCCTTCAGGGGAGGACTGTGGCCATGGAGACCACAAACTTAGGACCACAAATCTGAGGATGAATGGAGTCCAAGGCCCAAAAGGCAGCTGTCAAAGTTGGGGTCAGGCCCTAGGCAGTTTGGCTCAGTGGACAGAGCCTTGGCCTGTGGACTGAAGGGTTCTGGGTTTAATTCCAGTCAATGGCATGTACCTTGGTTGTAGGCTCCTACCTGGCCTGGGCCCTGGTGGGGGCACGTGCAGGAGGCAACTAATCAATGCGTTTCTCTCACATCGATGTTTCTCTCTCTCTTTTCCTGTGTCTCCCATTCTCTCCAAAAACCATAGAAAAATATCCTCAGGTGAGGATTAAAAAAAGAAAGTTGGGGTCAAGATTCAGGGAGGTGAGGGAACACAAAGCCTGTGGGAAGGACTGGGGGGGGAGGGGAGGGGGAAGCAGCGGTCTAAGAGGGAGGGCAGCACAGTGCAGAGGTGTCGGTCAGAGCCTGCCCTGGGACCTCATGTGTTCCCTACTCCCTGACTGATGCTGACCCTCTCTTGTCCCCAAGACCAAGCTGCTGACCCAGTACGTGCTGAGTCTGGCCAAGTACGACCAGAACTATGACATCCGTGACCGAGCACGCTTCACCCGGCAGCTCATCGTGCCTTCTGAGCAGGGCGGGGCCCTCAGCCGCCACGCCAAGAAGCTCTTCCTGGCACCCAAACCAGCCCCTGTTTTGGAGTCATCCTTCAAAGGTGGGAGCTGAAGTGGGGGCGCCCATCTGAAGGAAGGGGCAGATTTGAAAATCTCCTGGGAGAAGGGGAACTGTCCCTTTCTCCTCTCAATACCATCCCCACTCACAAGTCTCTGTGCTGCCCTCTGTGCTGACTTCCTCCTGCTCCCACGGGGCTCTCACCCCTCTGGGCCCTGACCCAGACAGGCCAGCCTCTCATTCCTAGTCGCTATGCTCATCCCCTCGGGGCCTCCTCCTGGAACCTGGCAATGCTGAGCCAGCCCCCACTGCCCCAGAAGAGAGCGGACACCACATTCCCACCAGCCAGGGCCAGACCCGAGCAGACAGGCCAGCAGCACCCATGGGCCAGCACCCTCCTCTGCCCCACCTGCCTCCACTCCTCAGCCTGCTGTGGTCGGGCCAGACCACCTTCCCTCCAGCATGTGGGCCTGAAGGTCAGGGTGGAAGAGCGATTAAGGGGCACACTCACCCTTTCATCTACCCAGCTAGGGCACCTCTTCCCCCTGCCCCCCGCCCCGCCACACACACGCATCCAGGATCAACACCAGCCCCTAGGAAACAACTCACAGGCTGACCTCTTACCCTGTCCCCAGACCGGGACCACTTCCAGCTGGGCTCCCTGTCTCACCTGCTCAATGCCAAGGCCACAGGCTACCAGGAGCTCCCAGACTGGCCAGAGGAAGCCCCGGACCCCTCCGTGCGCAACGTAGAGGTC
This sequence comes from Lasiurus cinereus, assembly GCA_011751065.1. Classification (NCBI taxonomy): domain Eukaryota; kingdom Metazoa; phylum Chordata; class Mammalia; order Chiroptera; family Vespertilionidae; genus Lasiurus; species Lasiurus cinereus. The sequence goes on along the minus strand of JAAGEH010000036.1, from coordinate 1,675,551 downwards.
AGCGGGGGTGGGGCTGAGTCACAGGGATGCGGGTTGTCACGCAGGTGGAGGGACAGATGGCAGGGAGCCTGGTGTCTCAGGTGCTGGCCACACCCTTCTGACACCCTCCCCATACACAGGAAGAAGATCTCTCCTTTATTGAGACCCACGTGGGCCTGCTGGGCGAATATATTGAGGTCCCCACATCCGTGTGCTGTGTGCCCTGCAGTGCTTCCTCTCCCCCTCCCCTGCGTGCTGGCCCTGTGCCTTCCTTGGTTTGTCAGTGCCCCCTCTGCGAGCAGCTACTCTTCACTTGCTCCTCCTGGGACAGGACCAGGGCCCCAGAAGAGGTGGAGTGAAGGATAAAGAGGCTCTGTGCTTTCATTCTCCTCTCCCCAACCGCAATTTAATAACTCTCTTACCTGCTCCCCATCCCCAGGTACCTGAATGGACTAAGAGCTCAACTCGGGAGAAGAGGAAGGAGAAGGAGAAACCCTTCTACTCGGACTCTGAGGGCGAGTCAGGTCCCACGGAGTCCGCAGACAGCGGTGAGGAGATGGAGAGCTGGGCCCTGTGCTGCTACCCATATGTATGCTGTCTGAGGCCCGTGTGTGTGTGTGTGTGTGTGTGTGTGTGTGTGTGACCTGTTTGTGTGACCAAGGTGATGTGCACCTGCCTATGTGTTTACTCACCTGAGGGATTACAGGTCAGGGTGTGTGTATGCAGGTCTCTGTTCATGCGGGTCCAGCTGTGTCCCCGTTGGTCTGGGTGGCACCTGGAACCAAGGGCAGGTTGGGGGAGGGTTGCAGCCTCAGAGTTGAGTCTAAAGCTGCCAGCCCAAGGCACCTGCTGGGGCCTGGGAGGTCTGCACTGGGGAGGAGGTGGGAAGAGCCCGAGATGGTTCCTCCACAGACCCCGAATCCGAGAGCGAGCCGGACAGCAAGAGTAGCAGCGAGAGCGGCTCTGGGGAGTTGAGCAGTGAGTCTGACAATGAAGACCAGGATGAGGATGAGGAGAAAGGGAGGAGCAGCGAGAGGTAAGAGAAGGGTGAGGTTTGGGATCTCTCCTGGAAAAGAAGGGCTATCCACATAGCCCAGGCCAGTCTTCTAAGAACCCCTGAGCCTGGTGAGCTGGTGGGACCTGCAGACCCCCAGTCAGCTCCCGCAGAACCCTGGCCAGCTCCCACAGACCCCCAGTCAGCTCTCACAGACTTCTGGCCGGCTCCTGCGAGGCTGCTCTCAGGAGCCACAGGAAGTCTCAAGGATGCAGCTTGGAGAAGCAATGGGGCATTGGCTGGCGAAGGACCCCACTGGTCCAGGAGCCCACCTCACCCCCACTTTTCAGGAATTTCCCACTCTTCTGGGAGGCAAGGAGTGGGAGTCCAGGCTGGGCCTCAGTACCATCTGTCCCCTCCCCCATCCTGTAGGGAACAGAGTGAGGAGGAAGGTGAGAAGAGCAAGAGGAAGAAAAGGAAGAAGGTGACGGAGGGACAAGGAGAAGGCTCATCCTCAGATGAGGGCAGCGATTCCAGCAGTAGCTCCTCAGAGTCCGAGGTGTCGTCGGAGAGCGAGGAGGAGCAGGCAGAACCTGTGTCTTGGAGGAAGAAGACGGTGAGATTCTGGGGTCAAGAGGGGTGGGCTCAGGGACAGGGCCCTACCACCTTCCGGAACATTCAATGTGTCCTGTATCTAGGCACTCTCTCCCATGCCCACACCCCATGTTCTCTTGCAGCCTACCAGCAGCAAAAGTGCCCCCGCAGCCAAGGAGGTCTCCCTGCTGGATCTTGAGGACTGTGAGTTTGGGGGTAGAGTTCATGGGGAAGGAGGCCTGGGGAGTGGGACTTAGGAAGGTCTAAGGGAGCTCTGGGTTAGGGTCCTCAGGGCTTGGGCGTGGGGGGAGCAGACAACCTGGCCAGCATGGCTCAGTGGTTGAGCATCCACCTATGAACCAGGAAGTCATGGTTTGATTCCTGGTCAGGGCACATGCCTGGGTTACGAGCTTGATCCCAGTGGAGGGTAGTGCAGGAGGCAGCTGATCCATGATTCTCTTTCATCATTGATGTTTCTATATCTCTCTCCCTCTCCCTTCCTCTCTAAAATCAACTTTATATATATGTGTATATAAATATACACATATACATACACACACACACACACACACACATATATATATATATTAAAAAGAACATATCATCAGGCCTGAGAGGGCACTAGGTGTGGGGCTGGGGTGGAGAGTGGTTAGAGTCATCAGGCTGCCACATACCCTGCTGTCCATGGTGCTGAACAGTCTGCTCTCTGAGCCCTGCTCAATTCAGGCCAGTTCCACTTTCCCTCTCCCCCCATAGTCTTCCTCATCTATCCACAGTCACCCCTCCCAGTGCCCAGCCTGTGTCTCCTCCCACGGTCGTGTCCAGCAGTCTGGCCGCAGATCTGGAGGGCCTGACCCTCACAGACTCCCCACTGGTGCCCTCGGTGAGTGGGATGGGACCTACAGTTCTGTACTGTGCCCTGGGGTGTGGATCTGTGTGGGGGGTGATGGAAGGGAAAGCACTGAGCCCTTGTGGCTGTGACCCTCGGTGGGGACAGGGCTGGGCAGGCTGCTGCTTGCTCACTCCCATCCCCTTCTCCCTTCTGTCCAGCTGCTGAGCCCAGTGTCGGGTGTGGGGCGGCAGGAGCTGCTGCACCGTGTGGCAGGCGAGGGCCTGGCTGTGGACTACACCTTCAGCCGCCAGCCCTTCTCTGGGGACCCCCACATGGTGTCTCTGCACATCCACTTCTCTAACAGTTCCGACACCCCCATCAAGGGCCTGCATGTGGGCACTCCCAAACTGCCTGCAGGCATCAGTATCCAGGAGTTCCCTGAAATCGGTGCGGCTCCCGGCCAGTCTGCAGCTGCTGATGCCTTCTCCCTGCTGGGCCAGGGGCCAGGCCCTGGGGGCACAGAGAGGGTGTCTAGCACGATCCATGCCCAGTGGGCAAGACAAAGTAGGAAGTGAGCAGGTCCTGATCAGGGTAGGGGGTGCTTGGGCTTGATTACTTCAAGACTAATTTCAGCCCTGGCTGGTGTGGCTCAGCAGATAGAGCATTGGCCTGTGGACTGAAGGGTCCTGGGTTCGATTCCAGTCAAGGGTAGGTATCTTGGTTGCAGGCTCCTCCCTGGCTTGGGCCCTGGTTAGGGTGCATGCAGGAGACAACCAATCGATGTGTTTCTCTTTGTTTTTCCCCTTCTTTTCTACTCTCCTTAAAAATCAATGGAGCCAAAACCGGTTTGGCTCAGTGGATAGAGCGTTGGCCTGCGGACTGAAGGGTCCCGGGTTTGATTCCGATCAAGGGCATGTACCTTGGCTGCAGGCACATCCTCAGTAGGGGGCGTGCAGGAGGCAGCTGATTGATGTTTCTCTCTCATCGATGTTTCTAGCTCTCTGTCCCTCTCCCTTCCTCTCTGTAAAAAAAAAAACCACAATAAAATATATTAAATATATATATTTAAAAAATCAATGGAAAAGTATGCTCAGGTGAGGATTAACAAAACAAACCAAAAGACTGACTTCAGGGGATGAGTGTGTGTGGGTATGGGGGCAGGGGAGTGTTTAGATTTCAGGGAAAAAAACAGAACAGTCTCCCCAGGGCGGGCAGCTGGGAGTGGCCGGCTCTGGCAGAGGAGGGAGAATGGGTCTGGGATGCAGACCTGTCTGGTGACTGTTTCTCCCTCTCCCCCTCCTGCCTCACGCCCTGCAGAGTCCCTGGCACCCGGAGAGTCTACTACTGCTGTCATGGGCATTAATTTCTGTGACTCCACCCAGGCGGCCAACTTCCAGCTCTGGTGTGTACCCACCTCTTGGTGGGGGTGAGGGTGGGTGGGGGAGAGGTGGGGTCACAGTGGAGTGGAGCTGGAGGTGGTGGCAGCCGGGGTACGTCATGATGTGGAGGGTCTGGAAGCCATCTCAGGCCCTCGGTCTCACTTCCCTCTCCTGTTGCCCCCAAGCCCTGCCCCCAAAGTGGGAGGTGAGGGGAGAGATGGACCTCACTGCTTCCCTCTCTTTTCTCCCCCCACCCAGCACCCAAGTTCGACAGTTCTACGTCTCCATTCAGCCGCCTGTTGGGGAGCTGATGACCCCGGTGTTCATGAGTGAAAATGAGTTTAAGAAGGAACAAGGTGAGTGCGCCCTGGGCGGACGGGGTGGGGCTCAGCGCCATCTTCTAGGGCTGTCAGCTCCAGCTCACAGCCATGTGGGGGATCCTCGGTTCATCAGACAGGGGGGCCGCACCACGGGGGCTCCGCAGGAGCTCTGCAGGGGCCAGGACACCTCAGCGAGGCTGTGGAGAGAGTGGGCACTTGGCCAGGCCGGGAACTCTAGGCCAGCACTCCAGCTGGGGGAACATCGAGGGTGCTGAAAGTTTCCAGAAAGGGTCGCCCTCAGAGGACACAGCACAGGGGAGTGGTGAGAATGATGCTGAAGGCATGTTTGATCTTTCCGGAAGCCTCGAACGTGATGCTGAAGGGTTTCAATCCTAGAATTTCAGAGCTGGACGGGGGAGGGGGGGTGAGGAGGGGAGGGGGTCTGCAGAGGCTGGGGGTCCAGCTCCATCGCTAGAGAGGAGGGCCTTGGATTCGGTTTTCTGGCGGTGGAGGCGACAGGGAAGGGGTCTGAGTGAGGCTGGGCCACGTTCAGACCTTTGCTTCCGGCAGAGGAAGGTGGCAGCATTCTAGCCAGGGCTGAGGCTAGGAGGACCTGCAGCAGATGGAGGAGGCAGGGCAGCCCCGTGGGAGAAGCCGGGGCTTCCTGAGCCCTGGTTTAGGTTCCAAACCTGCATTCATGGGGCGTGTGACCTTGTCCAAATTCTGACCATTTATGAGGCTGTTGCAACAGATTGGCTCAGAGATGGTGAGGACCAGGATTAGAGCCATGACAAAGGGAGTGGAGGCTGGGTGGGTGGCCCCGGAAGAGGGAAGCCACGGGCATTTCCCCGAGGGAGGCATAGAAGCTGTTCTAGAATCTTGGGCTTGGATGGTATGGAAAATGGCAGTGCCCTTCACCTAGACTAGGGGTTGGCAGGCTTCTGCAATGCGCCATAAAGCCAATGTTTTAGGCTTTGTGGGCCCTGGGAGGAGGGGGGGGCTGGATGTGGCCTGCAGGCTGTAATTTGCCAAACCCCTGATCTGGTAGAAAGAATGGGTTTGGGTGAGGGAAGGTTAGCTCTGGATAAGCTGGTTTCGCAATGCATTTGGGAAATTCAGGGGGAGGTGCTGAGTATGCAGCTGGAAATGTAGGTCTGTGCCCAGGAAGCACTTCTGGGCTGGAGTCCGAGCACAGAAGTTGGGACTGAAGCTGTGAATGTGAGTGAGATCGCCCTGGGAGATGCTTCAAAGACCTTCAGAACCAGCAGATAGGAGCCTTGGGGAGAGAAGGTCATTGAGAAAGGGGGCGGTCGAAGGGGGTGTTGCCTGTCAAAAGGGGGCAGGAGCAATCAGAAGTGGGCGGGGCCAGTTGTAGTGGGTTGAAGGAGACCCACTGAGGAAAGGGAGTCCTCTATAGAAGACGTAGGCCCTGAATGAGAGACACAGCCTTGGCATGATGAGCATCTGACTTCTGGAGAGGACTTCTTGGATACAGAGAGGCTTAAGGTACAGGGGCAAGAAAATACCACTGGTCAGGCATGGAGGGAATGGAGCATCTCAGAGGGAGGAAAGAAACTGAAGAGAAGGTGGGCAGGAGGGCGGACTAGGGGTTTCTACAGCTGCCTGACAGCGTATAAGTGGACCAGAGAGGTCAGCCATGTTGAGTGAGGCGTTCCTGGGTGCTGTGAGCTCCTAGCCAGGTCTGGAGCTGCTGCCCCAGGTAAAGTTAGGGTCCACCTGTGAGACTGCCTGGGCTCTGTCCTGCCCGGTGAGGACCAGGTCTTGGCCAGGAGGGCAGCAGCCACCAGTGCTGTGAGGACTCAGCACAGGAGCTGGGAGGGATTTGAACTTGGTAGGGTGTGGAATCTCGGGTGCAGGAAACCTCTAAGTGGCCATCGAGTCTCCGGTCAGTAACATGGACAGAGTCCTGGGTGGTGGTGGGGAGACCCCTAAGGTTTCCTGAGGAAGGGCGAGGCCCAATAGGGACATCCCTCTCCCCAAGGCTGAGGGATTCAGGCCTGTCCAGGCTGAGAACTTGGTGAGGAAGCTCCGTGGGCAGACTCAGATGAACCCATTACAGCCTCTGCCCTCATTGTGACCTCTGTCCCCAGGAAAGCTGACCGGCATGAACGAGATCACGGAGAAGCTCACGCTGCCTGACAGCTGTCGGAGCGACCACACTGTGGTGCAGAAAGTGACTGCCACGGCCAACCTGGGTCGTGTCCCTTGTGGGACGTCTGATGAATACAGGTACTGGGCCCCTCCCTGAGAAGGAGATGGGCTGTTGGGCCTGGTTTGAAGGAGGGCCCCCTGCAACAGGGGCTGTGGCCCTCCCTCCATCCCCTTCAGGTTTGCAGGGAGGACACTGACCAGCGGGAGCCTGGTCCTGCTGACCCTGGACGCGCGGCCCCCTGGCCTTGCCCAGCTGACAGTCAACAGTGAGAAGATGGTGATCGGCACCATGCTGGTGAAGGATGTGGTGCAAGCTCTGACCCAGTGACCCCCAAGTGCTCTGACTTCTCTGCCACTTGTTTCTCCCTCATGACACCTGGGCTGTTAGCACCCTCTTCTCTCTCTCTCTCCCCTCTTTCAGATAAGATTCTTCATTTCAGACAGCACCCAGAGTCCCCCCTCTTCCCCTCCCCTGCTTTCTGAAGTTATTATGAAGCGAATTCTCAATAAAGGTCTTCTCCCTAGAGGCCAGCTCACCTTTCCTTTCTCCTGGCTTCTAAGGGGCTGGGGGAGAGTGGCTAAGGGTTCTGTTAGACCCTCGTGAATGACCACTAGGGAGGCTGGACTGACTCAGGGGTAACTCTGGTTGGAGTTCCCGAGAGGACGGTCTCCGAATCCCCAGGCATCTCTGTGGAAGAGACCTCTGAGCAGGGACAAAAGGCCACGTGGTCCTTCCTCTGAGCCTTTGCAAAAGCAAGGCCTCTTGGATGGCTGGCCCCCTAAGTCCCCTCATGGGTCCTTGGGAAGGAGAATTCATGATACAGGGAGTTTTCCAATCAGGTGCGAAATTCAAAACAGGCCAACTACATGTGGATCCAGGGCCCAGGGCCCCCACCTGGTGAAGCAGTGATCAACTAGCCATTGTGGAGGGGGAGGAACAGCAGGTGTGGGACAGCTGCTCACAGTCAGATCCCCTAGGGAGGGACAGACTCGGAGCAGGAGGTGGGGATGGGGCCCGAGGTCCAGGATTTCTCACAGGTCCCAGCATCAATGCTGTTGTCCCACAGACACCGAGTAGGGAAGATACAGAGCTCTCCACCTGGGACAGGCTTCTGGGGGTGGCAGTGAGGATCTGGGCCCTGCTGATACCTTTCCTGGTGAATCAAGAGGCAGCGTGAGCAGTGTTTCCAAAAGGTATAAGAGGTGTTCCGTTAGCACATGTTCTTTTAAAAAAATTTTAATCCTCACCTGAGAATCTTTTTCCATGGATTTGTAGAATGTGGAAGAGAGGGAAAGACAGAAATATCAATGTGAGAGAAACACATTGATTGGTTGCCTTTGTATGAGACCGATCAGATCAGGGGCAGGGGAAGAGCCTGCAACCAAGGTACGAGGTACGTGCCCTTGACGGGCATTGAACCCAGGACCCTTCACTCCACAGGTCGATGCTCTATTCACTGAGCCAAACCAGCTAGGGCTAGCATATGTTCTTTTAAAAAGAAAGTCTGATCAAATACATTTAGGAATCATGGATTAAAGCAAGTTTATTTCCCACAGGCCTTCTTAGAGCCTTTACTATGCTAATGTACATTGTGACACCCTGCCCACCCAAGAGGGGTTAGAACTCAGTGTGACCCAACTAGGTTTGGACTCTGGAATGCTTTTGTCCCAGGACATCTTGGTGGACTAGGTTAAAAGGAACACACCCAGTGACGTTGGAGATGTGGGGCCTCCATCTGACCCTCCATGACCATGTCCCTAGTTCTTTGGCCACAGCCCTGTCACTGCTTTCACACCTACTACATCATCTTTCCCCTGAACACACCTGCCTGGGAAACATATTAACAGACCTTTGAATTGTTTTCAGTTGGGATATTATGAATAAAAGCTGCTGTGAACATTCTTGATGTTCAGCTCACAGCTACTCTGTGAGCAATATGGTGATATTGGCAAGTTGCACGTGTGTATACTTCATGACCCAGCAAATCCACCCCTTGGATAACACATATAGACACTTTCACACATGGTAAAAGTGGCGAGAGTAAAATGCCAATGGCTGTGTTATTCTCAACTGCACAAATACAATAAACTGACCTGAGATGCCCAACAGGAGAGTGAGTCAGTAAATTGTGGTCTAGTCATACAATGGAACACTATGTATAAATAAACGTAAATGACATAAAGCTAATTGTATCAAGGTGATGGCTCAGAAATAATATTGTGTGAAGAAAGCAGGATCTAGGTACACAAGGCACTTATATACAATTTTAAAACATATGGTACAGTTCCTAGCCGGTTTGGCTCAGTGAATAGAGCATTGGCCTGCAGACTGAAGGGTCCCGGGTTCAAATCCGATCAAGGGCACGTACCTCGGTTGTAGGCTCCTCCCCAGCCCAAGCTCTAGTTATGGCTCATGTCAATCAATGTGTTTCTCTCATGTCAATATTTCTCTTTCCCTTTCTCTTCCACTCTAAAAAATCAATGAAAAAATATATTCAGGTGAGGATTTGAAAAATATATCAAACACGCAGTTACACTATCATTGGCTGGTAATGATATCATGTAATAAAAGTACAAGAAAATGCATGGCATTGATAAACAGAAAATTGAAAATTATGATTCCCTTCAGGTGGAATGGCAGAGCTTGTGCAATGGGGAGTACAGAGGATCATCTGAAGGCATAAATGCTTTGCTTCTTCAGCCAGGTGACCAGTACACAGGTGGTTGGTATTTTATTTTTAAGCTTGAAATGTATCATCAGGGCCATTTATTCAGGCGAAATCCTGGGGTGGAAGATTTTAAAGGAAAGTCCTTGGCACGATGACAGAAGTAACCAGTGAGATGTTCAGAGAGTTCAGCAGGTGTGGGCACCCCCAGTATCACCCTGCTCAGTACTGCCCCAGGCACAGCTGTGAAACCTCAGAGATACCAAAGCACAGTCTGCATTGAAAGGCCATAAGGATGGGGTTCCCCATGGTCAGGAACAAACAGTGGGGCCTAAGTGCTTACTCTTGGTCAGTGGGATGGGACAGGGAAAGCCCGAGAGGGCCAGACCAGCACCATCAAGTGGGTGATGCAGGAAGGTGTGCCCGGCCTCTCTTCCTTTGGGTGTGCCCCATGTTACCCCATTCTCTGTACCTCCTGGGCTTCACCCTTCCAGGCACTGTTTGTTGTCCTCCTCTTGACCCGGGAAGACAAACTGACCAGGCCCTGTCACCACAATTGCCAGCACAGGAAGTGCTGAATGAGGGAGGAGGGGCCTGAGGCAGGCCTTCACAGTAGAAAAGGGGTGACCGAGAGGACATAGATGTGGCAGGGGAGTCAGGAAAGACATAGGCAATGAGGACCCTGGCTGTCCAAAGGCCAAACCCTCTGGTGGATTAGAAAGTTCCTGTTGTCCTTTTCCTTGCCCAGTCAGACTAGGAAAGTCCTGTTACGCACTCAACCTGGGGGAGGGTGTAGCCTCAGGTCCCTGCTGATTGCAGGTTAAGGCTCCTTAAGGCTCCTTGGCCTCAGCTGTGGGTGCAGCCATCTTTGTGACAGAGTGATGATCAATTAGCATATTCCCTCTTTATTAGATAGGATATCCCAAATGGAAACAATTCAACGGCCAATCAACAGGAAACCAGAGAAAGAAATGATGGTATGTCCATGTGATGGGATACTACTTAGCAATAATAAAGGATTTTACTGCTATGTGTGAGAACATGGGTGAATCTCACAGATAGCATGTTGAATGAGAAAAATTAAGTGCTTATATGAAGTTCTAAACCAGGCAAAATGAATCTGAGGAGAGCAGTAAGAATAGTTACCTCAGGCAGAGGGTGTAAGGTGGGAAGAGGCATGATGGGACCCCATGGGTGGTGGTTACCTGGGTAGGTAGGTGGGTAGGTAAAAAAAATTAAGCTGTACAGATTTGAACATGTGTTATCCCTCAATTTAAAAAAAATGTAGAAAATGATCAACAAACGACAAGTGCGGGTGGGGATGTGGAGAAAAAGGAACCCTCGTGCACTGCTGGTGGGAATGCAGACAGGTGCAGCCACTGTGGAAGACAGTATGGAGTTTCCTCAAAAAACTAATAATGGAACTCCCATTTGACCCAGTGATCCCACTTCTAGGAATATATCCCAAGAAACCATAAACACCAATCGGAGAGGATATATACACCCCTATATTCATAGCAGCACAATTCACCATAGCTAAGATTTGGAAACAGCCTAGGTGCCCACAGCAGATGATTGGATTAAAAAACTGTGGTGCATCTACACAATGGAATACTACGCTGCTCTAAAAAAGAAGGAACTCTTACCATTTGCAACAGCATGGATGGGGAGCATTATGTTAAGCAAAATAAGCCAGTCAGAGAAAGATAGCACATGATCTTACTCATTTGTGGAATATAATGAACAACATAAACTGATGAACAAAAATAGATCCAGAGACAGAGAAGCATGGAACAGACCATCAAACCTTAGAGGGAAAGCAGGGGCAGGGGGGGGGGGGGTGGGGGGGGGAAAAGGGGTAAGAGATCAACCAAAGGACTTGTATGCATGCATATAAGGATAACCCATGGACAAAGACAGTAAGGGGTCAGGGCATGTGCTGGGGGTGGGGCAGGAGGGGAGAGGTCAATGGGGGGGGGGAAGGAGACTTATGTAATACTTTAAACAATAAAGAATTTTCTTTAAAAAATGTAGAAAATGGCTGAAATCGGTTTGGCTCAGTGGATAGAGCGTTGGCCTGCAGACTGAAAGGTCCCAGGTTCGATTCTGGTCAAGGGCATGTACCTTGGTTGCGGGCACATCCCCAGTGGGGGTATGCAGGAGGCAGCTGATCAATGTTTCTAACTCTCTATCCCTCTCCCTTCCTCTCTGTCAGTGGTTCTCAATATTTCTAATGCTGCGACTCTTTAACACAGTTCTCTACGTTGTGATGACCCCCAACCATAAAAATTATTTTAGTTGCTACTTCATAACTGTAATTTTGCTAATGTTATGAACTGTAATGTAAATATCTGTGTTTTCCGATGATCTTAGGCGACCCTGCTAGCAGTTCTCAACCTGTGGGTCATGACCCACAGGTTAAGAACCGCTGCTGTAGAGACTAAGACCATTGGGGGGGGGGGGCGGGCGCAGCCTCAGTTCCCTCATCAAGCCCTGCTGGGCGGGGAGCATGGCCTGAGGTCCCCTGATCCAGCCCTGGGGGTGGCACCTTGAGGTTCCCTGTCAAGCCACACTGGATGGGGGACACGGCCTGAGGTCCCCTTTCAAGCTCCACTAGGTGGGGAGCGCAGCCTAAATTCCCTTGACCCAGCACTGGGGGTGAACCTTGAAGTCCCCTGTCAAGCCCAGCCAGGCAGGGGCATAGCCTCAGGTCCCTGCTGATTGCTGGTTAAGGCTTCTTATGGGAACTTGGCCTCAGCTGTGGGTGTAGCCATCTTTGTGACAGAGTGATGATCAGTTAGCATATTCGCTCTTTATTAGATAGGATGAGGAGGAGGAGGAGGTAACACATGCAAAACACTCAGAAACACTCAATAAACGCTGGTCCCTCTCCTCATTTCAGTCCCTGTTTCTCCCCTTTTGCTGTCCAGCCTCTACTAAGTGTGCAATACCATCTCAAAAGAATTTGATACAGCCATCCTCCCATTTACGATTCTCAGTTCCCTGCTGTCGGCAACATACAGGCCTTTTCTTCTCACACGGAGCCCAGGCTTCCCTCCAGCAGCATCAGCACGCATTATCCCCCGCAGTGGACACAGGGAGCACCCGGCCGGGTCTGTCCCCTTCTCCACCTTTGCCCAGGGTCCCCGCCTGGAACGCCACCCCCTGTAGACCCGCCCCGGCCCCAGCCACCCCACAGCCTGGACACCTTTCCCGACCACAGCCCGCCTCTTTCACCCCGAGGACCCGCCCGGTACCTCCTCCGTGGACCTCTGGGCTGCAGTCTGGTAAGCTGGAATTGGTTTCCCCAAGGACGTGCGGGCCCCGGAGGTCCCCAGAGTCTTTGCAAGTTTCCTGAATCCCAGCCGCCCTGGTGCCAGTGCGGATCAGCGAGCCAAGCGGGGCGCCCGCAGGAACCAAGGCGCAGATTCCTGCGGGGATGCGCGGGGTTGGCCTCACCCCGAAGGGGTCCTGGAAGGAGCGCAACGTGGATACTGGGAATTCCAGGCTTTACTGGCAAAAAGCGTTGCTGCCTTTCGCAGGGCTTGTCAATCGCGCCCCGTTTCAAAAGGGTAAACAAGCCCGGCGAGATGAGCGACTGGACCAGGGTCGCTAGGTGAGCGGCGTCCTCAGGTCTGGGCCTTTGGCCTCGGAGGGGGCGTGTGGCTGTGGCCGCCCCGCTTGGCGCCGACCTAGTGGGCGGCGGAGCCCTGGAGGGGGCGGAGCGGGCGGGCGGGCGGGGTCGGAGGGTCCGGGCACAGGTGTTCTGCATCCCTCGGGGGTGGGAGCGGGGTGAGGGTGCGGTGGCTCCGCGGGCTTTATAAGCGGGTCCGGGCGTGGCGCTGTTCCCAGTGGCTGCAATAGTCGAGCGCACGTGCCTGCGCGTTCCTCGCCGCGCCGGCCCGCAGCCCGGCCGGCCAGCCGTGCCGCGCCGACCCCATGGCGAACCCGCTGGTAAGAGCTACAGCCGTCTGTCCGCCGGGGCGGGGCGGGGCCGCGTTCGGGCAGCTGCAACTAACGGTCCGTGCGCAGCGTCGCCTGGCCCGCGGGAGGCCCCCTCCTCTGTCCCCGTCCGGGTGCTCTGGCTGCCCCGCGGGGGGCGGGTCACGTGTCCGCGGGGCGCGGGGCCTCTTTGCGTTGCGGGGTGAGTGGTGGCGGAGGGGGGGCAGGGCGTCGCCTCGTGACTCAGGGCCTTTGGCTTTAAAGGCGCCGCGGCCCTCTGGGGGCGGCCAGCAGGGCCTTGGCGCTGCGCTGCAGACGCCCGGTGGCCTTGAGTGTCGGTCCAGATGGGAGCTGAGCGCACGGAAGAAAGTCCCGTCCCGGACGCTGTTTCTTCCCCTAGCCGTCGCACGTGAGACCCAAAGCCACCGCCGGAACTCGCGCCCTGCAGCGCCCTCTTCCCCCGCCCCTCCCGCTAGTCTCCCTCGTGCCCAGAAGGCGGCGGGGCTGGGGCGAGCGGCCTGGATGGGGCGGGGCCGCTGGCTTCGGGCACCCCCGTGAACACTACGATGGCAGCTGCGGCTCCTTTAAGGCGGAGGGATTGGCTCCTCGTGCAACGCGCGCTTACCAAGCCTGGGAGGTCACGTGGCTTCACACGTTTGATTGGCCCTGGAGCCGCGCTCGCCAGGTGTGTCTCGTGGGTGGGAGCCGAGCACGTGCGGCTCGGCTTCGCGCTGTGGAACGTGCCGCTCGAGGTGGGTCCTGGGGATGTGGGGCCACCCGGGGTTGAGGAGGCGGCGCGGGCCTGGCGCCGGCCAGCGGAGAGGCGTGCACGTGGCCTCGGCTCCGTCCTCCTCCTCAGCCCAGGGCCCAGCCTGGGGGCCCAGTTCGGGGCCGGCAACGAAGCCCGGCTGTGGCCGTGGGTCGGCGGAGCATCTGTGAAAGACGGGGTTGCCAGCCTGACCCGCACGCAGGCTGGGGAGGGCGGCTGCACCCGCTGTGATGCCGGGCCCGGGCCTCAGACCGAGGGCCGTTCGGCAGGTTGCGTTGTCCGGGTTGGCACCCTCCCTGGCTGCCCTGCGCGTGGGCGTCTTCGCGGTCAGGCTGACGCTGCTGTGCTCGCCGCGTTCCCAGGGGCTCAGGCAAGGCCGGGTGCGTGCGTGGCCAGCGCTGCCCGCGCCGGGAAAGGCTCTCCTGCACGGACGCACCTTGCAGGCCGTGCCCGTCGCACGCACGGTGCCCGGGGGGCGTGTGAAGGAAGTCTGCAGCCCGGGCCCGGGACCACAGCCCTGCCGCTGCCCGCGCACACCCCACCCGGCGGCCGGGGCTCCCGGCGGCGCCTCATTTCTTTGGCAACTGCCTCTTCTGTCTCCCTGGCTACCAGTTCGGATAGGCAGAACGAAACCCGGCAGCGCCGGCGTAGTGGTGCTCCTGGTCGGCTGGTTTCTAACGGGGGCGGAAGGGAATTCTGTTCCGAGCTCTGCCCTCTGGGGAGGCCCCGGCCCTCGCGGGGGTGGCAGGCTCTCCTGCCTCCAGTAGCTTTCTCTCCAGAGCCCCTCGGGTTTGTTCTGGTCGCGGTGATTTCACTGGAACTCGGGCAGCCTGCTTGGCAGAACTAGAATTCAGACGTTGACAGCCCCATGCGTAAGTCCACCCTCGACCCCCCTCGCTGGCATTGTCCTGTGACCATCGCCCCGGGCTGGGCTTGACATGGGTCCGTTCTCTGGTCCCCTTCACTGTGGCTGGTCCCCTTCACTGTGGCTCACACCCCAGTGTCCGTGGGGCTCGGAGAAAGGGGGTCAAGGTGGTAAGACTCCAGGCTCAACACCAAGCTTGCAAACAAGCTAATGCTCTCCATCTGTTTATTTTGCTTTGCATCCTTAAAATGGCTTGCAAAGCCAATCCCTTCAGGGGCCTGAGGTAGCTTAAAGGACCAGAGGGAGAGGAAGAGTGGTCCCGCTGAAGGGAGCAGCCAGGAAAGGGTGTTGGGGTGTTGTCGGGCAGAAGTCAGAAGTGTGGCCCAGACCATGTCTCTCTCTCTCTCTCTCTCTCTCTCTCTCTGTGAGGCGATTAAAAAGTGTAAACATTGTATGGACTGGAGATAACATGTCTCTCAAGACTGGCCACCTGAGGGCCAGTCTGAGTTGTGTCTTAAAACATCCCTTTTCGACCCCTCCTCCTGCCCCCCCCCATCATGCAGAAGAAGAAACGGGCTCAGAAATCATACCACAGCGACCAAGTGGTAAAACAGGGGGTAAACCTAGGTCTTTCTGGTGCCATTGCTCAGCCTAGGGCACTGTGTTCTGGTAGTCAGAGGGGTCAGGGGTGGTGGGCAGTGGTCTGTGGGCTGGTCACAGGGAACCTGCTGCATTGGAGGGACTGGTGGAGGGAGGCATTAGGGTAGTAGTGTTGATCGCAGGAGGAATGTGCTGTGTCCATCATTCCACAGTGTGTATGAGAGTCAGAGGACTGGACTCCTCCCATTATGGGGGTGACTCTTCCAGGCCTCTGCATCAGAGACTTGCCTTTTTCAGAACAGTTTCAGCAACTTTTTTCTTAGACAAGGCAAGTTTGAAATTATATAATTTAAGACCCATAAAGGTAGAATAGGGCTTATTAAATCTCACCTCTTCTGCCTTAGCTAAAATTCCCCTGATTCTGTTTCTTAGATTTCCAGGGAGAATTAATAAGGGTTTCAGCAGCATCCCAATAAAGTCTGGGGTGAGCTCCTAGGACATCAAGAAGCCTTGCACCAGAAATGAGGATCTGGTCATTCGGAGCAAAACTTAGTATCTCAGTAGTGTACACAGTCACACTAGCATATGTACAGGGATGTATACCTTTATTTCTGTATCTTTTTCCCAAAGGAGTTAAAGCATAAAGTAGTAAAGAGCATATTCAGAGCCTTTGCCAAAGCGATTTCTCTGAGAATGCAGACTCATACAAATGAGAGGTGTTTTGTTTTTTTTACCTGTGGTCAGGGAAGTTTTGGGAAAGATGGAACTTTAAAATGTTACCTATCTCCAGCTGCTTCTCAAGCAACCTTTACAGGCCAAGCCCTGCAGCTGTGAGTTCAGTGTTTGGGAATTTGAGGGTGGATGGGGAAGGGTGGTTGGTTACAGGAGCTTTCCGATGATATTTTAATGCTAACTTTCTCACTCATTGCCAAATGACTGGTTTCTAAAATTATGTCTTTGTTTAAAAGAAAAGTTAATTAGTGAATTTGTAGGTCTGGATAGAAGTTTGGGACAGGAATGTGTACCAGACCTGTAGATTAATGTTTAGGCTGTTGTCTTTAGGCTAGTGGTAGAGGCAGTGAAAGAATCATGGGCTCTCCCCGATGGAAGAACCATGCTAATCCCATCCATCCTGTTGTGCAAATCATTTCCTAGACAGAATCTAAGCTGTACTTACTCTGGGGAGAACTTGACAGCAAGCCCCCAAGGGTGTATTAGGAAGTGAAGTAGGAGAGGGGTTGGACCTTGAGGTTGGAGTAGAGGAGGTTACATAAAGAATATTTGCTTCTTTTTGAATTAAAATCAGGATGTGCTGATGAATCCTTTCAGGTTTTATTAAGCCTTTTGCTTTTCCTTCCCTTTTGTCCCCCACGTTGTAGCTTTAGAAATGCCCTTCATTTCTTTTCTGCCATTGTTGTCTGTTAGACCTGGTGGTGAGAACTTATCTTCTGTAAGCACAGATTCTAAATGCTGAAAGTTTTCATGTTCCATATGACCCCCCAGTAAGGCATTTCTCAGTTATAATAAACTGTCTGAAAATACTGATGAACTAAAAGGTACATGACATCTGTGGTTAGTTCATAGGAAAATTATCCGACTTCCCATAAAAAGTCAGTATCCAAATTTCACTGTTAAATTCATATTGTAGACATAATTTCCAGTGAGTTTTTCTCTGATTTTAAGAGGCTCCTATAGGGGTTTATCTTGCTTCCTTAATATATAATGTGTTTAAAATAACAGGCCCAGAAGGGGGCATTTCTGACGAAATGGGCTTTGCTTTCAGTTGTACAGAGCACTTAGGCATGCATGCATAACCTCTGAATTCTACTTTGTTTTTTTGTTCTCTTTGTTGTTTTTTGTATTCCTGTATGGTTGGAGCACCCTTTTAGGTTATAGTGAGTTAACACTGTTTTGATGTTTTGATGACTTTCCTTGAGGTAATTGGAGAATCCCCAGAGGGCAGGTCTACAGATTGATTTGTGTGCTAAAATGGGTCACAGTTGCCTGTAGCTGTTGATTCTGAGTAACTTGACTATAATAGCGTTGAGGTTTCTTTATTCTTGGGCAGCATAATATACAGGTGCCATCCAGACAGGCTTAGCACCTTGGCTAGAGGTCTCCCTTGGTAAAGATGGTGGTGGGGGGTGGAGGGGAGAGTAGTTTTCTGTTGGAAGAAAGTAATTACCTGGAAGGGCAGGTTGGAGTTTTTGTTGTTTTTGCTGTGTATTTTGATTGAACATTTAATCTCTTAAAAAACACCTATGCTCTCTGCATTCTGCTTTTGTATTCCTGGCTTCTGGTTCTGACATCTTCTGTTTCTGGAGTTTACCCTTCCTCCTGAGACTTTTTTTTTAACCTGTAAGTTTGGAAGTTTGAAAGGTGTTAAAGACCTGTCTCCCAGGTATACCTTGGAGTTGACATCAAGTCAAGATTTTAACTTCTGACTCTATTTTCACAGACAAGGAGATAGGCTTGAAAGTTTATGCAGTGAGTGGGTGATAGACCCAAATTTGGAACCCAGGTCTCTTCATTTTCAGACTAGTGCTATTTCAAAAATTCATGCATCTTGACCTCCTTTTATGTTGGTCTCTTCATTATTTCATTTTACTTAAAATTCCCACTTGGTTCATAAGACTCTGGCTTCCTTTTCCCCCACTTCTGTCTGATAGATCTTTTCTTGACCTGGCACTTATAGGCTTCCTCCTCCCCCTGAATGCCACATTCCCTGTGGTTCATTCTGTTGGCTCATTCTTGTCCTCTCACACAGAGGGCCTATGTGTTCCCATAGCATCAGCTCTCTCTCTCTCCCTGATAAGTTTTAGGTGGAGCTCTTTAGCCCTGATTGTTCTCAGGACCCCTGGTTCTGATTGGCCTCCTGAATAATATGTGTATCTGAGGCATATTAAACTCACCAGGTCTGAAAGCAGAACCAATGGCTTCATCTCCTGGGGCTAGTCTGATTCTATCCCTCCACCCAATTAGTCTATTGTTTTTTCCAACTATGCTCTAGTGACCTCTTTGGGGAAATAACTGAGTGGTTGTTGCTGTTTTTACCACTAGAGGCCCCACTTGAGCTTGTCTGTTCATACGGCACCATTCTGGGTGGGGCTTTGCCATGCTGGTGGTCCTCCAGCTCCCAGATGGTCCCTCTGACTGTGTATCCTTGGTTCTTTTTTTTTTTTTTTTTTTTTAATTTAGGAAGCCTTTATTAGCCAGCCTGCGACTACTCTGCCTTTCTCCATGCAGGGAATCCAGAGAGCAGCCGAGACCCTTTGTGCAGGATCACTTTTTTTTTTAAATTATTCATTCTTTTTTTTTCTTCTTTTTTTTATTAATTTTTATTAATTTTTTATACATATCTCCCCATTGTCCCCCCTCCCTCCCAAGCGTACCCCGACCCCCCAGTGTCTGTGATCATTGGTTATGTTTATAAGCATGCATACAAGTCCTTTGATTGATCACTTATTTACCTCACCTAACTTTAATCTTTCTGCTATAATTTCACAGTCTGTTTGATGCTTTATGATTTTTGTCCTCCTGAGAATTATCAATCAGTCTACTCCCTTTCTGTGCTCCTGATTCTATTATATTCACCAGTTTATTCTGTTGATCAGATTTTTAATTCACTTAATTTTTAGATTCACTTGTTGACAGATGTGTATTTGTTGTTCATAATTTTTTGTCTTTTACCTTTTTCTTCTTCCTCTTCTAAAAGGGTACCTTTCAGCATTTCATATAATACTGGTTTGGAGCTGATGAACTCCTTTAGCTTTTTCTTCTCTGTGAAGGTCTTTATCTGCCCTTCAATCCTGAATGATAGCTTTGCTGGATAGATTATTCTTGGTTGTAGGTTCTTGTTGTTCATCACGTTGAATATTTCTTGCCACTCCCGTCTGGCCTGCATCGTTTCTGTTGAGAAATCAGCTGACAGTCGTATGGGTGCTCCCTTGTAGGTAATAAACTGTTTTTCTCTTGCTGCTTTTAATATTCTCTCTTTCTCTTTTGCTCTTGGCATTTTAATTATGATGTGTCTTGGTGTAGTCCTCTTTGGGTTCCTTTTATATGGGATTCTGTGTGCTTCCTCGACTTGTAAGTCTATTTCTTTTACCAGATGTGGGAAGTTTTCAGTCATTATTTCTTTAAACAGATTTTCAGTATCTTGCTCTCTCTCTTCTTCTGGCACCCCCACAATTCTGATGTTGGTACGCTTGAAGCTGTCCCAGAGGCTCCTTACATTATCTTCACATTTTTGGATTCTTTTCTCTTCTTGCTTTTCCAGTTGAATGTTTTCTGCTTCTTTATATTTCAAATTTTTGACTTGATCCTTGCCTTTCTCTAGTCTGCTGTTAGTACTCTGCATAATAGTTTTTATTTCAGTCAGTGTATCACTAAATTTATCCATCTTTTCTAGCATATTCTTGAAAAACCTTATAAGCGTGGTTTTGAACTCTATATCCAGTCGTTTTTTTTCCTCCATTTCTTTTGCTTGTAATCCCTTCCCTTGTCTCGGCATTTTCACTGTGCTGGGGAAACTTCTGTGCTGGAATCAGCCGAAGAAGCCTCTGCTGAGCTTGGGAGGGTGGAGTCTCAGGGCTTAAGGGACCGCCTTGCCTTCCAGGCGGCCCCGCCCTCCACGGCCCCTGAGTCTCACGTGACTGGGTAATGGCTGGAGCGGTCCTTGTGCGCTCACGCACCCGCAGCGCCTCTAACCGCTGCCTTTCCGGCTCCCCTGCGAACCAGGACCACACGAGTCTAGGTCCCCAGGGTTTCGCCCAAAACAGGGGCCCAGTGGACTCAGAAGTGGCGCAGTTGGGAGGGTCTGTCTCCCGCCCACTCGCGAAAGCCAGCGGCACAATCAGCAATCCGTCCTCCGCGTGGTGCCGTGCGCGACCGGACCTCCGATCCTTTGCAACTCCCCTAAATTTCCGTGCACTTCTCCCTTTTCACAGTCCAAACTCCCCCCGTATGAGTTTCGGCTGGATCTGGGGTTTAGTGTCGTAAGATAAGGGGTTCAATGCCGTTGGGAGTCTCCGTTTCCCTCCCGCCAGAGAAAGCCAGCCAGGCACTCCGGCACCCGCTCTCTCAGCGTGCGTCTTCGTACCTCAGCTTTTTGCAGCTCCTCTGGGTCTCTGTGAGCCCCTCTCTTTCTTTCTAGTTGTAGAACTTCCACTCAGCCAGCTTTCCTGTGGTTCTGGATGATGTCCGTTCTGTCTTTTAGTTGTAGTTTTGAAATTGTTGTGTGAGGCAGCAGTGTAGGAGTTTACCTATGCCGCCATCTTGGATTTCCTATCCTTGGTTCTGAACCAATGATTGTATCCCCCAAGCTGAGTTGTAAGATGTGGATGAGAGGGCTTTTTCCAACATTTCCTCCTTCTGCCCACCCCCCACCTTATGGGAATGACTATGGATGAAACACAAACTTCCCTTGGGTTTTGGACTTGGAAGAGGCTGAATTTATGCCAGCTCCACCATCCTATTGCTTTTATTTTCTTGTTTGTTTGTTTTTAAATATATTTTTTATTTCAGAGAGGGAGGGGGAGAGAGAGAGAAACATCAATGATGAGAGAGAATCATTAATTGGCTGCCTCCTGCATGCCCCCTATAAGATCTAGCCTGTGGTTGGGGCATGTGCCCTTGACTGGCATCGAAACTGGGACCCTTCAGTCTGCAGGCCAATGCTCTGTCCACTGAGCCAAACCAGCTAGGGATCCTACTGTTTTTCTTGCCTGAGTTTAAGAAAATCTCTTAATGCTAAACCTTTTGAGTGTTTCACAAATACAAAAACAAAAAACCAAACTGTTTATTATATTCTGAACATGTACCTAAGCTTCTTCATGAACCTGACAACCATGAATACCTTGAAAGCATGCTTCTGAGTAACAGTGACTTAATCAATTGTGTGGAATCAGGGAACATCTGTCACTAATATGTTATTTACTTAGCATATGCAGGTGCTTTATATATTTCTCTAGGTGGTACTCCATTCTATACCTAAGGCATCCAAGGCTCAGAGAAGATACCTAAATGGTGAACTTAGTATATATACTTCAAAGCCTATGTTTTTTCTGTTTTGCTAAACAGTGAATCACAGTTTTGGGGAGAATTCTTCCCCTGTGGAAAAAGAGTCTCCCCTCTCTTCCATTCTCCAAGGATTATTACCAGAGGAAACCACTGTTTCATGATGGGAGTGTCAACTGTTAATCTGCTTGAAAAGAGGAAAACTGATACCTGCTAAAATAATAGCTTGTATTAGCAGAGATTCCTCATGAACCATTCTTTCTGACATTTACACCTAGTTTTACCTTGAGGCCATTTTTAGCCAGTAACTGTAAGAATTGTTTTACTTTTCTCGCATTGCTGATTGATTATTTCTTCCTGTTGATCCGTGATTCACAATAGCACTAAGGTTTGCCTTCTCTTGTCTTGGTCCTAAAGCCTACTTTCCTGTCCAAGTGAAAGACTAAGTAAAAGTAAAACAAACAAACAAACAAAAAACAACGCTGCAAATGGTCTCACTTTATGGCAATACTAGAGACCCTGTTCCTGCTCAGGTGGGATCCCTTGGAGTGGCCTGTGGAGATCAGGCCTCAGCTTGCATCCCCAACCTTGCAGCCCTGCTTGACACCCTACCTTGGCCTGGCGCCGAACCCTCACCTGCTCCACCATCCTGCCTCTGGGGTGATCAGTGAGGGCTACCCCCCCCTTCAGCACCTGGGAGCTGGGCAGGGGGTTGTGGGGTGGGGGGAGTCCTGCCACCACTGCTGGTCCCTGTCTGCGGGGCGATTGGGCCCTCGTGCCTGCCTTGACCTGGCACTGTCCATGCCATCCCCTGGTGGTCAGCGCACATCATAGTGAGCGGTTGAACCCTTGGTGGAAATACTGCCTGAGGGGCAATTTGCATATTAGGCTTTTATTATATAGGATAGGATGTGCCAACAATCCCAGAGAAAGCTATAAGGCAGTAGTAGGATAACCATGGGGGAAAAAGATTTCCATGGGGGAAAACATGGGTATGAACTCAGACCTATAAAGTGATCAAAGTCAGATAGAATATACAAAGTAGTGGGTCTGTAAGTAGAGGAGTGGATAGATGGGTGTATTTTGAAAATGAAAACTGAATTTATTTAACTGGAGAGTTTGAAAAGAAATCTGAAATCTGTAGTAGGTTCAGGTTTTAGGAAGTCTGATTTCTTTCTTTTTTTAAAAAATATTTTTTAATTGAATTTTTACAGAGAGGAAGGGAGAGAGATAGAAAGTCAGAAACATCGATGAGAGAGAGACATCGACCAGCCGCCTCCTGCACGCCCCACAATGGAGATGTGCCCGAAAGCAAGGCACACACCCCAACCAGAATCGAACCTGGGACCTTTCAGTCCGCAAGCCCATGCTCTATCCACTGGGCCAAACCGGTCTCGGCTAGGCAGTCTGATTTCTATTATGTTTCCAGTCTTTGAATTAATCTTTTAAAATCAGTGGACTAGAAGGATTAGACATGGAAGGACTTGGGGTCTACAAAGGAATAGTTGGCTAGGGTCTTTAGTACCTTCTTCTCCCTTTATGAGTCAATAGATTCTTTTCTTCCAGGGTCCCTCTGGTGGCCTCTGACCCCTTGGTGTCATAATAATGACACTCCTGATAGTCAACTTCCATTTGTTCAGCACATAATCATGTACCAGGTACTGTGCCTAGCATGTTCTGTTATTGATTCACAAAATCCCTATGAGATGGTGTTACTACTTTTATTCCTGTTGTACACATACAGGAGGTTGTAGGTCTGTTCCCATCTGACATTGCTGGCTTTGGTCTTTTTTTCCCCCTTTCCCCTCCCAAATTGGTTACTCAAGGCAAACAGTTGGGTACTTACTGTTGTGATTATGCCATCTATATGTATAAAAAGCTAATATGCAAAGTCCCTTCAGGAGTTTGACTGGGAGACTGGGAGTTTAATCACTCAATATGACATGGGCTGACCACTAGGGAATGGCACTGAATGAAGGAAGGCCCCAGCCGGCAGTAGTAGGATAACCATGGGAGGAAAAGGAAGGCCCTGGTTGACAGCCAGCTCCTGGGAAGGAAGGCCCCCATCAGCTCTGATTGCTGGCCAGGCCTAGGGACCCTACCCGTGCACGAATTTTGTGCATCAGGCTTCTAATTTGGGTATAAATGGAATACTTCATTTATCTTTATTCTAATTTCAGTGTCCTCTGCATTTCTCATTTTATACATGAGAGGAGGGGAGGGATATCACTTGCTTTGAGTTGGGAGGTTGTGGTGTATGTACCTAACAGGATTGGGAATGGGGCACAGTTGGACTGGCATACTCCTAATTAGGTTTTTAAAGACTGCTTCAGATAGTAAGAGTCTCAGACCTTCCCTTCTTCCTGAGGAAGTTTTTCCCAGAGGCCTCCAGGTCTGCATCTTTCCCCAGACAATTGGGACACTTCCCTCCTTGGTTCTCCTGCCTCCATCTTTCATGGTGTTGCTCATTGTCCCTTCTAACACTCACATACAGTTTTCATTGACCTTCCTGTAAGTGTGGCCAGGACCTGTTTTAGTAAATAAAAATTAGGTTAATTTTTTTTCATATTAACTAACAGTTTGGAAACTTCTGTGGTTAAAGGTTGGTAGTACTCTTTCCATTTCACAACTGGGAAAAGTGAGGCACAGGGGTTAACTGCCAATTAATGGCCGGAATCATACTTTCTAAACAAATGTATTGAAATATAAGTTACATGACCATAAAGCTCACCTTTCAATGTGCAATTCAATGATATTTAGTATGTTTACAGAGTTTTACAGTCATAATCCACTGAGGTATTTTCATCTCAGAAAGAAACCTCATACCCATTAGCCATCACCTTCTAATATCTGCCCCCCCCCTTACCTAGTTGAAGGCAACTAATCTGCTTTAGACTTGCTATTTATTCTGGACGTGTTGTATAAATGGGCTTATATAATATGTGGTCCTTTGTGACCAGCTTCTTTCACTTAGCCTAATATTTTCAAGGTTTATCAATGTAGTAACTTGTATCAATACTTCATTCCCTTTTATAGGGAAATAATATACTACGTTTAGACATATACCCCAGGCATAAGAACCAGATCTGTCTGGTTCTTAAACTCCCTTTACTACTACCTTGCCGAAGTAAATCCCATTACTATAGGCAGTTTCTCAGGGCACCTTGCTTATAGTAAACACATTAAGTATTTTAATATGTAAGCAGGAAACACGAACCGTCCTTACTTTTATTTTTTCATTAATTATCACCAGAGAATTTTCCCCCCATTACTTTTCAGAAAGAGTGGAAGAGAGAAAGGGAGAGAGACAGACAGACAGACACACATCGATGTGAGATCTCACATCCCGTGGTTGCCTCCTGCACGCTCCTGGGGAGCAAACCTGCAACCCAGATATGTGCCCTTGACCAAGAAGCAAATCTGCTCCCCTCTGGTGCCCGAGCTGATGCTCTAACCACTGGGAACACCAGCAAAGGCCAAACCCTTATTATTTTTAACTCCTGCTGTGGGGTTGAGGGAAAGGGGGTGAAAGTCTCTATTTGTCCTAAAGGAGTGTAAACCTGAATATCTTCGTTCTGTGTCTAGGAGGAGGGAGCAGGAAGTATAAAAGATTGCTGCAACTTCCAAGAAGCCCAGGCCCTCTCCACATGCAGCAATGCCAGTATCTTTCAGAAGATAAATGCCATATTAGAAAACTCTCTGGATTTCAGGAGAGTCTGCACTACACCCACTAATCAAGAAGTTCATGATCATTTGCCAGGTGAGTTGGGTTTGAAAACTGGATGCTCTGGGCCTGTGTGCGGTGCTGTTTCTAGGCAGCCTCCTTGCGAAGCCTGTGAAGAATGGCCTTGAATCTCCACCAACACTTGCCCCTCCTTTAGTTTCCTTTGTGGATCTTCCTCTGAGCAAAGACTGCCTTTGATTACAATATAGAAATCTACTTTATGATGCTCCAGAAGATTGGGTAAGAAAGGATAGGTCAGAAGAGATAGGACTATTTACATAGAGCATTACAATGCATATCACAAGTGATTATAGATTTTTCTGGTAGCCCCATTTTTAAAAAGGTGCCCCCCAGGTGTGGTTCAATGGTTAAGCGTCAACCCATGAACCAAGAGGTCATGGCTCAATTCCAAGTCAGAGCACATATCTAGGTTGGGGGTTCAATCCCCAGGACGGGGGCATGCAGGAGGCAGTCAATTAATGATTCTCATCATTGACTAGTGATCTGGTGCACAAAATTCGTGCATATAAAAGGGATTTAATAAGAGGAAATATTTTAATATTACTATTTGCCCTTTCTTAGGAAAGAAAATTAGTAAAATGTATATGAAAGTCTTCCTCCTGCCAGAGTCTGGGGCATGCCATGGGACCCATAGTCAAGTCTCTGCACACCCATGGCACCTCAAAATCTTACAAGACCCAGACCCAGATAGCCCCATCGGAATTGGGCGAGATCCAGACCCAGCTGGTCCCACCCTTGTCAAGCCCTGCTGGGTGGGGGGGGGGCATGCACTCAGCCTCAGGTCCCCCGTCAGTTCCCAACAGGTGGGAGGTGCAGCCTCAGGTCCCCAGTCAAGCTCTGTCAGTTGGAGACTATAGCCTCAGGGCCCCTGTCAAGCCCTGCAGGGTGCGGGGGGCGCAGCCTCAGGTCCCCTAGCCCACCCTCAGGTCCCCTGACCTGGCACCTGAGGTCCCCCAGCCTGGGTGGGGAAAGCACCTTGAGGTCCCCTGTCAAGCCCTGCCAGGCAGGGGGCACGGCCTGAAGTCCCTTGAACCAGCACCAGGGTAGGGGGTACAGCCTGAGGTCCCCCGTCAAACCCTGCTGGACAGGGGACATGGCCTGAGGTCCCCCAGTCCACCCTCAGGTCCCCTCCCCCAGCCTAGTGCCACATAGCCTCAGGTCCTTGCTAATTGCTCCTTAAGGTTCATTACTGTGGATGCAGCCATCTTGTGTTACAGAAACCCTACCTCTGCTGTGGGCACTGGCATTTTTATGACAGTGTGATGGTCAATTTGCATATTCCTGCTTTATTAGATAGGATGTTTTTATCTCCGCTTCCTTTCTCTTAAGATCAATAAAAAAATTTAAAAACATTTTAATTAAAAGTTCAAAGGGTAAAATTAATATTTTTTCTGGTTCAACATAAAGAATTTTTTTTAAATAATATATTTTATTGATTTTTTTACTTAGAGGAAGGGAGAAGGATAGAGAGTTAGAAACATAGATGAGAGAGAAACATACATCAGCTGCCTCCTGCACACTCCCTGTGGGGATGTATGTGCCCACAACCAAGGTAACATGCCCTTGACCGAATCAAACCTGGGACCCTTCAGACTGCAGGTCGACCCTCTATCCACTGCTTAGGGCTATACAAAAATTTTTGATAGCATATAATCAATATAAAGCCATTAATGAAATACTGTTTCTTTTGTTAATATTAAGACTTCTAAATCCAGTGTATATTGTGCACTTAACAGCACTGCTCATTTTGAGCTACATGTATTTAGAGTGCTCAGTAGCCACATGTAACCAGTGGCTACTGTATTGGATGGCACAGCTCTTGCATATTTTAGTTGCTTTTAAATACGAATGCAAGTCAACACAGATGAGTTTTTATGATACTGTATTTAGGATGACTCCATAGAGCAGTTCTGTATCTCCTGAGGATGACACTTCCCAGGGAGGCTTGGATGTGCCAATAGTGCTTCATAATATTTTTGTATGGGAGGTGTAGCATGTTCAAAGAACATTGATGGAATTTTTTTAATTCATTTTATATGAACGTGTACATTTTCAATTTTTTAAGTGGACCTTGGAAAGAAAATGTGGCAATAACAGGGTTTTTCAAGGACGAGTGATAGCTGATGTTTAGTTATAAGTGTTTTATTTATTTTTTTAACTTGGCCTTGGAAATAATTCCCAGGAAGATGCAGGAGTATGTGAACATAGAGTAGCTACTAGTAAATGTTTGAGGAAGACGTTTATTAGGGAGGAGACTGACTTGTGGAAAGTGTAGAATTTGTTTCTATTAAATTGTACTAGAGGGCAATTGAGAGAATGTCACTGGGTACGGGAGGGTTCTGTCTTTCCTAACTTCCAAAAAAGCATAAATATGTTATATTTTCTGTTAATTGGAATAAGTCGTGAGCTAAATCTCATTCCCTTTTAGCTTATGCTGAGTTAAGAAGTCAGAGAATCTGCTTGGTTCTATATACATGTTCTGTTTTTCTCCTTTGAGAAAATTGTATGATTCTATTCCAGTAAGAATGACAATCAACAATGGTTTAATTCTCACTGGGTTACTTCACATATGCTGGAAACTTGTAATTTATAGCAAAATATTTTTTAGCTAATGCTAGGTTGTTGAACTGTCTAAGGCAAGAATGTCAAACTCAAAGGCTAACAGGGGCCAAATAAACAAGGTTTAAGTGTATGTGGGCCGCAAAGAAACAAAAGCTTCAATTTTCATAGAAACATATGTTTATTTTGATAGAGACATGCTGAATACAAAGGGCTGAAATGAATCATTGTTAACATAAAATAATAGAATATTCTAATAAAAATTAATATTTTTTCTTGAACATTAACTTAGCAGACACTGAATAACTGCACAAATGAATAAACATAACTCACATAAGCCTATTTTTTTTGTTCTCCAAAAGCAAACTATTTCCTGTTGCACACACCAAACAAGTCAGTTCAAGACAAATGACATGGCGATTGGCTGCTAAAGTATTCGCTGCTAGTATTAGTGGAGGGAAATGGTGCACCTGCGTGTAAGGTGTGTAAGGGAAATGAATGCAACATGTTTGTAGTAATCAGTCATTAGTGAACACTGTAGTTCGTTATTAGTGATTATGTATGACAGGATATTGTAAAAAGTTATGAAATTTATTAAAACGTTTCTTACATACTATTATATTGGCTGAGCTGCAAAAAAAATATTCGTTGTGGGCCACATGCAGCCTGTGGGCCACAAGATTGACATGCTTGGTGTAAGGGAAAGGGCCCATGGCTAGTGAGAGGGGAGCTGTGAGGAGTATATCTCTGCAGTTGGCCAGGGAGTCCTATGACCTCCGCTGTTAGGCACCACGATCTGGTGAAGATATTGTCATTGCACTCAGACTACAAGATATGTGTACTTTGTGGCCTCTTCAGATCCTTCTCAGGGCACATCCAAACAGGTACAGTGGGAAGAATGTCTTGAAAAAGTAGAGAAACCTGGGTTCTAAGATAGACCTTGGGCAGTGAGATAAAGTAGACAGTTTTTTCAGCTGTTGGACAGAAGAGTAACTGCCCATCCTGCCTCACAGGTTCTCCTGGAGCTCAGATGAGGAAGCAGGACTACAGTTTCAAGGGACCTCAAGGAATTATAGGGAAAGCTGTGGTCAGGTAGCTGGTGTTCTGAGCCCTTCATACACACTTTGCCCCCACATGTGGTCAGCTCTCTCCCCATCCCCACTCGAGATGTTAGCTCAGAGTCTGCCTGGCCCAGAGCAGAGGTGGGCTTTCTCAAGTTTCCCAGCAGAGCTCCTGTCAGGCTAGGCCTACAGGAAAACCTGCCTGTGGCTAATGAAGAAGGAAACCTGTGTATATTTTCCACCTGTGGCAGGTATGGCTTGGTGGTTGGGCATCATCCTGTGCCCTGGGAGGTTGCTCTTTCTATTCCTAGTATTCCTAGTCTGGGCACATGCCCAGGTTATGGCTTGATCCCCAGGGGTCGGGGGTCGGGGGGTGGTGTGGAAGGTGAGGAGAGTGCAGGAGTCAGCAAATCGATGCTGCGCACACACATTAATGTTTCTGTCTCCCTCTCCCCCCCTCTCTCTCTTTCTCTCTCTCTCTCTCTCTCTCTCTCTCTCTATATATATATATATATATATATATATATATATATATATTAAAGTAATTGTATTACCTAAAAAAAACAATCTTAAGTTTTTATAATTCTGAGTATGACAGCATTATGATTAGGGAAAATATGGCAACAACTGAAGGTTAAGTGAGCATACGCGAAAACGTTCTGCAGTGTCTAAACAGGATACTTGTAGAAGACTGCAGACTAATACAGAAAAGTAATTGCAGTATCTGAAATAAAATGACAGAGTACAAAATGATACTCCCTTAAGTATGTGTATGTGCATGGAAAGGGGTAAGTGATGGACATAAATGTACACAGGCTTTGCATCGATCGCATTTCATTTTAATTGCACAACTTGTTTCGTGTAGGTGTTCCTCATGTAGCAGGCGTTATGTACCATTTGTTTTTCATTTGAACAAATGTTTGCGGTCTTTGACTGGTAAGGCTGTCTGTGTGCCAGCTGTGACCCAATACCCCACTGTGTGGTACACAGTGAGAGAAGTGACAAGGCACTGGGAAATGCTGTGCCAGGGGCAGAGGAGGGGAGATGGTAATTTTGAGGGAACGAGGAGACACTTTTTAGGATGAAGCGGGCTTTAAAGAAAAAGTTATTACAGTGTAACTGGATGTTGCGTCAATTTTTTCCCCTCATTGCTTCAGGATTAGCCCCTAGGGTCCAAAGCTGAAAATGAAGGGCTATTCAGTGACCTGTGGTGCACTGAGTGTCCTCAGCAGTTGGGGGTCAATATACTTTTCTGATCGCTTACCAAGAGGCCCCAGAGCTGTCCCCACTCCCACAGATACTCCCTCGGCCTTATTCCAGTCTGTACAAGAAGATGGTGGCAGGGTAGGGGTGGAGTGGAGATGGGGTATAGCATTTGGAGCGATCCCCTCCCCCTCTGTCACACCAAGTAGAGGACTGTCCTCTGAGAGCAGTGTTTGTGCAGACTGAGGATGCTTCCAAGAATGGAGACTGTGGTACAGTCTGGCAGGCCAGTGAGTGGCATCACTCCCCTTTTGTTGGCCTTAGGGCTCTTCGCCTGGCAGCCAGTCCAGGTTTGCTGATGTCCTCGGCCCACTTTCCTCCCTTTATATATTTCAGAGGGAAAGAAAGATAGAAACATCAATGATGAGAGAAGCATTGATTGGCTGCCTCCTGCACACCCCCTACTGGGAATTAAGCCCATAACCTGGGCATATGCTCTGGCTGGATATTAAACGGTGACCTCCTGGTTCATTGAGCCATACCAGTTAGGCATGTCCTCAGCTTTCTAAGGGAAAATCTTGGCTACTACTGTGTTTTCTGTGGGATGTTGTAGGGATGCCATATAATGTTCTGTCATGAGACTCTCAGTCAGGGTTTGATCAGGAATTAGAACCACGATGAGTATTGTGGACTAAGGGGTTTATTAAACTTTGCACAGATGAGGAGTGGGGGTTGAAAGATGAGAAAAGGGTCACCAATGAGCCCTCCTGAAGCATTGGTGGACAGCTGGAGCCAGTCATCTCTAGCTGGCTGTCGGGCGCAAAGAGAAGAGAGCTGGTGGAGAATCTGCACCTGGTGAGGAAATTGGGCTTGCTCTTATCTTCAGGGCCCACTGTTGGGCAGAGAACTGGAGGAGAGCAGGCACCAGCTGAAACGTGCCCCCCTCTCTGTGTCTGTCCCTCATTCTGGCCAGGTCTGCAGACCTGATGCTCTTTACTATCCTAGCCACCTGTAGAGAGGAGGGCAGAGAAGCACTTGGACTGGAAGAGCTGTAGTGGAGGGTGGGAGGGGGAGCAGCCCATGAAGACTATTCTCTAGTCCTTCTGTGGACGTGGCCCTTTTCTCCATGAGGTACAGGGAATGTGATGTGAGATTTCTAAAAGCCCTGGACTGTGTGGTACCATCCCCAACTGCTGGAATGTCAGGGCTTTGCCACTGAGAGCTTAAGGCTTGATGGCTCAACCACAGGTAGGATTACTCCCACTTGAGTGTGTGCATTCAGTTTCTGAATGTAGGTGTTTTACCTCTTTTTGACTGAAGAAGAAATGAGCACACTTGCTGAGGGAGAGGGCACTGTGCAGAGGTACAGCAAGGCCTAATGCTTTTGGAATCAATACTAGGAAAGGTATTTCTGCTCTGAAATATGAGGGGCTTGAACTAAGTGGACTCCAGGTTCCCTTCTATTCTATGGTTTACTGTATTAAAATAGTAAACCTAATTTTATATCATTAGTGAACTAATAATGTCAAAGTTAAAATCTTGCAGTATAAAATATTCCTTTGTAAAAATTAGGAAAAAATTTTCAAATTCTTTTAGATGTTAAATCTTGTATTTTTTTTTTGTTGTTGTTACAATATGTTACTTGTAAAAAAGTTCTGAAGAAAACAATTTAGAAGGAAAAAATTATACATAATCCCACTACTCTTGACATTTTAGTATCTCTCTTCAGTATTTTTTTGTCTTTATTAAAGTGAAAGCTTTCCAAACATACTGTGTAATAATTTGCTTCTTTATCTTTTCTCTTCCTGTCATTCATTTTCTGTATTTTTCAAGGCTACATAGCATTTTATTGTATAGAGTAGAGGCCCAGTGCACAAAATTCCTGCATGTGTAGGATACTTAATAGCTGCCTGCTGCCCGCCAGGGCCTCCCTTTGTTCCACACTGCCCCCTGGTGGTCAGTGTACATCATAGCAAGAGATCCAACTCCTAGTTGGTCCAACTCTTGAGGGCTTTTATATAGATAGATAGATAGACAGACAGACAGATAGACGCATTATAGCATTTTTAACCTGGTCCCTCGGTAGAATTCAGAAAGTCTGGTAACTTGGGCAGGTGGGAACTTAGATTTTTTTCACCAATGATGAACTGAAATGTAGCATTTCTTTCTATTATAAATGTAGGCAATAAGTCACAATATTAGCCTGACCTAATATTTTGGCAATAATCATCATCAGTATGATTATCAAACATTTTTAAAAATATTTTATTGATTCTTCACAGAGAAGAAGGAAGAGGAGGAGAGAGTTAGAAACATCCATGAGAGAGAAACATTGATCAGCTGCCTCCTGCACATCCCCCCGCTGGGGACATGCCCACAGCCAAGGTACATGCCCTTGACTGGAATTGAACCTGGGACCCTTGTGTCCGCAGGCCAACGCTCTATCCACTGAGCCAAATCAGTTAGGGCCGGCCGATTGAACATTTTGAATCTGATTCCTTTAATAGTCATTGCACATATATTTTGAAATGTTGTTTATGCTCATCATTACTTCAAAATCATCACTATTTTACATAGTTAACAGCATTATTCTTAAAAGGTATCCATGGGCTATAGCAGACTGCCAAATAGTTCATGATACAAAAAGTTAATAATTCCACACTGTTGGAGATAGGTTACTTAAATAGATGTCTATTAAATAGTAGAAGTACCTGAAGTTAAAACTCTTGCCTGCATCTGTGATTATTTGGACATAGTACAACCCCCTAAAAGTAAAACTGTTTCATCAAATAACTATTTTTTCCTCACCAGGTAGCTAGTTGGTTAGAGCGTCATCTCAATACACCAAAGTTGCAGGTTTGATCCCCAGTCAGGGCACATAGAAGAATTAACCAATGAATGCATAAATGAATGGAACAACAAATCGATCTTTCTCCCTCTCCCTCTCTCTCCCTATGTCTCGCTAAAGTCAATTTAAAAATCTTTAAGTATTTTTTGTTGTTGACGGTATTACTAATGCCCCTCATTTACCCTCTTTGCCTTTCTCCACCCAGTCCTTGCCCCACCCCAGCCCTTCTCCACACCATTGTCTGTATGCATGGGTTATGCATATGTCCATATATGTTCTCTGGTTAATCTCTTCCTATCTTCTCTATCCCCTTCCTCTCTGACATCAGTCTGTTTGATGCATCCATGTCTTTATGCCTCTGGACCTTACTTTGTTCATTGGTTTATTTTGTTCATTAGATTCCACATATGAGTGAGATCATGTGATATTTGTCTTTCTATAACTGGCTTATTGCTTAGCATAATACTTTCCAGGTCCATCCATGCTGTGTCAAAGAGAGCCCTTCTTTTTCACAACTGCATAGTATTCCATTGTGTAAATGGACTACAGCTTTTTTAATCCACTCATCTACTGATGGGCACTTGGATGTTTCCAGATCTTAGCTATTGTAAACAATGCTGCTGTGAACATAAGGGTGCATATACTAGTATTCTTACTGGTGTTCGGGATTCCTACTGTATATTTCCAGAAGTGGGATCACAGTCCTTTTTTTTTTTTTTGAAGAAACTCTGTGCTATTTTCCATCAGCTGCACCAGTCTGCATTCCAAGCTGCAGTGTACTAGGGTTCCCCTTTCCCCACATCCTCACCAGCACTTACTGTTTGTTGATTTATCTTTAATGCTTTTTGTGCACTTGTGAGATTACCTTCCAGAAATAAGGTTCTAATTTACTCCCTTTCTGTAGTACTTGAAAAAAAATGCTTTTTAAAATCCCCAAGTTTTATATTCTGTGGATCTACTGTGATTTGGCACTGTCAGGGGTCTTGAATTTGCTGTCATGGCTGCACAACTGACATTTGAACACTGTAGTATCAGGTAAAGCAACATTTCATTTTGTTTGGATTATACTAGTTTTATTTGAAAACTAGAGGCCCAATTCACGAATTCATGCACTAGTGGGGTCCCTCATCCTGGCCTGTGGGATTGGGCCGAAACTGGCTCTCTGACATCCCCCCAGGGGTCCCGGATTGTGAGAGGACACAGGCCAGGCCGAGGGACCCCACTGGTGCATGATCAGGGATAGGGAGGGACATGAGAGGTTGGCCAGCCAGGGAGGGACTGCAGGAGGGCTCCAGAGCATGTCTGGCCCTCTTGCTCAGTCTGGATCAGCAGGACCCCAGCAGCAAGCTAACCTACCAGTTGACTGCCCGCCCCTTGGTGGTCAGGTGGTCAGTGCATGCCATAGAGAGCAGTTGAACGGCCTTAGCATATCATTAGCATATTATGCTTTGATTGGTTGAATGGCCGATGGGACACTTAGCATTATTAGGTTTTTATTATACAGGAAAGGATTTGGGACAGCACTTGGACAGCATGCTACATTCCAGGACTGGAGTCTTTAAGACATTCTGCTTCAGAAACTGCCATCCTGGGAGGCTTAGGTTAGGTGGAGCTGGACTTGGGTCTGTTTGCTCTCTACTGGTGTACATGGTATATGCACATGGCAGTGGAATCTTGGAAACACAGGGATATGAAATGGACATTCTGCTAAATAAGCAGGGGGTGGGAGTAGTAGGAGTGGGGAGGAGCTGGTATTAAAAAATGAACTGCTGGTAGGATGGGATGGATTTAGCACAACGCTCTATGGGGGCCTAAATGGAGAAAAGAGAAAGGATCCATTAATAATTTTATGAAATTATTATTTTTTAAGTCTGAGGTGGGATGGTGTGAGTGCAGACCTGGGTTGAGCAAGGGCCCCAGCACAGAAGAGAGAGGCAGGAGACGAAGGACCTGAATTACACACAACACTGTTACTTGCAAATGATCAAATACCTAATTAGAGCTAACTTTAGCAAAATGTGGAATGTTTTGGAAGGCTTTTGGTAAATAGGTCACAGGGTAAGAAAAAAATCCCTAAAAAATTAAATTCGGGAGCCAAATCCAGTAGCCTCCTGTTTTGTTAAGACTGCCTCTTTGCTGCCTCTCTCTGAGTGAGTTTCCTATTTGTCTTTTACACAATTTTCTATCATCTGATAAAGGGGCTATGCTCATATCCCCTGGCACCATCAAGTCAGGAAATGGATCTTCCTCTACTAGATACAATAGGAAAAATCTCAAGGAAGGGCTCCCAATTAGCTTGGCTTGCATTGTGCACATAGCTGGATGGGTCTCTGTAATCATAGCCATGGGTTATTATGGTCTGGGTTCGGTCATATCTATGGACCTTTATAGTGATCATGGGCAGAACTCTGCAAGAAAATGGCATTTGCCACTTGGATGGCATAGGAAGAAACAGTTCACCAAAAACCTGGTGGTGGATGGAGTGGGGCGTGGATTTTTAAAAGCATGATCTTGGGAATTCATAAAGTAGGCAG
This sequence comes from Lasiurus cinereus, assembly GCA_011751065.1. NCBI lineage: Eukaryota > Metazoa > Chordata > Mammalia > Chiroptera > Vespertilionidae > Lasiurus > Lasiurus cinereus. The sequence goes on along the minus strand of JAAGEH010000036.1, from coordinate 1,640,471 downwards.
CAACATCTTCAAAGGTACGTATGCATCTTTTATAAAAACAATGTATCCCGGAGAAACCAAGATGGTGGCATAGGTGAACACCTAAACTGCTGCCTTGCACAACAATTTCAAAACTACAACTAAAAGACAAGACGGACATCATCCAGAACCACAGGAAAGTTGGCTGAGTGGAAATTCTACAACTAGAAGGAAAGAGATGGTCTCATAAAGACTCAGAAGAGCTGCAAAAAGCCGAGGTATGGAAATGAGTACGTGGAGAGAGCAGACAGCAAGTGTGCCTGGCTGGCTTCCTCTGGCAGGAGGGAGATGGAGACTCGCGAAAGCACTGAACCCCTTATCCTACTGCATTAAACCTCAGCTCTGGGTGAGACTCATACGGGGGGAGTCTGGTCTGTGAAAAGGGAAGAGTGCACGGAAATTTAGGGGAGCTGCAAAAGGGCAGAAGTCTGGAGCATGCACACCAGTGCGCGCAGAGAAGACGGACTGCTGATTGTGCCACTGGCTTTCTCTAGTGAGTGGCTACTTCTAACTGTGCCACTTCTAACTGCATTGAACCCCAGTTTTGGGTGAGACCCTGGGGACCCAGACTCATACTGGTCCCAGAGCGTAAGGGAGCTGGAAAGGCAGAGGTCTGGAGGCACCCACGTGTGCACAGAAAGGGCTGCAATGATTACCAATTACCAAAAGACACTTGAGACCCAGGGGCCATGTAGCACGGTGCTGACTGGAAGCCAAGACGGTCCTCTAAGCCCTGAGACTCCACCCTACCCAAGCTGAACAAGAGAGGCTTTTGCAAGTCTTGAATCATAAGGCTGACTCCAGCACAGAATTTCTCCTGGAATAGTGAAAATGTGGAGACAAAGGAACAGATCACAAATGAAAGAAATAGAGGAAAACAAACAACTGGATATAGAGTTCAAAACCACGGTTATAGGGTTTTTCAATAATTTCCTAGAAAAGATGGATAAATTTAGCGAGACCCAAGAGGAGATGAAAAAGGACCAACTAGGAATTAAACATACACTGACTGAAATAAAAAATATTACACAGAAACCTAACAGCAGACTAGAGGAAGGCAAGAATCAAATAAAAAAATTTGAAATACAGCTGAAACCGGTTTGGCTCAGTGGATAGAGCGTCGACCTGCGGACTGAAAGGTCCCAGGTTCGATTCCGGTCAAGGGCATGTATCTGGTTGTGGGCACATCCCTAGTAGGGGGCGTGCAGGAGGCAGCTGATCGATGTCTCTCTCTCATCGATGTTTCTAATTCTCTATTCCTCTCCCTTCCTCTCTGTAAAAAATCAATAAAATATATTAAAAAAAAATTTGAAATACAAAGAAGCAGAAAGCACTCAATTGGAAAAGAAAAAAGAATAAAATGTGAAGATAGTGTAAGTAGCGTCTGAGACAACTTTAAGTGTACCAACATCAGAATTGTGGGGGTGCCAGAAGAAGAGAGAGAGCAAGATACTGAAAACCTATTTGAAGAAATAATGAAAACTTCCCACAGTTGGTGAAAGAAATAGATTTACAAGTCCAGAAAGTACACAGAACCTCAAATAAAAGGAATCCAAAGAGGACCACACCAAGACACATCATAATTAAAATGCCAAGAGCAAAAGACAAAGAGAATATTAAAAGCAGCAAGGGAAAAACAGTTAACTCCCTACAAGGAAGCACCCATATGATTGTCAGCTGATTTCTCAACAGAAATTATGCAGGCCAGATGGGAGTGGCAAGAAATATTCAACGTGATGAATAGCAAGAACCTACAACCAAGATTATGCAGCAAAGCTATCATTCAGAACTGAAGGGCAGATAAAGAGCTTCACAGAGAAGAAAAAGCTAAAGGAGTTCATCAGCACCAAACCAGTATTATATGAAATGCCGAAAGGTACTCTTTAGGAAGAGGAAGAAGAAAAAGGTGAAGATAAAAATTATGAATAACCAATACATATCTATCAACAAGTGAATCTAAAAAGTGCATTAAAAATCTGATAAACACAATAAACTGGTGAATATAATAGAAAGGGAGTGGACTGACAATTCTCAGGAGGAAAGGGGTGAGGGGTGTGCTGGGAGAGACTGGACAATAATCATACACCTATGGATGAGGACAATGCGGGGGGAGGTAAGAGTGGAAGGAGGGGTGGGAGCTGGGTGGAGGGGAGCTATGGGGGAAAAAGAAAGAAATGTAAGAATCTGAACAATAAAGATTTATTAAATTAAAAAAAAAACAATGTACCCCACAGTGAGATACCAATTCATACCCATTGGGATGGTTGTTGACCCCCCAAAACCCACCAATATAGTAAATGTTAATGAGGGAGTGGAGAAATTGGAATAATTGGGCTTTGTGTAATGTAAGTGGTGCAGCCATGTGGTAAACAGCATGGTGTTCCTAAAACAAATTAAACATAATACAGAATTAGTATTATGATCCAACAATTTCACTTCTAGGTTTATATGAAAAGAATTGAGTGCAAGGATGTGAAGACACATTTGTACATTGATGTTCATAACTTTGCTATTCATATTAGCCAAATGGTGGACAGATGGATAAACAAAATGTAGTCCACCCATATAGTAAAATATTATTCAGCCTCAAAAGGCAAGGAAGTTTTGAACTACAACTTGGATGAACCTTGAAGACATTAATGAAGCAAGCCAGTCACAAAGGACAAATGTATGATTCCCCTTCTATTAGGCACCTGGAATAATTGAATTCATGGAGACAGAAAGTGATCATTGAAGGCTAGTGGAAAGTTTGTGTTTCATGGACACAGAGCTTCAACCGAAGATGAAAAGGTTCTGGCGACTAGTTAGGGGTGACAGGTGCACAAAAATGTGCATGTACTTAACGGCTCAGAATTATACGCTGGAAAATGGTAAAATGTTATGTATATTTTGCCATGATACTTTAAAAAAATATAAAGTAGCCCAGCTGGCATGGCTCAGTGCCTGAGCATTGACCTGTGAACCAGGAGGTCACGGTTCAATTCCCAGTCAGGGCACATGCCCAGGTGGTGGGCTCAATCCCCAGGAGGGGGCATGCAGGAGACAGCCAATCAATCAATGACTCTCTCATCATTGATGTTTCTATCTCTGTCCCTCTCTCTTCCTCTCTGAAATCAATAAAAATATTTTTTAAAAATATATAAAGAATTCTGGCACTTACCTATTTTAAAATGTGTGAACTAATTTAACAGCAGGAATTTTCTCATTATTCCTTGTCTTTGTTTTACTCATATTTCCAGTCTGCTGCTTCTGCAGAATTTTATCCTAATATTTCATGGAATCTGTTGATTATGTTATTCTTTTCTGCAACAAAAATAGCACAAAGATCTGAAGAAAAATTAATACATTTTTTATTGATTTCAGGGAGAGAAAGGGAGCGAGAGAGAGGAACATGATGAGAAAATTGTTCATTGGCTGCCTCCTGCACGCCCCCAACTGAGAATTGAGCCTGCAACCCAGGCATGTGCCCTGATTGGGAATCAAACCTGGGACCCTTAGTCCTCACGCCAACACTCTGTCCACTGAGCCAAACCAGCTAGGGGCTAAACCTGAAATTTTAAATGATTTCCTGTGACTAGAGACTGTACATGATTTGGATTATGGCTGTTGATTGCTAGGACAATTGATTAAAACAATCTAAATGCAATGCATTTTGATACAGTTTTATTTTTTAGTCATTCTTTATTGAAAATGCTTCATAATGAGATAAATGAAGTATTTAAAAAACTCATGTAATATTAGATGACTTACTTATTGTTGGAATGACTTGGACTTTTAAGCACCAGATATATTCCTATTATTTGTTTATAAATCGGGGCTCTGAGTAAATTTGTTCACAGAAATAAGCATACAGGACATTCAGGCGTTGCTAGAACAGTATGGCTCAATGGTTGAACTCTGAGTTTTGTGCAAAAGGAAAAAATCAGTCATCCTTATTTTTAGTCATTTACATGCTTATAGTTCCACTTTCTCATATTTGTTGAGAAGAAGGAACTAGAAACCGTCTAATCCGTGAAAAGATTTGTTACCTAAGTCAGCTGTCACAGATGTCTCAGTTTTTTTGGGATGCTTTGTGAAAATTTCAGTTGACTACTATGTTTGTTATTCTTTCACTTTGAGATCTTGTTGAACTCAGTTTACCTGAAGAATTGAGAAAATTGAAGTACTGTTAACTTAAACACATACCTTTGCCAATATCTTAAAACTGCTCTTTATCCTGTTACTTGCTTTACGTTTGTTGTGTCAAAACCCTGGGTCTATAGATTTTTAACTTAATCTGCTTGTGGTAATGTCAACCATCCAATCTAATTTAATGAAGTTCGTTCTTATTGTCAAACCAATTAGTTCCATCAGGCTTGCTTTTTGTCAGGGGAAAGAAAAAAAAAAGTGACTTCATTTTCCCTAACCTGGGTGTGAAGTTCACAGCACCCAGCTGTGTTTCTAACGGGATATCTGGTGAGTGTGTAGCGGTTCTCATTGTGGTTTAATTTGCATTTCTCTGATGACTAATGATGCTGAGCGCTTTTTCAGGGGCTTATTGGCTGTTTAGACATCTTGGTGAAATGCCTTTTCAAGATGTTTTGCCCTTTTAAAATTGTCCTTTCCTTTTACCTTTGTTAAGACTTCCTATGTATTGTGGAAATTAGCTGTTAGTCAGATATAGTCACAGATACCTCCTCCCATTTGGTAGTTTGCCTCATTTTCTTCTTACTGGCGTCTTGATGAGCAGAAGTTTTTAATTTTGGTAAGTCCATTTTATCACAGTTCCTCCTTATGATTTCTGCTTGCTGAGTCACCGCACCAAGTCACAAAGACACTGTTTTCCTAGAGAAGCTTTACAGTTTTAACTACCACTTACTGTTTGTGCGAGGTAGGGAGTCAAGGTTCATTTTTCTCCCATAGGCTGTTTTATACCATCTGTTAAAGTCCTCCTCCACCCCCCCACTCCCCGACTTGCTTGAAGACAGGTATTTTCCTACAGTTTCATTGACAGTGTAGATCAATTTGGTGGGAATTTGCTTTTTAACAATATTGAATCTTCCAATATATGAATATGGCATATGACCTAAACATTTGTAATATTTATTGTAAGAAACATTATAGAAATCACTTTGAAATAATTTACAGTGCTCATTTGGAGATTATTGGAAGTAGTCACACTAAAATAACCCAAAAATCATATTTTTATGGTGGAAGTAGAGTACAAAGGAAACTTAATGTTCTCTCTTATACCTTAACCTGTAATGTGATTTTGAACGTACAGTTAAAATGGTAAGGCAGCTGTCCTTTTTGCTCCTCTGAATCCCTGTTGCACATATGGGCACACAGACAAACAAGAGGTTCTAGGATGTGAGCTCTGGAGAACAGCCTTTCCTTTCAGTGAGTCGTGTGAGAGACAGTTGATAGGTGAGCCAGGGCTTTCATCAGAGGGGGCCACAGGAAACCCTGGAAAAGGGCCTTGTCAAGGAGAATGAATATGGTGAAGAAAGAGGTTGGGTGAGAATGGGATGAATCAGCTGGAAGAGAGAACCTTGGGTAGAAAAACTATTTTAAACTTCTGATGAAGTGTGGTCAGCAGACCAATAGTATCAATATCACTCAGGCATTTATTAGAAATGAAAATTTTTGGGCCTGATCTAGATCCACTGACTGAGAATCAGTGTTTTAAAGAGATTCCCATGTCATCTGAATGAATGCCCATTATAGTTTGAGAAACATGCAAGCTCCCTGGCATCAAGGGCCACAGTGCACACAGCAGCTGGAAGACCTGGACTGGTGTCAGGCTTCCTGTTTGTTTGCTCTTTCAGTTGCTAAATGGATTTTCAAAATCATCCTTTGGGTTTTCTTGATTTTGGGGCGGGGAGGGAGAAAGGAGTCTTTTATACAGTCTTTTTAGAAATAGTCTTAGAAATGCTATGTTATGAACTTGTTAAAACTTTAAGTAGTAGGAGCTGATGGTAAAGTCAATCATTGGAACAAATCTAATGGAGACGCATGACCCATGTGTTCTATCTCTGCTGTTCCCAGGGACTGGAATTTGGGGTGATGCTCTAATGTGTTGTACAAACTACAACAGTGCGTGTGTTTAAAATATAAAAAGGTAAAAACAGAAGACATGTTTTATTTTGTATTGTTATAATGTTGGTGCAGTAACTAAAGGAAAATCTATTAGGGTCTCTATTCTCACACAATAGCTGCATTTTTCTGTTTTTTATTAACATTGTCCATCAACACACAGAACGTTCACCCAGTTATAACCATGATATAAGGGGCAGCTTCTTACCACCCCCAGCTGTGCTTCTTCCTCTCATCTCTGGCCTCCCTGCTCTGATCTCTTGTTTCACTGTGGGCCTCTACCACATTATTTCCTGTCTAAGAGTTTACAGAGCTTCCTTACTGCCTGTCCGGGCATCACTTTGATATTCCAGCCTCGGCTCTTCCTGGCTTGGCTGGCCCAGACACACCTGGCTTATCATGTCTCCTCTGTTACTTCCTCAAAACTGGATTTCTTATTCCCCACGACCAGCTCGTGACACATCTCCTCAGTTCTCCCGGCTCCTTCTGATTTCTTGTGGTTACCACCTGTCTTTTACAATGGAGTCTGTCCTCCTGGTTTCACAGATGGGGCCTAACGGCACTGTTCTCTTGTCTAACTTCCCCTCCTTGTCAGATGCTCAAGAATGATGGTTGCAGGGGACCCTGAGCAAATGTGTGCTGAGTTTGCTAGCAGCAGGAATCATCAAAGGGCAGACAGGGTCTTGTGCCGAGGACACAGGAGGTCAGGGTAGAGGCAATGCCACTCTGAGCTCTGGAGCCAGAGTCCCCAGCTCACCAAATTAAGAACTTAAATCACAAACTTCGTGCAGGTATTAATAAAAGAGCCTTACAGGAGATAGCATTCAAGGTGAGACATTTTTCAGATGGATTGCTTTAGACTGAGAATCACTACTCCTCTTGTGCTGTTATTGAAGACTAGAGGCCTGGTGCACGAAATTCATGCATGAGAGGGTATGTGTCCCTCAGCCCAGCCTGCACCCTCTCCAGTCTGGGACTCATCGAGGGATGTCTGGCCTAAAGGGGCAGTCGGACATCCCTCTCACAATCCAGGACTGTTGGCTCCCACCGCTCACCTGCCTGCCTGCCTGATTGCCCCTAACCTCTTCTGCCTGCCATTCTTATCACCCCCTAACCACTCCCCTGCAGTCTGATCAATGCCTAACTGCTCCCCTGCTGGCCCGATTTCCCCTAGCTGCCCTTCCCTGATGGCACGGTCACCCTGCTCTGCCCTCTGCTGCTGGTCCAGTCACCCCCAACTGACCTTCCCTGCCAGCCCGGTGTCCCCCAACTGCCCTCTCCTACAGGCCTGGTTCCCCCCAACTGCCCTCCCCTGCTGCCCATCTGGTGGTAGCCATCTTGAGTCCACATGGGGCAGCCATCTTGTGTGTGGGAGTGATGGTCAATTAGCATATCACTCTTTTATTACATAGGATAGCTTTGTATGTCTAATTGATATTCAGCAAAAGATGATAAAGAATATTCTCCAGGAAAAAGGGCCAAATTATTGCCCAGCATCAGATGTGAGTTTGTGGCAAAGCCGGACTTCTACTCAGTAAAATCAGCCTTTTGCTTTCAGACCTTTTACAGTACTGCCTATTAGCCTGTGCTGACAGCTTACTCCTCACACTTTGTCCCAGTAGAGCAGAATGGGTAAGTTTGGAAAGAGGATCAGCAGGACATTAGAAAGGAGGTTTTTGAGTAAAATATTTTTGGCCACAAATGACTGCAGAGCGATCAAGCCTGCTTTTCACCCAGGACTCTTTGTGTAATCTGCTGTCCTGCCATGAGTTTGCCCCCTTCTCTCTCAGAAGTGTCTTGGTTTGAGTGGTAAATTATATGATCACCCTACTGAAAGTAAGATACTGATAAAAATATTTGTGCCAGTCCCTGTACCGAGTGCTTTGTGCAATCCTCACAAAATACCTAAAAGGTGGCTGCTTTGCTGCTTTGCAGATAAGAAGATGCTCAGAGAGGTTAAGTGACTCGACTGAGCTCACACAGTGCAGACCTGGTCATAAAGCAAGGTTGTTCAGACTTAGAAAGTGATTTTGTTTTCCCAGGCCTGTTGATGTTATGACGTAGTGAAGGAGTCCTTTGTGTGGAAGAAGCAGGGCGAGGGAGAAGGCTGCGATAAAGGTGGCTGTGGCAACCTCTTTCACGTCCCTGTTGGGCACCAGATGTGGGCAGGAAACCCTTTTCATGTACATCCCTGTTCAGGCACCAGATGTGGGAACCTCTTTCACGTCCTGCATGGTTCAGGGTTCCCATTCAGGGTTCGGGTTCTGGAGGAGGCCGCACACAAATGAAAAGAGAAACTAGAAAAGTATTAATTTGACTTTATTGGGGGCCAGGCAGGAGCCTTCCTCTAGTGCAGTGGTTCTCAACCTTCCTAAGGCCGCAGCCCTTGCATACAATTCCTCATGTGGTGGTGACCCCAACCATGAAATTTTGCTACTGTTATGCATCGTGATGTAAATATCTGCATTTTCCAATGGTCTTAGGCGACCCCTGTGAAAGGGTCATTCGACCTCCAAAGGGGTTGCGACCCACAGGTTGAGAACCACTGCTCTAGTGAGAAGACTACCCCTTGCTCTGGCCTTTTTTCCCTTTTATTAAGACTATGGGATACACCCATGACCTTTAGGCAGGAAATTGCAAGAACAGAAGCTTACATGAAACAAACAGGTAGAGGCTGCTTCAGCTAACAATGTTTCAACTAAACAGTGATTAGCTCTGACCTTTCAGAGCAATTTAAGGTTGACCAACCTTTTGGTCTCCTGTCCACATCTTTCTATTTAGTGAGACAATGTTTAGAGTCCAGCAGGTGGTGTTTGCGGTAGGGATGCTGCAGTGAAGGCAGAGGGGTGTGAACTTAGACCCATAAGCTCCTGGGTGCATGAGTGTGGCCATTTGTTCCCAACATCCTTCAGCAGGCCTGCCACTGCAGCCTGGGGCTTCCTGTTGGGTGGGAAGTTGGCGTGGGTTGTGTAGGTCAGTAGTGCTCTAACTTCATGTGCGTACATTCCCATTGGAATCTGTTGGAACACAGATGAATTCCACAGGTCTCGGGTGGGACCTGAGGTTCTGTATTTACAACAGGCTCCTGGTGATGCCAGAACTGCTGCTCTGCCACCTAGACTTGGGCCTGCAAGAGTTACTGATTAGACTCTCCACCTGGGGTATAGGTTCACCATATGCACAGATGCCCTGGTTTTAGGAAGAGCGGGGACCAGTGGCTTCTGGACAAAGATGTCTTTACATTGGGGCGGAAGGGAGGGACTATACAGATAGCTGGTTTAAGGAGGAATGGGTCCTTAAATGTGGATGTTTTTAAAGAAAGCATTATGTCTTGTAATTAACACACATAGATTATTTTAAAAAGTGTATCCTTAGCTTGGGGGAAGAGTGGCTGTGGAGAGCAGAGCAGGTTGGGTGGGGGCAGCACCAGCCTGTGCATTGCTGGACCAAGGCCTTGACAGGCACAGACAGGGAGCCAGTCAGGAATAGCGGGATGGATGACACAGCAGCAATGCTGTAAAAAAATCCTCCAAGGGAGGAGTCCTTCGCACAGACTGGCCATTCCCCTGTAGGCTGAGACTGGTGCCTGTGGATACACAGCTGGCCCAACTCCAGGAGGTGCTGGCCAGCATTCCTGTGGCTGACAGCATTGTGCCTCTCTCTGCCCACCTCGGACCCTGTCACAGGCAGGCAGGCGGTGGCCTGCCACATCTGGTTTCTTCTGTCACGTGGGGGCACAGCAGGGTGGGTTCTCCCAACCTGGGCTGGGATGTGCAACCTGCCTGTCTCCCTCCTTTCTGAGGGTCATGTTGGAAAAAGACTGGTGCTGAGAGAACGATGGCGAGGATGAGGTGGCGGAGGTTCCAGAAGTTCTGGGCAGAGCTGGTCATGGGAGTAGGGCCTTGGTCCTAGCAGCACCCTGATGAGAGGGCAGGCAGGCAGGCAGCTGGCGGCTTCAGTAATGCTCATAGCTGGCAGATGGCTCTGAGGCCCCTAGAAGGGCAGAGTGGGTGATGTGAGGTGCTGAACCGGGCATTGTGGGACATTAGACCACTTCTGAGCCTGTTCTCCTGTTCTGGTGTGTCAGACACAGGAGTGTTTAATCTACGTAGGCCTACAGTTAGGGGAGTGAGGGAGGTGCTGGACCAGATATATGTGTTCATGACAATGCCCACCCTTTTGGGGTGAGGGGACTCAGGACCAAATTACCTTAGGGCAGATCTTACTGGTCTGTGGGCTGTAGGCTGTGGACTGTAGGCCATAACTCTGGCAGCCCAGTAACTCCCCCTCCCACTGCTCACACTGACCCCCTTCTCTGTGATGGGATGCTATAGATACGCTGGGAGCACCAGGTGGTATTGCTGGGTGCACGTGTGCAGTGTTTCTCTGAAGGTTCCCCTTCCTCAGTGGCAGCCCTGCTGTGTCAGGGTGCTGCCCGGGGCCACTTGCAGCACATAGATTTTTGCCAGCAGAATCTCGGAGCTTTGCATTCGGCTGCAAAACCAGGGCTTGAGCAAGCAGCTGGAGGGAGTCCAGGACTAGAGTGTTTTTGGGTTTAGGGGTGGAGAGCAAAGGGAAGAAACGGGAGGGGCAGGAGGGCAGAGCTACCCAAGCCAGCAGTCAGCCAGCAGTCGCAGCAGCTTCGGCAGTGAGGACTCTGTCTTGCCCGAGGGCCATTGGCCACCATTGCTGGAGATCCTGACTTACCGGCACCGCACCACACCCGGCTGTTGCAAGTAGCTGTTGTGCTGTGTTTTCCCTGGGAGGCAAGTCTCCTCCCTGTTGTCCCCTCCTGCTCCTCCCCGTTCTGTGAGGGATGGTGCCATTCTCTATTGCACGCTCAGCCGGCTGATGTCACTGGCAGCGGGAAGCATCAGCAGCCTGGTCACATGCTGGCCCAGCCTGTAATGCAGACGGGATAGGGGTGTGTGTGTGGGGAGGGGGCTGTATGGCCACAGCTCTTGCTCTAATGCCCCCAAAAGTGCAGAGGCAGCAGCTGCAGCATCCAGCCTGTGTGGATGTCTGATCCTTAAGCGTGGGGAAACTTATTATTATTAATATTTATTGGCAATAATCCTGGGGCAAACAGCCCTTAACTCTGGGGTTTTGCTGTCCTCCTGTCCGAAGCAGACTTCCCGGACTCTGAAGACGCAGTCACAAGCAGGATGCTTTTCCCTACCTCTGCGCAAGATTCTCCCCGGGGCCTCCCAGATGCAAATGACTTGTCCCTTGGCCTGCAGTCCCTCAGTCTCACAGGCTGGGACCGAATCTGGAGCACCCAGGACGCAGATTCCTCAACCCAGAGCAGCACACACTCCGGTGAGTGCCAGGAATGAGTCGGCTGGGGGAGGGGGTGCATGGGTGGCGAGTGGAGATGCCCACAGCAACAGTTGTTCATTCCCCTCTGTATCCCCCACCACACACGCACAACATGGAGCTGTTCTGCAAGAGATGGAAATGCTGGCTGTGAGTGTGCAGGACAGATGGTTGCTCATAAATGCAGGCACGGCTCCTCACTTACCGTGACAGACTCCCTGGAGTTGTTAGTCTGCACCTGGGTGGCCCTGAGAAAGGTCCCCAAGGTGTCAGCCTCATGCAGAGAAGACCCAGACAAACCCTGAAGTGCCAGGCCTGTCTTAGAGATGATGAAGCAAAACATTTTGGGGCGGGGGAGGGGACTTTAGGGCTGATTACTGGAGGTCTAGATTCTGTGTCTCAGTTCCTTTGAGAAACAGGGAGGTCTCTGTAGGGTGGGTGGTCCCCTGAGTCACGGCAAGTGAGGCTGCGTGATCCTAGGATATTGGAGTTGACTTCGCATAGGTTAAGAGCATTGATCCCGGAAGGGGGTCTGCAGGGTAAGCAGGGTGGGGTAACTCAGCTATGGAGAGTCTTTGTGTTAAGGGTAACCAAGTGGATAAAGGAAGAGCCACTTCCCTTTAGGACCTCCTGTTACTATGAGGGAGTCATTGGGGACAGAATGAAGGGGCTTCTTGGTCACCCTTGGATCAGCTTTTGCTCAGACCTTCCCGTTGCCCATTTATTTCCCTCTAGTGGTACAAGGAGGAGGGCTGGCCAGATGTAAGTCTTGGAGTAGTCAGGAAGAAATGTGAACTTAAGAAATGCTGTATGTATTCTTAAAATCTACGTATTTGGCTTTCTGTGAATTATGCCTCAGTAACAAGAATACTGGCAGCAGCTACTCCTCTACGGGGCGGAAGGGAGGGGGGGCAGCCATTTGCTGTTGGTGCCCAGGGAATCACTAAGCTGCCGGCCTCCTGCCTCCCCCGCTCCAACACTGGCCGCCATGGCAGTCAGGTACTGTCTTGTTGATTTCTCTGGCCTCCACCCTATTTGGCACAGCTCTTTTCTTAGTATACTTTGCAGGGCCTGGTACTGTTGCATCTGTTGACATTATAATGCCCACTTACTTCAGTAAAAGCCCATTGGATTGGGGATTGGGTTTTTATTTTTTGCTTTTAATTTGGTTGTGGGTGGGGAAGAGCTTTGCCTTAAGTGCCTGCCTCTGGGTCAAGGTAGAATTTCTTGTACTGGCCTTCAGCTGGCTCGGGTTTTCCAAAAAGGCTGGTGAAGGAAGTGTGTCACTGGTTCTGTGCTTGCAGATCTTGGCTTGGAGGCCGGGGTGGCTTCTTTTGTGTGGTACTCTGAAGCTAACCTAGGTAGCCCACAAAGCTGACCTTGTACTCTGCTCCCCCTGTATCTGGGCAAAAGATAGAAGAGCTCCCAGGAAGTGGCCACCTGCATGTGGTGGTTGGTGTCTGACCAGGGCTCACTCTTTCACTGAGTCAGGTTGGGGTGTGGCCCTTCCTTGGCTCTGGTTTGTCTTCACTACAAGGGTCCTCCTGAAATGTAACCATAGCACACAGATGGGAAAGAGGGCCATTGCAGGCCTGGGAGAGCTTGGCCTGAAAGTGACTGTGAAATTGGGCTGTAAAAAATACCTTGGATTATTACTCAGCAATATAAAAAAAAAAAAAAGAGTGAAATCCTGCCATTTGCAGCCACATGGATGGACTCAGAGAGAATTATGCTCAGTGAAGTAAGTCAGATAGAGAAAGACAAATATACTGTATGATCTCTCTTCTCTTATATGTGGATTCTAAAACAAAACAGAAAGACTCTTAGATATAGAGAACACACTGATGATTGCAGGGGTGGGGCTGGAACATGGGTGAAAAAGGTGATGGGGAATAAGAGGTGCAAACTTCCAGTTATAAAAGGAACTAGTGGCCTGGTGCACGAAATTCATGCACATTAAAAGGGAGTTAATTAGAGGAAATAATTAAAGTGTCAGAGATGAAAGAAAATTAGTAAAATTTATATGAAGATCTTCCTCCTGTCAGTGTTTGGGGCACACCACAGGACCCAGGGTCAAGTCCCCACTCATCCACATATACCTCAAAATCTCGTGAGACCCAGACCCAGCCACTCCTCTTCTCCCCTCCATTGGGATAGATCCAGACCTGGCCAGTCCCACCCTTGTCAAGTCCCACCAGGCTAGGTATGTAGCCTCAGGTCCTGTGGCCCAGCACCAGGATAGGGTGCATGGCCTGAGGTCCCCCAGCCCATACTGGATAGGGGGCATGGCCTGAGGTCCCCTGACAAGTCCTATGGGGGCGGGGGAGGATGTAGCCTCAGGTCCCTGCTGATTGCTTGTTACGGTTCCTTATGGGAACTTGGCTTCAGTTGTGGGTGCAGCCATCTTTGTGGTGGAGTGATGGCCAATTAGCATAGTCCCCCTTTATTAGATAGGATATGTCACAGGGATGTAATGTGCAGCCTGGGGAAGATAGTCAATATTATTGTAATAACTGCGTGAAGAGAAATGGGTACTAGATTTATTAAGGTATAGAAGGCATATATTGTAAGGTATGTGAATGTCGAATCACTGCTTTGTACACCTGAAGCTGTACATACTAGTGTGTGTCAACTATTCTTTAGTAAAAAAATAGCTTGGGTCCAGCCTTCACTCCCAGTTTTCCCACCCCCAGAGGCCTGTGTTGCTGCTGCCTCTGAAGTGGGGATGGGTTTACTTCTCCTCCTTCCACCACATGTACTCCAGGGATTTTGTGGATCAGGGAGGGATTACTGTGTGACCCTTGCATTCACAGGGACGGGGGAGGCGGGGGTCCATGGGTGCGGTCTGGCTATAGGCAGGGTTTGTATGCCCGTGCCTTTCTCCCTGACCGTGGAGACACATCCGTCCCTGGTCCCCGTGTTATTCTTGCATTGTGGAAATATGGGGATGGCCATGTCATTTCTTTCTGTGTTTCTGGCCTCCTGGGAAGCCCACACGAGGGTGCCGCCTCCTGCCGTAGGATGTGGCCCTCCCACCGCCAGCTGCAGTGGCGCCCTTGCCAGCAGTGCAGGAACACGCAGCCCACTCCAGTGCCCACATGCTTCTGCCTGAAGACCAGCAACTCCTCTTCCAGGGGCTCTGGATAGTCTGGAATTGTCCTTGCAGACATCCTGGTACCCTGCTTTCTCTGCATAGACTTCCTCCTCGGGCTCTGTGGGGTGGTGTGTGGCCCCAGGCAGCTTTAGCTTCTTCACATATGAGGGCAGCAGGGTTGGAGGTAGCAGGACTCTTGACAGGGAAGTCTTGGCTAAGTTCATGGAGCACTTGCTGTGTGCCAGGCACTGTGCTAGGCATTGGAGGTAACCTCAGCGAATAAAAATCCCTGTGACAGTTAAAGGAAGACAGATGAGATAGTGTGCCACTCGCAGCTTGATTGCTGCAGTGGGATTTTGCATTGGGACACCTTTCAGTAGGTCTTAGCCTGAGACGGGGACCTGGGCCTTGCTTTAGGGTGGGGCCTTCTGCTGCGTGGGCCTGCAGGAAGACCCTGGCGTGGAGTCTGCTTTTGAGTGTTGTGCCTTTAAGGCCACTGTTTGGCATGTGGCACTTTGGAGGGGTCCCTTCCTTCTAGACGATGCTGCCCTGTGAAAGCCACACTCAGTGTCCTGAGAGGGGGATACAGTGGCTAATGTCCAGCCAGCATTATTGACTGCTTCCTGCGCTGAGTGCATCACCTGACTTTAATGCCTCCCAGCCCTGGGAAATGGGTACTGATGCCCTTCTTGTTGGAAAGACGAGGATGTAGGCCCATAGGCATTGCCAAGGGCCAAAAGTGACAGCTGCCAGAATTCAGCCCAGGCTCTGTGGTGCCCTTCTACAACTGCATTCCCACGTGCAGAACCCTCGCATGCTGGGCAAGAGCACTTAGGTTAGGGTATCTCCGTGGACAGCTTGGGGGCTCCTGAGCCAGAGGTAATGTGTGGCCTTATCGACGTCCCTGGAGTCCAGGGCAGGCGACAGGCAGGCCTTAGCTCATCACTCTGCTATCCTATGGATCGTCTTCCTGCCTTCCTCAGGTGACTCCCAATGTGGCACAACTCTGCAGGCAGTGGGGTGACTGAGCATCTACCTGGGAAACTGGGGCTCAGAGTAATGCCTGTGCAGAAGCCTGGCCGACCATGTGCCCAGGCAGCAATGCCAAGGGCATGTCCTGTTTCTTCCCCTCCCTGTGGAGGTCCCTGAGGACAGGCCTGTGTACACTCTGGCCTCTGCCCGACTGCTAACCAGGTGCTCTGCTGTGCTGCTCCCCACGGGTGTACAGACTGATGGCCTGGGCTGGGAGGGATGGCCTCTGCGTTTCCCTTCTGCTGCTGCTGTACTTCCAAACAGCCTCTCAGACAGCATCCAAAATG
This sequence comes from Lasiurus cinereus, assembly GCA_011751065.1. Taxonomy (NCBI): domain Eukaryota; kingdom Metazoa; phylum Chordata; class Mammalia; order Chiroptera; family Vespertilionidae; genus Lasiurus; species Lasiurus cinereus. Next base: position 1,624,649 of record JAAGEH010000036.1, on the reverse strand, counting down.
GGGCAGGGTTCCTCCTGTGTGTGGCATGGACATCTGGGTCCAAGGTCTCCTACAGTCTGCCCAGGCCATCCAGGCCTCCACAGCTATATTCCCAGCATGTAACACAGTGCCCGATCATGGCTCTTCATTAGGTATTTATTGAGTAATGAATAGCAGGCCTGACACTGCATTTTTGCACTACAAGGTCTCTCCCATCTCTTGCCTCCTACCTGTGTGTTGATCAGCTGGATGGACAGGTGGTCTGTGGGGGAGGAAGGGGCTCCTGGGAAGCCGTGTGACAGTGGATCCCTCCTAGGTGAGGTGGGTGGGTGCAAGGATAGTCAGTGTCAGTGAAACTACTCTAGGGATCGAGGTGGGGGAAGGCAATGTCAAGGATCTGGATCTGTGACCCAGAGCCAATGGCGGGAGGTAGACTCGAAGCTCGCCCGGAGTTGGGTAGGTGAAGAGTTGAAGTCTGGAGTCTGGACTAAGTGCTGGGCACCCATTCTGAGCTGTGCCTTCAGGGTGTTGTTGGACAAACAGCCTAGAGCCAAAGGTTGGGAGAAGGAAGGAGGGTCCCAGGTACGTGGCCTTCTATCTCAGGGCATGAGTACTAGCTCCCGCCCATGTTTCTCCTGTGACTTTTCCCATTATGTGACAGCGCCTGACTGTGTGTCTGGGCCTCACCTCCCAACTGAGATCTCACTCAGTGTCTTCCACGCAGGCCTCCGTCCGGTGCGAGGCTCTCGCCGCCACCAGGCTGGAGTGTCTTTGTCCTCTTGGAAAAGGTTTCAGAAAATTCCAGCAGTGACTCAGCGGTGAAACCCACAGGAGCTGGCATAGAAGGGTGAAAGTTAACAATTGGTCTAAAAATATTACTGCTGATGTGGTCTCCTGTACCCTCTAAGGTAGCATTAATGAGCTGGGACCTTCTGCCAGGCCCTCGCCTCCCGTGATTCTCTGTCTGTGGCTGATGCCGCTTCCTGCCAGCAAGTGCGTGGGGATGGGTGTCTGCCTCAGGAAGAGCACACTGTTCCCCTGAGTCACTTTTGGGAGATGTGGATCCACTGTGTCCTTGGCCACCAGGGACAGGAGCTGCGCAGAGGGGGACTGAGGGACTTCTCTCTCACAGCCCACACTCCTGTAAGCCATCAAGGTTCATGCTTGGCCTTTGGCCGTGATGCAACTCTGTTTCCTGTTTTGGGGAGTGGAATTTGATGTGGTCACTGGCTGCAGTGTAGACTTGGCTTAATGATAGTCCCCATCAGATGGTCCCTCCTTCACACCATTCCCAGCTGCATTCTCCTCCCCTTGACTCCCAGCAGGAGGAAGTAGGGTGCTGCTCACTCACAGCAAGGCAGGGTTCATGGCTGAGCTGGGATAAGGCGATTCCCTCTCTTGAAATAAGGCCCCTCCCTGGGACCCACAGTCTCTGCTGCTTCCCCTTCCTTTGACCTGGAGATCCTCAGAGACCCACCTGGCCAGGCCCTTTGTGGTGTTGGCCTGTAGGGAAACAGTGAGGTCATTCAGAGGCATTTGACCACAGGTGACGGTTTCCCGAAACTTGGCTGCTTCTATGGGTTGAAGGAAATGTCAAACTCCTTGAGAAACTCCGGGCATCTTGATACTAGTTTTCTTGCCTTCCCTGTGTCTTCTGGTCACACTGCTACTGTGTCCTTGGCCCGTCCAGTTTAACATTTGCAGGAAACTGATCTATGAGGTGCTGACAGGAACCAGGGTTGTAATTCTGGGGCACTCCAATCTTATATGTTTGCCAAGTGGCATTGCCCCTGTCTAGGCCATCAGCCCAAGCTATTTCCCATTTCCCTGTGTGTGGGATAGAGTGCAATGGGGCTCTTGGCCATAGATGTGAAGAAGATTGGGCCGGGAATCGACTCTGCAGCCCAGATTTATAAATAGTATTTATCCTCTTTGAAGTAAGTATTGTCACAAATTTGAGGTGGCAAGTAATTGTACTTCTGTCTTAGGTACAGATAAACTGAGGTTTCCCCCCTGATTTTGAATTGCAGCTAAGTCAGTATTGTGTCTTTAAATTGGGTCACCCAGATTGAAAGGGTGTGTCCCCATTAAGGCATTGGGACAGTCCCTATAGGCACATTCAGCACACACCCTTCCCTGTGTTCTGCCGGGTGATGGGTGTGGGCTACCGTTAGTGTGCTCGGTCGAGAAGGCAGAACTTCACCCCATGTGCCTGCAGGTTTCTCTGCAAACACAATTAAGAGGTTTTTTAAAGGTAGATTATTTCTTCTTCTAGGTAGAGAGGATTCTAGTCCCTCTCACTCATGCTCTGGTTAGATCAGTTGCCTCCAGAAAGGCAAAGAAAGTCAAATGGGAACCTATTAGTTTTCCTTCCTGTCACTTAAAAAATCTTTGGAAATAATTTCAAATTTATTATTTACGTTTACCTCCTTTGCTGTATCCCTGGCACATTCTCTCTCTCTGTCTGACTGGTTTGGCTCAGTGGACAGAACGTCGGCCAGCGGACTGAAGGGTCCCCAGGTTCAATTCCAGTCAAGGGCATGTACCTTGGTTGTGGGCACATCCCAGTAGGGGGTGTACAGGAGGCAGCTGATCGATGTTTCTAACTCTCTTTCCTTCTCCCTTCCTCTCTGTAAAAAAATCAATAAAATATATTTTTTAAAAAAGAGAACATAACAAAACAGTTATCAACTGGAAGCCAATGTAAAACTGATACAGTATCCTCATTAAACGGCACTTCGTATCCAATTTTGTCCGGCAGCCCAGCCGTGTCCTTCACAGCACCTTTCTCTGTACAGGTGTCTGCCCCTAGCTCCCTCACTTTTTGCTGTCTTGGTTTGTTGGTTGTTTTTTTTTAAATCTTTATTCAGATTATTACAATTGTTCCTCTTTTTTCCCCCCATAGCTCCCCTCCACCCAGTTCCCACCCCACTCTCTGCCCTTACCTCCCCACCATTGTCCTCATCCATAGGTGTATGATTTTTGTCCAGTCTCTCCCTGCACCCCACCTCTTGCCCCCTGAGAATTATCAGTCCACTCCCTTTCTATGCCCCTAATTCTATTATATTCACCAGTTTATTCTGATCATCAGATTTTCAATTCACTAGATTTTTAAATTCACTTGTTGATAGATATGTATTTGTTGTTCATAATTTTTACCTTTACCATTTTCTTCTTCTTCCTCTTCTTAAAGAATACCTTTCAGCATTTCATATAATACTGGTTTGGTGTTGATGAACTCCTTTAGTTTTTTTCTTATCTGTGCAGCTCTTTATCTGCCCTTCAATTCTGAATGATAGCTTTGCTGGGTAGAGTAATCTTGGTTGTAGGTTCTTGTTATTCATCACTTCGAATATTTCTTGCCACTCTCATCTGTTGAGAAATCAGCATAGTTTCTGTTGAGAAATCAGCTGACAGTCGAATGGGTGCTCCCTTGTAGGGAGTTAACTGTTTTTCTCTTGCTGCTTTTAGTATTCTCTTTGTCTTTTGCTCTTGGTATTTTAATTAGATGTGTCTTGGTGTGGTCCTCTTTGGATTCCTTTTGTTTGGGATTCTGTGGGTTTCATGGACTTGTAAGTCTATTTTTTTTCACCAGGTGGGATAAGTTTTCATTCATTATTTCTTCAAATAGGTTTTCAGTATCTTGCTCTCTCTCTTCTTCTGACACCCCCACAATTCTGATGTTGGTACGCTTGAAGTTGTCCCAGAGGTTCTTTACACTATCTTCACATTTTTTATTCTTTTTTTCTTTTTGCTTTTCCAGTGGAGTATTTTCTGCTTGTTTGTATTTCAAATCTTTGACTTGATTCTTGCATTCCTTGAGTCTGCTGTTAGGTTTCTGTGTAATATTTATTTCATTCAGTGTATGTTTAATTTCTAGTTGGTCCTTTTTCATCTCCTCTTGGGTCTCACTAAATTTACCCATCTTTTCTAGGAAATTCTTAAAAAAAAACCTTATAACCGTGGTTTTGAACTCTATATCCAGTCATTTGTTTTCCTCCTTTTCTTTCGTTTGTGATCTGTTCTTTTGTCTCCACATATTTTAGTGCTATCCTGAGTTGGTAGAGTAGCTTTGTGTGCTAGGTGTCCTATGTAGCCCAGTAGCTCTGTCTCCCCAGTTACCTGAGGTGGACTGTCTTGGTGTACCCCTTTGTGGACTGTGTGTGTAGTCTTGTTGTAGTTAATTCTTGATTGTTGTTGGTATCAGTGGGGGGAATTGACCTCCAAGCCAATTGGTTGTGAGGATCAGCTGTGTCTGTGCATGCGCGCTTGCCTCCAGACCTCTGCCTTTCTGGCTCCCCTGAGTTTCTGTGCGCTCTGGAGACCCGTATGAGTCTGAGTCTCTAGGGTTTCCCCCGATACTGGGGTTCAGTGTGTTTGGACCTGGATTTCAGTGCTGTTGGGAGGTTTTGTTTTCCTCCCAACACAAAGCCAGCAGCACAATAAGAAGTCAGCGCTCTGTGTGCACACTTTCGCGTGCCCCAAACCTCTGTCTTTCATGGCTCCCCTAAATTTCTCTGCACTCCTTCCGTTTCATAACAGTCCAGATTCCCCTGTATGAGTCTCACTGGAACTGGGGTTCAATGCAGTCAGAAGTGGGGTTCAGTGCAGTTGGGATTTTCCATCTCCCTCCCACTATAGGAAGCCAGCCAGACCCTTCTCCGCCCATTCTCTCCACGAGCGTGTCTTTGTACCTCAGCTTTTTACAACTCCTCTGAGTCTTCATGAGTCTCTTTATTTCACTCAGCCAACTTTCCTGTGGTTCTGGATGGTGTCCATTCTGTCTTTTAGTTGTAATTTTGAAATTGTGTGAGGCAGCAGCTTAGGTGTTCACCTATGCCACCATCTTGTTTTCTCTCCCTGTTGGTGGTTTTTTAAAAAATCTTTATAGTTGAAAGTATTACAGATGTCCCTTTGTGTGTGTGTGTGTGTGTGTGTGTATTTTCCCATTGACCTCCTCCATCATGCACTGGCCCCTGCCCAGCCTTTACCACACTATTGTCTGTGTCCTGGGTTATGCATATCCTCCTATGTAATAAAAGCCTAATATGCAAATTGTCCCCTTGGGCGGTCATTCGACCAGAAGAGTGTCTGGGAGTTGCTTGCTATGATATGCGCTGCCCATCACGGGGTGTTGTGGAACATGGCAGGCGTTGGAGGCGTCACTGGCAGCAGGCGGCATTGGAGGCACTGCCTGCCCAGATGGGCCCTGAGGAGAGCAGGACCATGGTGGGAGGTGGAGCAGGTGAGCGAGTGGCACCAGGCCAAGGTGGGTGTGATGGGGGAGGGTTGCTGCCCAACTCCCAGGCACTGAAGGAGCGGGGCGGGGGCCCAGCCCCAATCGATGGCCCCACAAATGGGATGGTGGAGCAGGTGAGGGGGTGGCTCCAGGCCATAGCAGGATACCAGGTGGGGCTGCAGGTGCACATGGGAAGATCCTTGCAGGCCACCCAAGAGACTCCACCCATGCACGAATTCATACACCTAGACCTCCTGTATGTAAGTTCCATGGTTAACCTCTCTCCGCCCACTCCCCCGCCTCCTCCCCCATTCCACACACACACCCTTGCTTTCCCTCTGAAATTTGTCAGTCTGTTACATGCTTCTGTGTTTCTGGATCTATTTTAGTCATCAGTTTGTTTTGTTACTTAGATTCCACATACGAGTGAGATCATGTGATACTTGTCTTTTCTCTGACTGGCTTATTTCGCTTAGCATGGTACTCTCTAGGTCACTCCATGCTGTTGCAAATGGTCAGAGTTCCTTTTGTACTGCTGAGTAGTATTCCATTGTGTCAGTGTGCCACAGCTTTTTTATCCACTCATCTGCTGATAGGCACTTGGGCTATTGCCAAATCTGAGCTTTTACACATTGCACTATGATGAACATCGAGGTGCGTATATCCTTTCTGATTGGTGTTTTCCAATTTCTTAGGATACATTCCTAGAAATGGGATCACTGAGTCAAATGGGAGTTTCATTTTTAATTTTTTGAGGAAATGCCATACTGTTTTTCATAATGGCTGCACCAGTCTGCATTCCCAGCAGTAGTGCATGAGGGTTCCTTTTCTTCACATCCTCCCAGCACTTGTCATTTGTTGATTTGTTGATGGTAACCATTCTGACAAGTGTGAGATGGTACCACATTGTCGTTTTAATTGGCATCTCGTATGATTAGTGACTTTATTGTTCCTGTGAGCTTACAAACGTCTTTGCTTGCCTTGCGTGTATTTTATAAAGTTCAGCTTGTTCTGGCCATCATTTTCCTGAAATCATTATTACAGTTTATGCCACTCTTTCTTATATTCTTTACTTATTCCTGGGTGACTATGTCTCTTCCTCTCTTTTCTACCCAGATCCTGCCCAGTGTTTCCAGAGATCACATTCCTTAGGAAATGGCCCACGCAGCCACATGGGTTTCTCTTCTTTCTTGGGAATTAGTTGGCATTGGGCTGTGAGAACCATATTTAAATAATCCACAGTCTTCAGTCAAGGGGAAGAATTCAATGCTAAAGGTTTTCGGGTGTGGCGAAGGGAACTGATGAGAACCTGAGTTTGGCTAGGTCACTGAGGGTTTGGCTAGGTCAGTGCTTCTCAGCTTTAAAGTGCACACAGATCCTCCTGGGAATCCTGTTAAGATGCAGGGTCTGATCCAAAAGGTCTGGAGTGGGTCCCGAGAGGCACTGTTAATAGGTTCCTGCAGTGCCCAGGCCCTGGAGAAGGTTTCAGACCCGGATGACAGAGGTCTCAGGGCACTAACCTCTCGTGGATGAGATAGCTTGTCTGTAGTTGAAGGTCGTAAAGGAATTTGAACAAAAGAGGTATTAGGACCATGAAGATGAGATGTAAGTTCTGGGCATTTTTTTTAAAAGTTGCTAGTGGAGGTGGGTTCCAGAAATGACAGCCTGGAGTCAGAGAGAAGCTGGTCCCACTCTCACTCGCTGGCTGTTACTGACACAAACGCTGCCCTTTGTGTTGGTTTCCTTTTGTTAAGACGGGGTAACAATGCCCACTTCTTAGGGCTCCGTGGAGGTTATTTACCAAAAATGCTCCTCCCTCATGGTGTCTGGCATGTTCTGGGTGAGCAGCAAATGGTAGGCGTGTGGCTGAACCTGGTCCCAAGGAGAGCAGGAAACTGGCCATGGATGGTGAGCACTTCAGGCGTAGAGTCATAGGTGGCTGGCGGGGCCCGTCCTGCCCTTTTCTTGCAGACAGGCATATCAGATGAGAGGATGTGGTAGAGATCCTTCCTAGCTTTCACACAGGAATCTGACAAAGCCTCAAGATTTCTTGGTGGACATTGAAAAAAAATAAAAAATTGCAGGTTACTTGGAATTGTGCCTGGTAGCACAGAGTACCAACACGGTAGTGAACACAGATTGATACATGAGTGAAGTGGTCCACAGTGGCATCCCGGTTGCTTTTGGATTCTTTCAAACACACTCTTTTATTTTTTTTTAATGTGTTTTTATTGATTTTTAGAGAGAGAAGGGAGAGGGATAGAGAGATAGAAACATCAATCAGAAACATTATCGATCGTTTGCCTCTTGTCTACCCCCTACTGGAGTTCGAGCCCCCAACCCAGGCATGTGCCCTGACCGGGAATTGAACTGGCAACTCTTGGTTCATGGGTCAGTGCTCAATGGCTGAGCCACACTGTCTGGGCCAAACACTCTTTTTAAAACCTTGGGTGAACACATAGCTGTGACCCCTACTGACCGTGCCCACGCCCTTTGGGCTGTTGCTGGGGTTTGTGCGGCTGCTCTGTGCTGGGCTTCTCTTGAGGACTCTGGGTGTTTCCTCCCTCTGCCGCCTCTTCTAGGACTAACCACTGCCCTCTGCCTCCTTGGTCTCTGGTGGGTGCTCCCCTGTCTTTCCTGGGCTCTGCGTTGCTCTCTTGACAATTCACATGTAAACATTGCCTGTGTGCTGAACACTTTCATGACTGTGTCGTCAAGGGGTTGGCATTCCTCCCAAGATGCATGATGAAGAGCCTCCCAGAGCACATGGCCACACGGAGAAGGGCCGACCTAGGGCTGTGCCCAGGTGTGTCTCAGCCAGAGTGGGCTTGACCAGAAAGTCATTCTGCTTCCATCCCAAACGCCTGACATTCGGGGTGCAACGTAAAGAGCCATATGTATTAGCCCCCTGCTCAGAAGTGCTCGGAGGAGAGACCTGCTCACACTGTCCTAGGCCTAGGGTGTGGCCTGAGTTCTCTCTCTAGCTGAGAGAGTGTCGGGGTGGGATTCTCGTGAGCAGATCTCCAGGCAGTAGGGAGGAGCATGGTGTGCGCTGAAGAAGCCCATGTTGCCACAGGAGACATGTGCACCCAGACACTAATAGCAGGTATGGCTCAGCCAGCATGGCTTAGTGGTTGAGCATTGACCTATGAACCAGGATGTCACAGTTCATTCCTGGGCAGGGCACATGACCAGGCTGTGAGCTCGATCCTTGGTGTGGGGCCAATTAATGATTCTCTCTCATCATTTATGTTTCTATTTCTCTGTCCTCCCTACCTCTCTAATCTTTCCCTCTGAAATCAATAAAAATAATATATTAAAAAAATAGCTATGGCCAGAGTCCCCAGTGGCAGAGTTTCCCAAATGCTGGCACTGACCCTTAAGCTTAGGTGTCAGACTGCTGGAGCTTTATTGTTGTTAGTCTTTTTAAAATACATTTTATTGCTTTCAGAGAGAAAGGGAGAGGGAGACAGAAACATCATTGATGAGAGAGAATCATCAATCAGCTGCCTCCTGCAGGCCCCCTACTGGGGATCAAACCCGCAACTCCGGCATGTGTCCTGACTGGAATTGAACCGTGACCACCTAGTTTATAAGTTGACGCTCAACCACTGAGCCAGGCTGGTCAGGCAAGAGCTGGAGTTTGGTTGCTTTGAGACAGCAGCACCTCCGGGCTTCACAAAGATGTCCTGTAACGGCCTCTCACAGGCCCTGCGTGGCCAGTGTCGGTACTAGATGTGTATCTGCTGGGGACTGTGGTTCTGTCTGCTTTCAGTGATTGTGCCGCAGCATGTCCTGCTGCATGGCTGTGGGAGAAGAAGGGAGGGCTGTTGCCTGGAAAGAAAACTAAGAAGTCACAGGACTTCCTTTATTTTTCCTTACTAGTACTGAGCATGCTCCACAACCCACTGGGCAATGTCTTGGGGAAGCCCCCCTTGAGCTTCCTGCCACTGGACCCCCTTGGATGTGACATGGACAAGTTCCCAGCACCCTCAGTCAGAGGCTCCCGCCTGGACACGCGGCCCATCTTGGACTCCCGCTCCTGCAGCCCCTCGGATTCAGACACCAGTGGCTTCAGCTCCGGATCAGATCATTTCTCGGACTTGATTGTATGTCGCTTGGCGGGAAGTGGGGTGGGAGGGCCATGTGCTTGGCAGGGGGCACGTGCCTATTAGGATGCTGGGAGGTATGGAGGCCATTTTGGGCACATACAGAGCTTTTAGTCCTCAACAGAATAGGGGATGCCTTTACACCCACCATTGGGCGATGCATTTCGGGACCTGAGCCCAGGACACTTTTTATGAGTTATTCCAAGAGCCGTTGGGTCGCAGTTACCTCACAGGCAAACATGGGAGTCCTAGCCAAGTTCTGTTTCCTGGCCTACACGGGGTTTTCTTTAGCTTTCACACAGTGTCATTTATGTGCCTTTATGTATGATATCTCAAAATTCTTAAGTGATGATTTTTAAAATTATGGGCATGCTCTGTTTTTCTGTGCTACCCAGGTGTTGCAATTGTTGACAAACGAAAGCAAGACCCTCCACCAGCCAAAGAGGTGATGACTCGCTTTCTTGCAGTGGTCTGGAGCCAGACTCACCGCACCGCCTGGGTGTGCCTGTCATTGGCAGGGCCAGGGTTTTGACCTAAATCTGACTGCCCCAGCTCCTAAAGCCTTTCCTGACCCATGTCGGCTCTCTGTCTGAGGTTACTGTGCACCTAATGAAGTGCTGCCCAGTGTTAAAGTGGCCTCCAGGCTTCTCAGGGCGCCCAGGTTGCGTGGAGCTGGCGATGGGTTAGGTGAGGAGCACAATACTATGCAGCCTTAGCAGCCTCCTCATCCCGGCCTCTACTCTGGGTCCCTACAACTGGCTGGTCTTACCTTTCACACCCAGGACTGGTCACCCTGGTAGTTTCCCATTCATAGCCCGGCTGTTAGCACCCACCTGGTCTCCTGTCCGCTCACCTAGAGCATGAGCTGGCACTCCTGCTCCCCTTGCCCTGACTCAGGCTGCTTCCAAAGAGGTCCCCACAGTGGGCTCTGCTACCCTGGGCCGCAGTTTCCTCCTGTAAATGGGGTGAGATGATGTGCTTCTAGTTACGGCCTTTAGAGGGGCCTCAGTCTTGGAATTTACCTCATAAAGCTTTAATCTTTTGAGTTTTGTTGAAAGAATTTCCTCAGGCCTGGGCCCGTATATCTCAGTGGTTGAGCATCGAGCCATGAACCAAAAGGGCACATGCCCAGGTTTTGGGCTCAATCCCCAGGAGGGGGACATCCAAGAGACAGTGAACCGATGATGATTCTCTCTCATCAGTGTTTCTATCTCTCTTTCTCCCTTTCTCTCTACAAGTCAATAAAAACATTAAAAAAAAAACTATTAGAACATCCCTAGATACCTCACTCCTCACAATAGAGGAAATAGAGGCAGTATTTTGAACTTTTAGAACATATCTTGTTGAGTGATTAGTTTGTTTTTATGATAATGTGATATTATTTTACCCACTGAAACCCGTAGAATTTAAAGCTTTAGTACAAGCTTAGAGTAAAGCCTGCGTTCTTACATATTTCTGATAGAACCTCCACCCCGCACCCCACCCCCCGCCAATAAAAGGCATGTTAATTTAGACCTAGGAATCTAACCAAAGAAAACACAAAATATGAAACTACATCTTAAAGTACTTATTTATAGCCCTGAAAACTGCAAGAGTATTTAAATGATCATCAGTGGGGCAATACGGTCAGGGAAATGTAGCTTGTTCCCTAAATAGAATAACGTAAATTAATTAAAAATGTTTACAAAAACTGGCAAAATGAAAAAAAAAATGTTGATTTGGGGACAAAAGAATTTGTTTAAATTAGGGTAGGACAACTAATTTTAAAAATGCTTAGGGCACTAACCGGTTTGGCTCAGTGGATAGAGCGCCAGCCTGTGGACTGAAGGGTCCCGGGTTCAATTCCAGTCAAGGGCATGTACCTTGGTTGTGGGCACATCCCCAGAAGGAGGTGTGCAGAAGGCTGCTGAACAATGTTTCTCTCTCATTGATATTTCAAACTCTTTCCCTTCTTATCTGTAAAAAAATAAAATATATATTTTTTAAATGCTTAGGAAGAAAACAGACCCAGTGCTTAATGGTATTTTTCATAATTTCAGTTTTTCCTCTTAAAACTAGACTGTCCTCTGAAAACCTGTCTCCCTTTTCCTCCCCCAGTCAAGCCTTCGCATCTCCTCCCCTCTGCCCTTCCTGTCTCTGACAGGGGGTGGCCCCAGAGATTCCTTAAAGATGGGGGTTGGGTCCGGGATGGACCAAGAGCAAGCTGCTCTCGCCGCTGCTGCCGCTGCCGCTGTCACTTCCTCCCCAACCAGTGCGTCGAAGAGATGGCCAGGAGCTTCCGTGTGGCCCTCCTGGGACCTCCTGGAAGCCCCCAAAGACCCCTTCAGCATAGAGAGAGAGGCCCGGCTGCACCGGCAGGCGGCAGGTGAGTGTGGCCTTGGGCAGGCCTGGGCCCAGCAGGGGACCTGACTGGAAGAGGACTTGGTTGTGCCGTGAAGTCCCTGGATCTGCAAAGCACGGTCTGTCCTCGGGAATAAGTGCTGAGGGGGACTGTCAGGGATTCTTCCAGGATAGCAGACAGGTAGGAGCAGTGACCTGCGTGGGGGGCTGTGTGGTGAGCGTTGGATCCCTCTCACCTGTGTTTTTCCCTGGAGACTAGCTGTGCACAGTTGTCCCTGTTTATTCTCTCATGGGAAAACCTGGGCGAGATGCTCAGGGCTTTGTCTCCCTTCTCCTTCCTAAATCAGAGGCAGGAGCTTTCTTCCCTGAGGCTTTCTGATGGGTAAACTTGGGGACACTGGGGTGGGCAGCCTCTAAGGTAAGGGGTTTCCCCAGGGGTCTTGGTCTCCCTCAGACTTCAGCTCCATCATTTACCTGAGCTGAAATACGCACTGCATCTGTTTGTCATCTTCCGCCCGGACTCAGAGAAGTAAACGAGTCACACGTCAGTGTTTACTGGGGCGTCATGCGCCCTCCGACCCCAGTTCGGAGGTGCTGAGCTGATGACTGAGCTGGCGTTCATTGTTTCCAGAGGTGTCAGTTGTCTGACTTTCTGCTCACAGAGCTGGACCTGATCTCATTCTCCTGATAGTGCCGCTGCCCTGTCCGCTTTGTGGTCTCGGCCGCCCATCTTTGAACTTTCTCCAGTGCCACTGCTTCCTACGAAGGGACATTACCATGTACTTGGACATGGCCATTATATCGAGTTCCATTACAAACCATTGCTGATGGTTGCCAGTTTCTTGCTGGCATGTTGGTCCTGTGCCTTTTAGGGAATGGCTTCATGTCATGTTATCGCCCAAGTGGACAAGAGGCTTGGTTTACTTGGCTCTCTGTCCTGGTGCCACGGCGGAGAGTGCAGTGGGCAAGACCTGGCCATGCCCACGAGGTAACTCCCAGGTCTGGAACAGCACAGGCTGGTGGGGACAGCATTAAAGACTGCTAGAAGGCCAAATTGGTGACCAAGAACAGCTTCCAGAAACTGTAGGGCCGAACAGAAGAGCAGCCGAGGAGTTTTGAGTCAGAGTCAGACATCACGGTGGGTTGGGACAGGCTGGTCACTGACATACCTTGGATGCTGAAGGACCAAGGGTCCATTATCTAAGAAGGTCCGATATTTGTTGGGGTGTCACACAGCTATGAGGGGGGGGGGGCTTAGTTCTGGCTTGACAACCGCCAGGACTCTGGTCTTGTTGGGCTGCTAGTGGGGGGTTTTATTGGCAGGGTCAGAACTTGGATGAGTTCAGAGCAAAGACAGGGAAAGGAGAGGCAAATGTTTCCTGTATGAATATGTAGGGATAAGGCCCATGTGGACCAGTCAGCCTATGGGATCTCGTACACAAAATTGTTCTGTTACTTTTATTTTAATGAGCATTGTAAGCAATGACTACACAAAATTGCTTTGTGGTTAAGTTACCAGTTACATGTTTGAAAACAGCTTGGGTTGTGACCATTTTTACCTCCACATCCCTCAGTTTTCGTGGAGACAGAATTAGTGACTAGAGCTGGGCTGACATGGTAAGGTGTGAGTTTTCCCGCCTTTCGGAATAGCCAGGGGTGTTCTCCCGGCTATTGGGCCTGGGCCTTTAGGGAATGACTTCATGGAATGTCATTGCTTGAGTAGACAGACATGAGGCTTTGTTCCCAGACCTCGCTGCACCTGGGGCCTGTCCAGTTCTTCCTGGACACCTTCACCCCAGGTGAGGGCAGTGATTCTCTGACCCCTGTTTCTCTTTCTCTTCCACCAAAGCTGTGAATGAAGCTACCTGTACCTGGAGTGGCCAGCTTCCTCCCCGGAACTATAAGAACCCTGTCTACTGCTGCAAAGTGTTCCTAGGAGGTGTTCCTTGGGATATTACGGAAGGTGAGCTGCCTCCAGACCTCCTGCTTCAGAAGCATGACGCTGGAGCTGGAGGCTGGGCTGACCTCTGAGCTCAGGGTACTCCAGGGAGCCCTGAAGGAGGGGCACTTCATCGACTCCTGTTGTGCTCTGGTTGGTACTTGCACCTGCCCCTGAGACCAGGGTCCTCTCAGAGTTGTTTGTGTGGCTGGTTGAGCCTGGGAGAGCCGAGCCCCCTGGGGAGGGTATGCCTTAGCCCACCACTCTCTTCTATCTCTCTGCAGCTGGATTGATTAACACCTTCCGTGTGTTTGGCTCTCTGAGTGTGGAGTGGCCTGGTAAGGATGGCAAGCACCCCCGGTGTCCTCCCAAAGGTAATATGCCTAAAGGTAATACAGACATGGTAGGAACTTTTTCTTTCCTCCCTGGCACATAATTGCACTGAGGAATGCTGGGATGTCACTGCTGCATGCTGGTACCGTGGTGTAGGCACCTGGAGCACACAGCTTTCCGCCGTCAGCACTGCTCCCCAACTAGCACCACCCCTCTGTTCTGAGCTAACAGTCTGTCTGTCCAAACTGATCTGCAATGGGAGTTGCATCTGAAACCCCCGTGTGATACTTCCTGGACCCAGCTGCTTACCTCTCAGAGAAAGGCATTTGCAAGACCCCCCATTACCTGCCCCCCCCAACCCCATTATGTTGTCGCTGACCTCATTCTGAGCTCCCTTTGGAGTTGGCAGGAATGAGGCCCGAGCCCTCACTGGTCTGAAATGAGATCCCTTCCCTGTAGAAAGGAGGCAGGTGCTATTTTCACCCTCCTCGTCTCCACTGGCAATGTCCCTGGGAACTGGACCAGAGGTAACTAGGCTTCTAGAGCAGCACCCCCACTCAGGAGGTAGGCTGCAGACCTGCTACCCCAGCCTTCTCGCGGCCAGGAACACGTGTTTGACAGGCCCCTTCCTGCCCTGCCAACCTCCCCAGCTCAGGTGGAGCAGGGGCTCCCTTCAACAAGACTCCCCAGGAGCAGGACTTGATTGTGTCTTATGCACAAGGCCTCCTCTCCTGAAACCAAGAGCTGCAGAACCAAGGATGAGGGGCCGAGGGGTACTGAAATCCTTTCTCTTTCATTGGGAATAGGGTACGTGTACCTGGTCTTCGAACTGGAGAAGTCTGTCCGGGCTTTGCTGCAGGCTTGTTCTCATGACCCGCTGAGCCCCGACGGTCTGAGTGAATACTACTTCAAGATGTCCAGCCGAAGGATGCGCTGCAAGGAGGTGAGTGAGCACTGCGAGTTCCTGGGTCCAGCCACTGGCCTAAGAGGCCAGTTTCCCTGGGGTGGGAGGACACTACTGAGGCAAGAAGCTCCTCCTGCCTCACAGCAAATACAGCAAAATACTCCCAATTCCATTTTTTTTAAAAAAAGAAGAAAGTGACCTTTGGGTCTTCGTGGTATGTGTGTCTCCTGCCAATGGAGGTGAAACTAACTCCTAGCCACCTTCCGACCTGTGGTGGGTAAGTGCGGCCCACACCCACCGGGGTCCCTGCTTCTCTCCCACCCTTTGCTAGCGTGTGGTTCCCCCCACAGGTGATCTCTCTTCTCACTCCTTTCTGTATCGGCCTGTGTGCCCTTCTCATCAGGGCCCTCTAGCCCAGATTCCCTACATGGACCTCATTGTGTGGCCGGGCCCTTCTCAGACTCACTGCATCAGTATAGGGGGAGCTCGGGGATCTCCTCTTCAGCCAAGCTCCCCATGCAGTTCTAGCAAACAGGTGGTGTTTGAGAAACAGATTTTGAAAACAGTACTGGTTCCTGAGCTCAAAACGCCCTTTAGGTCACGAGGGCCCATCAGGACCTCACATAATGTAAAGGGGGTTGTTGAGGATAGGGACCAGTGCTGATGTTTTTCTAAAATTCTGGTTCCAGAAAATGTCCCTGCTGTGACATTGGACTAGATGTTTAGTATCTCTGAAACATGGTTTCCTCCTCTGTCAAATGGGGGACTGAAATGCCTATGTTAGTAAGAAGAGGCGTAGTTGCCAGGGTCCTAGGGAGGGGATGGATGAACAGGTGGCACAGAGGGTCTTTAAGGCAGTGAAACACCTCTATGTGATCCTATAAAGGTTAATACATGTCCTTACACACATGTCAAACCCATAGCATCCAACACTAAGAGGGAATCCTAATGTGAATTCTGGCTTGGGGTAGCAGTGATGTAGCCACAGAGGTCAGATGTTGATGGGGGGGCTGAGAGGGGAGCATGTGAATGAGGGGACTCTACTTTAGCTTTGCTGTGAACCTAAAACTGCTCTAGAAAGTAAAATCTGCAGGTAAGTGAGGAGATGTCTATTTTATTGAGGTGGTTGCATCAGAATTAAAATAAGGCACATGTCCTACCTGGTTTGGTTTAGTGGATAGAGCGTCGGCCTATGGACTGAAGGATCGATCCCAGGTTCGATTCTGGTCAGCACACATGCCCTGGTTGCAGGCTCCATCTCCATTAGGACATTAGGAGGCATGCAGGAGGCAGCAGATCAATGAGTCTCATCATTGATGTTTCTATCTCTCCCTTTCCTTTCCTCTCTGAAGTTAATGAAAAGAGATATATGTGTGTGTGTGTGTATGTATGTATGTATACAATACACACTCTCAGAGTGGCCACTCAGTGTACTTCTCTTGAGTACCTCATTTATTTGATATCAAAGATACTATAAATTGTGCACCTGATCAGTTTTCTCCTTTGAACTGGCTGATAGAAAGCTCAAGGCAAATAGGTGGTTGATCTCCAGCAAAAGTCTAGAATACAAGTACACTGAGTGGCCAGATTATTATGCTTTCAGAGATCATAATTGGCCACTCAGTATGTATGTGTGTGTGTGTGTGCTAGATGCCTGATGCATGAAGATTTGTGCAGAATGGGCCTTCCTTACCCTGGCTGCTGGCACAGTCTTTGTTCCTCCGGCCTGGAGCTGCCTTTCCACCTTCCCACACTGCCCAGAGGCCCTGAGCGGCTGGGGCAGTGTGAAATGCAAGCATCCCACCCCCGTCCTCTGGACACCTGTGTATGCAAATTAGCCCACCATCTTTGTTGGGTTAATTTGCATATTCATTGGCTGGTGGGTGTCACAAAGGTATGTCAATTTGCATCTTTATTAGTGTAGATATACATACTCATAGCACACATATATATATAGTTCCAGATGTTTGACAGGCCCCGTCCTGTCTTGGAAGAGATGAGGTGAAAACCAGCAAAAGCAGAAACTCACCGTTCTCCTTCAGCCTGACTGGCTCAGCCCCTGCACAGGACCACTTTATATACATACATACATATATATATATTAATTTTATTTTATTTTTTTCTAAAGAAAAAATAGGGTATTTCACGAAGCTGGCTCTTTGTTTTATAGCTATTTCCTGGTGTCCAGTCACGTTTTGTTTTAGTCATAGGGCAAATTCATCCTCTGGCTGTCCTTAGTGACCCAGAGCTCCTCTTCTCTCCATTCTCTCCACTGGGCCCATGCAGTGACCCCTTGTTGTATCCTAGGACGTGATGAGCATGCTCCTCTGCCTGTCCTGCTTTCCCAGTGGCAGGCTGTGGAGCTGTGCCCAGGCCCCTCGACCCCCTCCGTGCCCTGCTGCTTCTGTCCTGTCCTTTCTTCCCTTATTGCCCTGCAGTGACTTAGCCTCTGTCTTGGTGTGCTGATTGTAGGCTGCCCTGTTGCTCTGCCTCTTCTACTTCCTTCATGTCCCTTCCTACCACCGTGTGGTCAGCATCTGACTCCCTTCTCTCTCCTTTTTGGATTAGATACATTGGTCACCTTTTGGCTCTGCTCTTCCCTTCAGACTCTCTCCAGGCCGCTGTCTGCTTGGCCTGCCTCCCTGGGGCCTTTCTTCGGGAATGTCCTGTGGTCCTCAACTGTCTGTTTAGTGTAAGAAAAAACTTGGAGAGCCTGGTGGCCTGTGGCATGTGGACCAAAATGGTGGCACCTCCCGTGGGAGTGGAAAAAACAAAGTGGGCTTTTGCATCTCCCAGTGAAATTGGCTCTGGGTAACTTCTTCCAGGCCCTCTCTTCCAGGGTCAGCTAGGCCTGGACCCTGACCAGGTTCCTCCTGGTTGTCCCACACGCCCAGGCCCAGGCTCTGTTGGCGGGTCTTCTGGGCATGGCTGTCCATGTTGGTGTTCCCGGTGCCTTGGCCCCTGTACGTCTGAACCTCCTTCACTTCTGCCTTTTGCTGGTTTCTACCTACTCTCTTCCTGCTTTGAGACAGCCCTTTAGATCTTTACACATTAATCTTTCAGAACACTATAGTCTGCACTTCACGGTGGATCTCTGCCTGCTCTGCCAGGTTGTGTCTGAGGCAGAGACATGGTCAGCTCCTGCGCTGGTGCTGGTCTGCTCTGTGATTCTCCGTGAGTGACCCTGGCCTGCCTCTGTCATGCCCATGGGCCAGTGGCCATCACATACCTTAAGTGCCTCAACTTCTGCCTCCAGTTCCTGTCCTTAAATTTCTCTGTGAGCCCTTTCTGCTCCTAGGACTCTGGCCCGTGCTCTCTGCGCATCAGTGTCCATGGCCCTCTCTTGAACCCACACAGGTGACAGTGTGGTACTGCTTCGCTTGCTCTCCAGGATGAGTGACTGCTCTTGGGCCACTTGCTGTCACATTTGGACACATGGACTCAGTGACAGTCAACGCTGGTTGGGGTGGGAAAGGGAGGCCTGTGTTCCAGGGTAGCACCTCTCATCTGCCGCCAGGGCCTCACGCCCAGACCAGCAAGGCCAGGAGTCGTGCCTCTCCCTGCAGGAGCCGGCCTGGCTCCCTGCCAGCGTGACACACCTTTGCATGCTTTTCCAGGTACAAGTGATCCCCTGGGTCTTGGCTGACAGCAACTTTTTGCGGAACTCATCTCAGAGACTGGACCCCCGCAGGACAGTGTTTGTGGGTGCCCTGCACGGGATGCTCAATGCCGAGGCCCTGGCGGCCATCCTGAATGACCTGTTTGGAGGAGTGGTGTACGCTGGGATTGACACAGATAAGCACAAGTATCCCATTGGTGAGTGTCCCACTTCCATGGGGAAGTGTGTGGCCCCTGGGAGGTCACCCAAGATCGTGATACTTCCCATGGGAGCGAGAGGGAAGCCTGGCCCAGGGCTGCAGATGGACGCATCCCTGCAGCAGAGCGTCTTTGTTCAGCTAAGCCACCCTCTGCACCCACCCTCCCCCACCTCCCGTGAAGGGGGAAACACACAGAGGCAGAGACCTAGGAGGTGAAGATGGGACAGGAACTTGGGTGGGAAGCTCAGGGCCAAACCGTTTGGGATAGACAGCAGGTCCTACTTCAGCAAGAGGCCAGTTCTTTCCTGAACTTGCCTGGCTTCTTTATTAAGTGGTCCTGTGGAGGGACAGAGCCCAATCAGGCTGAGGGAGAACGGGGGGTGACCCCTGCACAGGGCAGCCTGGGACCAGCCACTGGGTTCTGGTCAGCCCTCTAAGTAGGCAGGTCACTTTCACACGCTGCACTGGAATCTCGGGGGCTGGTTGGAGGTGGAGCAGAGCCTGAACTTTGTGATCGGGACGTGGCTGACCCACTCACCACACGCTTGGTCAGGAGGGAGCCGTGTGCATTGGTGCCGTCGTGCCACACCCCAGACAGAGCGTCGTTCTGCGGTGCCAGCGGAGGGGGCCCTTGGCAGCATGAGTCTCTCCCAAGCTCCTTGCCTGGTCTTGAGGACCTCGGATGAGGGTGTGGTTGCTGGGTCCACCTTCAGAGAGGGCTCGAGCTGAATGTTGGCTTTGCTCTGAGCCCTGTAGTCTTCCCTGTACCCCTGCCCACACCGAGGGCTCTTCCCTCCCCATGCCCGTGTTCTATGGGGCTGGTGCCTTTTTGGTCTGTAACTAGCCATCTGAGTTGGTAGCTACCCACTGAATGTGGCTGCTGGGCCGCTGGAAATGCAGCTAGTGCCACACGTTAAAACGATAAGATTTTGTATATATTGGGTTAAATAAAATATATTAAAGTTAATTTAACTACCCTCCCTCCCCCCTCCACACACACTTTAACATGGCTACTAGAAAAAATTACATAAGTTGCTCACAATACATTTCTGTTGGACATCACTGGTCTAGAATCAGGGTTTCCTGAGTTTTGACAAGTGACATTTGGGAGAATTTGGCTAGAACATCATTCTGGGACCAAAAAAATTACCAGCTTGAAAATTAGCCTGCTATCTTTGGTCAAACAATTAACTCGCCCCCACTGCCTCGGCAGGGCCAGACCCAGTGGTTTCTCTGGCCCATACAGCCTGAAGGCCGGGCGTTCCCACCCATTAGAAGGGGAATTTGTTCTGCTGTTCCTACAACAGGCTCTGGTCGGGTGACCTTCAGTAATCAGCGCAGTTACCTGAAAGCCGTCAGTGCTGCTTTTGTGGAGATCAAAACTACCAAGTTCACCAAGAAGGTGAGGGGCTGATCTGTCCTTTCCTCCAGGCCAGTTACCACCAGGGCAGCTGCGATGGGAGGGAGCTGTCCCTGTGCTGGGTGTGCCCTGGGGACTCACGGGGTTCAGGTCTGGGGGGAGCCTGGTCGTGGTGACTCAGGAGAGCCTTCCCAGCCTGTGGGGCACCTTCCCTGGCTGGGCTATTGGGCAGCATTGCTGGAACCTGACTTCCTTCTCCTGATCTGTGTCCTCTGTTACTGGGTGGGAGACTGAGGGTGCAGTTTGCTGGGGGACTAGGCAGGAATGTGTGTGGTCATTCAAACTGCAGAAGCTGCCAGCATGGCCCTGTGTGGTGAGCTCATCTGTCCCCTGGGGTCTCCACATTCTCTGCCCCTTTAACCCAGGAAGTGCCCGGCATTCCCGCGGAGGGCCCCATCGTGCACCCTCACTCCTAGCTACTGACTGCTGGCGGTTGAGCCACTTCCTTCTCCTATTTTGCTTTGTGCAGGTTCAGATTGACCCCTACCTAGAAGATGCTCTCTGTCATTTCTGCAATTCTCAGCCAGGCCCTTTCTTCTGTCGAGATCAGGTGAGTCCCCTGGGCCCTGGAGGTGTCTAGGAAGTCCCCCTTAATTAAAAACGGTCACAGTAGGTTTGTCACACAGAGTGTTGGGGTTCTTGGGTACCTTGTGGTTGTCTGAGCACAGAGGAGGCACTGGTGGTCAGACCAGGAGCACACTGGGATCGTTTGACCCAAAACTCTTGGGAAAGCTCTCAAGTTGTCCTGATGCTTGGTTCTTCTCCTTTTACACGGTGTTGGCAGACATGTGCCTACTGCTGACTATTGGTGGGTTCTGAGGGTGACAGGAACCCGGGTGGGCCTGGTCAGGGGACCTGTGAGCCAGGCAGTGTTGTTCCAATTCTTGGGCCTTCGAGGCTGCTATTCCTGCACTCAGGGACCCCTGGACTGCTTTAGTGTTTATCCCTGGTTTGTACCCCCAGTTGTCAGACACAGGCAGACAGCAGCACAGCAGCTTCTTGTTGACTGTTTCTGGGTGGTGCTGCACACATCTGGGGGTGTTTTTCAGCAAAAAATGCTTCTCATCCTTGCATGTGTGTGTACATCGTTTGAGGACCTTGTTTAAATGCAGATTGTGACTCAGTGGGTTTGGGGTGGGGCCCAAGACTCCATGTTTCAGCCAAATGTCCAGGTGGTGCCCATGCAGCTGGTCTGTGATGTGTGACAGGAGCTTGGGGCCTGGAAGTGCATCCACTCTAGTGTTTGCAGTGGTCACTCAGGTTTGGAGGCCCTGGTAGACGGTGCTTAAACCAAGGCTCCAGATGAGGGTGTGCAGTGCCTTGGATCTGAGGACGAATGTCTCTCTGATCAATCTCCATCACAGGTTTTTTTTTGGGGGGCGTGGGGGACCTCCATTTTTAGGTAATTGCTCAGAGGTCAGTGGTTTGTCAGAGGTTACAGAGCCCAAGGTGCGTCACCTGCCCTCACTTGGCTGAAGAGGGCATGTCCTTTACATTGGGACCTGGAGTCACTGTCTTCAGAAGTCCTTGCACATTAGCAGCCTGCAGGCGAGATAAAGGCGGGGCCTGAGGAGCCGCTGCAGCAGTGAGGGGTGAGGGAAGCTGTACACAGTGAGAGCCCTGAATGTTGGATGACCTCAGGGCAGCTGCAGGAACATAGCAAGTTTCCCAGGTTAATCAGGCCTATGTTAAGGGTTCCAGGTTTCCCGAGACCCTCTCTTCTAGCACCACAGAAGCCCCAGGTCTCCCCAGTCCCTCGAACACAGAGCCTGCGGCTGACACTGGAGAGCCCTGTCTCCCTTTCTCCATGCAGGTGTGTTTCAAGTACTTCTGCCGGACCTGCTGGCACTGGCAGCATAGCGCGGAGGGTCTGCGCCACCACAGACCCCTGATGCGGAACCAGAAGAACCGAGATTCCAGCTAGAGGAGCCGGCGTTGCCTGGTGGCCTGCAGCGCCTGTGGCTGGCAGGTTAGGCAGTGGCCTGCCCACCTGGGCACCTGGCGACCTGGTAGCCGGCTTCCTGAGGACAAGGGAAGATCGTAGTCACCTTTGCACTTGCTGAGTCTGTCTTTGTTTCTGCACTAATTAATGCACAATGAGTTTTGTCCGGTTTCTTTTCAGGAGCTGGGCCAGGGCAAGGACCCTCTGGCTCACCCTCCAAGCGACTCTGTAGTTTTCCCAGATTTTAGTTCCTCATTTTGCCAATGAAAAGCAAAAAAGAATTACGTGTCCAGAAAGGATTGACACGATGCCTACTTCTAGGTTTATTTATTAAAAGCGCTTTTTTTTACATTCCTTGCAATACTGATGGTGGTGATGCGCAGGTCTCGGTTTCATTCTTGCAGTTGCCATACAGTGCCTTTCCATTTATTTAACCCCCACCTGAACGGCATAAACTGAGTGTTCAGCTGGTGTTTTTTACTGTAAACAACAAGGAGACTTTGCTCTTCATTTAAACCAAAATCATATTTCATATTTTATGCTCAAGGGTTTTTACCGGTTCATTTTTACACTCCTTAAAATAGTTCTTAAGTCATTTAGAACAAGAGGTTTGTTTTTTTTTCTTTCCTGGCAGCTCTTAACATTATAGCAAATTTGTCTGGGGGACTGCTGGTCACTGTTTCTCACAGTTGCAAAAGAAGAGGGGAAAAAAATTGCAACCAAGAAAAAAAAATGTTTTTGAATTGCAAACTGGACCTGATAAAAGGTGTTTGAGCCGCTGTTGTATATAGGTTTAAACGGTTTATTGCACCTTCTTAAGTTGCACTTATTTGGGTAGGGGGAGGGTTGATAGAAGTTTTTAATCACCAAGTCACAGGACTTCTTTCTTTTGTAACTGAGCTAAAAAGGGCTGCTTTTTGGTGGGGGCAGAAGAAGGCTCACAGGAGCCCTTTCTCTCAGAGGGGACAAGTATCCTTCCTTGTTTCTTTGATTTGAGAAATGTATGCAGCAACCATTGCCGTGGATGGAAAATGCTACTGAGATTTGAAAACTTGACTTTTTCTTTCTTTAAAAAAAAATCGACTTGCCCCTCTTTGGGAAGCTGTGTGCCAAAGAACCAGTGTCATCCTCCCCACCTCCACCCCCCTCCCCTCCTGCCCTCGCTGAGCTGACCTTGCATTGTTGCATATCCCAGCTACTCTGTGGGTTTTGTGAAGCTGTGTGTGAAGTCTCTACCTCATTGTAGTATATGCAGGCAAGACTGCACTCTCCTGCAGATGTGTGGAGTAGGCTGTGGTGTCGTTTTTTTGGGCACATAATAAACACGTTGCAGCAAACTCCTGTTCTTGTCTCTTGTCTCTGTGACTAGGGTGGGAGCTTGGGGACAGTGGGATAATAAGATTTCAGAGTTAAAAACTCACATTACCGCCCTGGCTGATTTGGCTCAGTGGATAGAGCGTCAGCCTGTGGACTGAAGGGTCCTGGGTTCAATTTTGGTCAAGGGCACATGCCTGGGTTGTGGGCTTGGTCCCCAATGGTGGGGGGTGCAGAGCAGCCAGTCATTGATTCTATTTCATCATTGATGTTTCTATATCTCTCCCTTCCGCTTTGTGAAATGAATAAAAAAAAAGAAACACAAAAAACATTTCCTCCAATTTTGGGTGATGAGTTTCCAGCCCAGGTGAATGGTGGGACCACTTACGTGGTCAAGTGCCCTGTGGAGGTGCCTCTCTGGCAGGTGGGTACCACTAGGCCAAGTGTGAAAAGCTGCTAGGGGCTCTTACTCTCTTAGCCACAGGCCCAGCGTGGAGGACCTGGGGGCGCAGCTGCTCGGCAGCTTTTTGTCTCACTTTGCCTTGAGCCTTGAGCCTGCTGTGCCTTCCTGTCGAAGAGCCCTATCAGCAGCCCTTGTCCTCGCAGGCTCCCAGATTTGAGAGGGTCTGCTGGTTTTGTCAGGTAGACTGTGCCGGGCCCATCTGCTGGACTGATTCTTTGGAAGGTTGCCTTTTAGTTTGAGGTGCAGGAACCCTGTACCCTCTGAAGAAGCATCCCTCCTGTGGCAGGTGCAAGTACCCACTCGTGGGGTCGGGAGTCCCTCAGCCCAGCAGAGCCCTCACTTTCCACTTGAGGCCTGGATGGCAGTGGCTTGGTTTGAAGTTTGCTGGTAAAATAAGTCCCTGCAACTCTCGGAGGGATTCTGCCTCTCCCCTGCCCATACATAAATATCGATTTCAGAGAGGAAGGGAGAAGGGAGAGTGAGATGGAAACATCAAGGATGAGAGAGTCACTCTGATGCCTGTTGTACACCCTCCAATGAGGATCAAGCCCGAAACGGGCATGTTCATAGGTTAACGCTCAAGCCACTGAGCCATGCCTGCCAGGCTTTATTCTCCTCCACAGAGAAGGGCTTCCATTCAGTGACTGGACTGACCAAGGTGATGATGGGTAAAGGAGTTGAGGAACGAGGCACAGCGCTATGCCCCTTAACTCGTCTAACCTGGCCAGCCCAGCTTTCCTTGAGTCAGTTGTGAGGGGAGTAGGGTTGGGGAGGGGGGCGTGGCTAGGTCTCCCTTTAACAGAGTTGGAGGGAGGGGACAGGGTACTCCCAGTGCCTAGGGCAAGGCCACACTCGCCTACAGATGGGTGGAGTAGGCTGAGGTGCCGTGTTTTTTTTTTTTTTAATTATTAAGAATAAAAATGATAACCCGTTGCAGCAGACTCCTGTTCTTGGGCCTAGGCTAATGAGGACCCCAGGGCGGCCTGCGCTGGCGGTTTAGAGGGCCTGGTTTTAGGATGGCTCTGGCAGAACTGGCCTGAAGACGGTGGTAGTTGGAGAAGGTACCTCAGTTGTCAGGAGCATTGTGGGTGATCTGGGCCCTTGGCTTACATATCTGAGAGCTTGTTTTATGCTGGGCACTGTTCCGGGCACGGGGAGTAGCGACACCAAAGGGCCCTGATTGAAAAGACTCAGACATCACTGTGACAAGCAGTAAGAAACAGTAGTGCAGCTTTAAGAGGATAGTGATGCTATGTAAGTTGGAGGGAAAGCCCCTCACATAAGGACGTTTGAGCAAAGGCTGGGGGAAAATGAGATAAGCTGTCCCAGGTGTACCAGGTCCACACCAGGCTGGCTGGACAAATCGCTGACCCATGGACTAGGGGAAGGTCTTGGGCAGGGTGCCCTTCTTTCCTCCTCACCTTTCTATGCCCCCGAATGGCTTCCCAAGGACTCCGCCTCTCTTCCTCCCTCCCTCCCTCGCCCTGGCCTGGAGCACAGCAAATAGGCGACCTGGTCCCAGAACGTGGAGGCTAGAGAAGCGGGCCCAAAACTTGGCGGGGCGGGGCGGAGCTGGGAAACCAGAAGCCCGCCCTCCGGCGGCTGCCGCCTGCGCTCCCGCCCCGCGCCGCCAGGGGACGCCCGGCCTCCCGCGCTGGCTCCGCGTCCACGGAGGGCGGAAGCAGCTGTCTAGCCGGCGCCTTATAGGCCTCCCTTGTGCTTCCTGTTTCCTCTCTCACCAGGGACCGCCACCATGGTAGGTATTCTGGGCCGAAGCTGTTATCTCCCGCAATCGACCTCCATCCGCATCTTTGGGGCTTCTCAAACCCTATCAGGCCGGGACCTCCGCGGGTTGCTGGCTCCCGCGCCCGTCCCCACGCCCCAGCTGCGCCGCTGCCCCTGTCTTCCCTCCCGGGTGCGGCCCCAGCCCGCGGACCCCGGCGGCCGGCGCGCGACGCCGCGCTCCTTCCGGAGAGGGTCCGGCTCGCGGTGACCCCGTGCCTCCCTCCCGCAGGGCCGCGTTCGCACCAAGACCGTGAAGAAGGCGGCCCGGGTCATCATCGAGAAGTACTACACACGCCTGGGCAACGACTTCCACACCAACAAGCGCGTGTGCGAGGAGATCGCCATTATCCCCAGCAAGAAGCTCCGAAACAAGATCGCGGGGTGAGGAGGCGCCGGGGCTGCAGAGTGCCGTCCGCGGCTCGAGGAGGGGGGCCGTGTTCTGGGGATTGCGCTCGCGCTGCTCTGCTCCCGCCCCCGAAACCCCGGAGAAGGCGCTCGCCGCGGGCGGGCGTTTGCAGGGAGCCGGTGGGGGTCGTGTCGTGTTGGTGTCTTACCTGGCGGTGACATCTGGCCGCGGCCAGGCCTCCGGGAGACTGACGTTAATGGTAGTGCATTGGGCGGAGAGGAGAGGAAGACCGGGGGGGGCCCTGGGCGTTTGAGGGGAGGCTTTGATGCGTTGGCAGAATTTGATAGACGGTGTGACTGGCAGGCAGGCGCTGTATGTCGCTTTAGGAGTTGGGGGTCCTAGGACTGGGGTCCTCTTCTCACGGAGGAAGAAGGACTAAAACGTCTGCTCGTGTGTCCGGATTAAGGTGCACGGGCGTTCTCAGTGGGTTTCTGGGTGCTTGTGCTGCAGCTATGTCACGCACCTGATGAAGCGGATCCAGAGGGGCCCCGTGAGAGGCATCTCCATCAAGCTGCAGGAGGAGGAGAGGGAGAGGAGAGACAACTATGTGCCCGAGGTAAGCTATCCGCGTCTCTCTCTGGCCTGGGCTCCTGCTGAAACGTGAAGCAGGTGCCTGGCTTCTATAGGGACTGCAGCTGAGCTTGAGAAGGAGGTCCTTTATGTATAAACCCTAACTCAGCTACAGATCCCCGCAACCTGCCTGCCTGGATGTTAGTCTCTGTTCTGCCCTGTTGGGGCCATTTTTTGGGTAAATTTTAAAATTTATTTTGGAGAGGGTGAGAGAGAAACATCAATGATGAGAAAGAATCATTGATTAGCTGCCTCCTGCACACCCCCTTACTGGGGATTGAGTCCACAACCTCCAGCATGTGCCCTTGACTGGAATGGACCCTGGGACCCTTCAATCCACAGGCTGAAGCTCTATCCACTGAGCCGAACCAGCCAGGGCTATTGGGGCCATTTAAGTTCATCCTGGTTTATTACCTGAGAGCCCTTCATCATGTTTGCTTGCCTGGCCACAGAGTCTGGTTTGATTACTGGCCTTAGCACAATGGTTCTCAACCTGTGGGTTGAGACCCCTTGGGGGTTGAACGACCCTTTCACAGGGGTCACCTAAGACCATCAGAAAACACAGATATTTACATTACGGTTATAACAGTTGCAAAATTATAGTTATGAAGTAGCAATGAAAATACTTTTATGGTTGGGGTCACCACAACATGAACCGTATTGAAGGGTCACAGCATTAGGAAGGTTGAGAACCTATGCCTTAGCACAAGTATTCCCAAAACATGAATATAGTCTTAAGGTTTCCTGAATACCAATAAGAATAACGAAGGGCACATACAAAGGTAAACCCAGAAGTGATCTTTGGGGCCTGTGATCCTTAGGCTGACTGCTCACCTAGTGGGATCCTATCTCCTTTGCAAGTGTCCCTCTTTTTTAAGAATGTTGGGAAAAGGGGAGGGAAGGTGAAAGAGTACTCACTGTATAGGTATTTGGCGGGGTTCTGTTTTTCTAGGTCTCTGCCCTGGATCAGGAGATCATTGAAGTTGATCCTGACACTAAGGAAATGCTGAAGCTCTTGGTAAGCATGTACTCAGCTCCTAAAGTAGGGCTTCCCAGTAGCATCATACTGTCTGTAATAATTCCAGGCGTTCTCAGTGGTTTCCATACATCATTTTCTTTTGACCTCAGTTCTATGGCTGGCTCCTCACATTTGCCCCCATGGTTTCATCCAGCTGGTTCTTTTTCATTATGTGGGCTTTCCCTCAGGGCTTCATTTCTTCCTTTAAAAAAAAAAATTTGTCAAAAGTGTTAAACTGTCGCCTTTTGTCCCCCCATTGGACTCTCCCGCCCCCTCCCCCCCACTTTATTCCTTCCTTGTCTGTATGCTAACCACTTGAGTGAGCTGTTGGTCTCATTTCCAGATGCTTATTTATGAGTCACTACTTAAGAGAGCTTAGCTGTCCTCAGTACCAGTTGATAAGTATATCTTCTGTGGCTTATCTTAGGACTTTTTACATAGCTGTTGATTGCCATTTGTAAGGCAGCCTGCCCCAGGCTGGTCCTGGAAAGGAAGTGGCTCTGTATGCCTAGAGAAATGATTCAAAAAGGGAGATACATACCTCCACTCCTATCCCAGGACATTTGGTAATGTCTGGACACTTTTTTAAAATACAGTTTTATTAAGGAAGGGAGAATGAGAGCAATAGAAACATCAATGATGAGAGCATCATTGATTGGCTGCCTCCTGCATACCCCACACGGGATTGCTCACCACTGGGCATTGAGCGCACAACCTGGGCATGTGCCCTGACTAGATCATAGGTCAATGCTCAACCACTGAGCCACGCTCGCCGGGCTGGACACATTTTTCCTTGCCACAGCTGGGGAATCCGAGCAGACACTAGTGGATAGAGGGCAGGGGTGCTGCCAAGCATCCCACAGCACATGGGGCAGCTTCCCAGCAGCTTCCTATGGGAGTGCAGGGTCCTTGGGGTCAGCCTGGGGTGGGGAGGAGAAGGCTCTTAGTTGGGTTTCTTCAAGGTCCCACTGTAAGCTGGTAGAGGCTGAGAAGCAAGGCTTGGCCTGGAGCCATGACCACCAATCTCACTGAACCCCTTTTGTTGTTCCAGGACTTTGGCAGTCTGTCCAATCTGCAGGTCACTCAGCCTACAGTTGGGATGAATTTCAAAACACCGCGTGGAGCCGTTTGAATCTTTTGCTATGCTGTAATATTATCAATAAACCATGACAACCTTGCCCGTGTTTGTGGGTTGAGGGCTGGTGGAGCAAAGGGCAGGAGTTTCGAACGAAGGAAGGGGGAGCTCACTGGCTGCATCCTGGGTAGGTGGCTCTGACCTCTGGGTAGGTGGCTCTGCTGAGGCTGTGGGTCCAACTGTGTGTGCATGGGGAGTCGGGAGAGCTCTGGGCTGGGGTCCCTCTTGAGTAGTGGGGAAGGAGCTGTTCAGTTGTGCGTTCTGCACACTTGTGATTTTACTGCTGATGCTGACCCGGGTGTGTTTATGCTGTGCATGTGTGTGTGTCTCCACAGAAGTGTCAGAGCTCAGGTCTGGCCGTCCATGTATCCTCTATACACCGGCTTCTGTGAGACAGGTGCGGCAGACATTCTAAAAATACCTTGTAATTTCAAACTTGGGGGAGGGGGAAAGCTACAAGAACAGTACAAAGGAGCTTCAAAATGTTCTACCTAGATCTTCCAGTTGTTTACATTGTGCCCCAATTGCTTTATTTTTTTGTATATGTACTTGTTTTTTGTGATTCTCAGGGGTTCACGAGAATGTATAGATGTATAGACAGGTGCCCCTTTTTTATTGATTTCACAGATGGAGAGCTAGAAACATCCATGATAGATTGATCTGCTACCTCCTGCATACCCCAAACTGAGGACCAAGCCCGCAACCTGGGCATGTGCCCTTGACCAGAATCAAATTTGGGACTCTTCAGTCCACAGGCCGACATTCTATCCACTTAAGCCAAACCCACTAGGGCGATGGGTGCACTTTTGATTTCGGAGGCAGGAAAAGATAGAAGCATCAGTTGGCTGCCTCTTGCATGCCTCCCACGGGAATGGAGACTGCAACCTGGGCATGTGCCCACAGAATGACCAAAACCAGGAAATAGGACATTGATTCAATAATTTCGTATCCCTTTAGCCTCTTTCTGTGTCTTTGATGACTGACATTTTTGAAAAGTACTGGCTGATTTTGTGGCTGATGTTCCTGGTAATTTGATTTACTCCAGCCGTCTGCAGTGTTACAGAAGGGGTGCTGTGTTCCTGGGCCATCTACTGAGGCAGACTACCGCCTTGTCCCACTGGCAGTGTGTTGAGCCGTTGTGTTGTCATATCTATCAAAGTTCTGGTTTCCCTTCGTAATTTAGGAGGTTTTGAGGATAAGTATCTTGTCCATTTTTTGCTCACTTCTGTTAGCATTCACTCCATTTACCCCCTTTATTAGCATTGTGAGGAAGAGCCTCTTTTTTATAGCAAGCTTGTTTCCACTTTGTGGTGTGGGGTCTGGTGTTCTCAGCAAATCCTCTTGTCTTCTCAACAGCAGCTCACAGGCCTGTGGAGCCTGTGGGCAGGGCAATAGGCCCGGGAGGCAGGCAGTGGCGGAATAAGGGGAACGTCTGTAATACCAATGAGGATTTTTAAAATTGTTTGAAAAGGTCACAAAAGGTCTTTTTTGAGGAAAGCCTCCCCACTCCCCTTAGGTTTTTGGTGTCTGTGGTGAGGAAAGGGGGCCTTTTGGTAACGGATCAGCCCTACAGCCAGCGAGGCTGTCGCCACACTCGCCACCAGGGGGCGCTGTGCTCACTCAGCCGCCTCGCCCGGCGGCCCGCGCCGCCGCAGCCTGGAGCGGGCGGAACCGGCCACCCCCGCGCGCGCCGCGGGCAGGGACTGTTGAGGCGCCCGTGGTCACCTGGGGGCCCCTGCGCGCTCCTTAACTTCGGTGGAGCTTGTGCAGGCCGACGCAGCGCCGCCCCGATGGCTCGCCTGCGCACGTGCGGCGGGCGGGAGAGGCCGGGGCGCCGGGAGCCGCCTGCGGGCCCGTCCCGCCCGAGCTGGCCCCGGTTGTTGGGCCCGGGGCCCGGGACGCTGCCTCAGGTGGCTGCCCGCCCCGCCCCGCAGGGGGACGCTGCCTCAGGTGGCTGCCCGCCCCGCCCCGCCCCGCCCCGCCCCGCAGGGGGACGCTGCCTCAGGTGGCTGCTCTTCGTCTTCGGCTCATGGTTGCTTTTCAAAGCGAATGACAGGCTGGGAAATGAGCACGTTGGGTGTGAAACAAGGAGAGAAGGGCCAGTGAGGGGGCGGAGGAAGGTGCTCGGAGGCGCCGGGACGAGGGGACGGTGGGCGGATGTGACGCGCCTTCCCGCCGCGGAGGCCGCTGCTTTTCCTCGTGGCCGAGCGGGCGGGGCCCCTCAGGTGAGGAGGCGGATGGAGCGGCTCTCCCGGCTGCTCTCCCCGCTGGGCGGCCCGGCGGCGGCGGTGCGGGCGGCGGGGGGCACAGCCGCTCTGCTCCCCGCTGGCTGCCGGGCCGCACTCCGGTGGCTGCCTCGGTGGCTGCCTCGGTGGCTGCCTCGGTGGCTGCCTCGGTGGCTGCCGCGACCACAGCCTCGCGCTCGGCACTAGGTGGCGCTCGCCCTCACGCCCAGGGGCTGGCGCCTGCCTCCGTGTCGGGAAGGAAGTGTTTCTAAGAAGCGGGCCGGGCTGCACGGGCCGGGGCGGGGGAAGCGGACAGGGAGTGCTGGGGGCAGAAATAGAATGCTGGGGGCAGCCATAACAGTAAGACGCACTAATCATGCTCTGCTAAAGCGATTGGTTTGTTCTGATTAAAAAAGGTCCATTCCACCCTGGCTGCTTTGGCTCAGCGGATAGACTGTGGGCCTGAGGACTGAAGGGTCACGGGTTCGATTCCGTCGAAGGGCACGTGCCGGGGTGTGGGCTCGATCCCCGGTTGGGAGGGTGTGCGAAAGGCATCCCGTCAGTGATTCTCTCTCATCATTGCTCATCATTGCTGTTTCTATCTCTCCTTCCTCTTTGAAATCAATACAAATATTTTTTTAAACAAAAGGAGTTTGGAGATTTAGGTAACAATATGATACATTACCATGAATAAGTCAATGTAAATAGGGAAAAAAAGTTCAATAAAAAAAGCTTAATTTCCAGCCGAAACCGGTGTGCTCAGTGGATAGAGCGTCGGCCTGCAGACTAAAAGGTCCCGGGTTCGATTCCAGCCGGGCACAGCCTTGGTGGCGGGCACATCCCCAGTGGGGAGCGTGCAGGAGGCGGCTGATCCCATGTTTCTCTCTATCGATGTTTCTAACTCTCCTCCCTTCCTCTCTGTAAAAAAATCAATAAAATATATTTAAAAAAACATTAATTTTCGAAAAAGAGTTGCAAGCCCTGGCTCAGTTGGTTGGAGCATTCATTGCCTTCCACCTGAAGCTCCCAGCTTTGTTTCCTGGTCAGAGTACATACCTGGGCTTTAGATGCCAGATCAAAGCACCCCCCAGAGGCAGCCAATTTAGGGTTAATTTTTTTCCTTTTTCCCTCCTCTCCCTTTCTGAGAGTCAATAAACAATTTTTAGAAAGTCTTTTGAGTAGTTTATTATTTTTTTTTTTAAATTATTGGGGCATAGTGACATGACCAAAAAAAAAAAAAAGTGGGCTTTGAATGTTTTAAGGCATGAGTAACTCATTCATTCCCTAAACATGGAAAGCTGTTTACCAATGGTGAGTTAATTTCTCTGGGCGAAAAAAATGCCCAGAGAAAATAAACTTATTTACGGCAACTAGCCCTTGGATGAAAATGATTGCTTGAAGAGTTAAGAACATTGAAAACAATATCAATAGTTAATTACAAACAGGGCAAACCATTTTGAATAGTTTTCCTTGGCACTTGATCAGTTGTTTATCAGGGCTCAGTGCACAGTTTGAAGATGGAAGAATTGGCCTCTGGACAGTCTGCATAGAACCACTACAGGTGAGAATATTTTTAAAGGTGCGAAATCACTAATTTAGTACAACCTTTAAAGTGGGGATTGGCAGAACTAATGTTACAGTTGATGGTTGTAAAAATATGTGTAGAGCAGGAAAGGTTATTTGGAGAGGATTGAAACCTTGCAAAAGTGTGAGGTATTTAAAATCTATGCTATCCTATATAATAACAAGGTAATATGTAAATTGACCAAATGGCAGAACAAGGTAATATGTAAATTGACCGAATGCCAGATACGCACTGACCCCCAAGGACAGGTGCTCAACACAGGAGCTGCCCCTGAGGGTAGTACACTCCCACAGGGGGAGCACCACTCAGCCAGAAGCCAGACTGATGGCTAGCGAGCGCAGGAGTGGTGGCAGGAGCCTCTCCTGCCTCCTTGGCAGCGCTAAAGACCCCTTGGGGGATGTTTGACTGCTGGTTTAGGCCCGCTTTCCCTGGGGAGCAGGGCTAAGCTGTCAGTAGGACATCCCCCAAGGGGTCCCAGACTGCCAGAGGACACAGGCCAGGCTGAGGGCCCCACGCCCTCCCCTTCCCCCAGTGCATGAATGTCGAGCACTGGGCCTCTAGTTTATTATGTGATTCCTTAGTAACTGTTCTGTAGAAAACACCTAAATCTGCCTTAGCTGGTTTGGCTCAATGGATAGAGCATCGACCTGAGGACTGAAGGGTCCTGGGTTTAATTCTAGTCAAGGGCACATGCCCGGGTTGTGGCAGATTCTTGGGGATTGTGCAGAAGGTAGCCAATTGGTGGTTCTCTCATCATTGATGTTTCTCCCCCTTTCCTCTCTGAAGTCAATAAAAATATATGTGTGTGTGTTTTTTTAAAGAAAATACCTAAATCTGTCAGTTATTGAACAGTACTGTTAAAAATGAGTGTGTTTCCTCCTTTTTTAGATTAAACTGGATCTAGTCCATGGGACAGGGATGGAGCCTTTTGGCTGGCATTTGAGGCTTTTTGGTGAAATGGCGGTGAGAGGAAATGGGAGGGTGACTTTTGAAAACACCTCACTTCATTGCAGGGCCCTTTATTGTGCAAAGAAAGGGTCTACTAAACCAAGTTCTGCAGCATCCTGTGTGTAGGCCCAGATGGCAGACAGCTGACTGCATGTTCAGCAGGGCTGGCCAGGAGGCTGGTCCACTACCTCTTAGAGAAGCCAGGGCACAGGCCTAGGGACGGAGCCAGACACCCCTCTTTTTCTTGAGGCACAAGACCATGCAAGTGGCATGAAGGGCGTGTAATTAACTGGGTTCAGTGTGGTGGCTCCTAACTTTCTGAAATTTCCTCTTCTGGGAGGAGACACACTGTTCCAAGTTTATTCAGCTTCTTCCTAAGCTTGAGGTGAGCTGATGGTTTTCATGGTTCCTTGCTCCATTGTTTCTGATCCCAGTCCTCGGGAGAAAGGTGTCCTGTGACTCAAGCCAGTTTACTGCCCTGGCCAGTGTGGTCAAGGGCACGTGCCCGGGTTGCAGGCTCTATCCCCAGTGTGGGGCGTGCAGGAAGCAGCCAATCAGTGCTTCTCCTCATTGATGTTTCAGTCTCTCTCTAGGCCCTTCCTCTCTGAAATCAATAAAAATATCTTTTAAGAAATAATAATAAGAAAAGCCAGTTTGCCCACTCTCATGATGTCTTTTGTAGGAAACTGGGGAGCAAAACGGCGGCCTACTTTTCTTCGATCTTTTCCTGCCCTCTTTGGAAAGGTTCACCTCCTGCGAGGTGAGTAGGCAAACCTGTCTCTTTCCCAGGTGGGTCACCTTTCTCCTGTTTAAAATGTCATTGCTCTGCTTCTCACCTGCTGAGGGACCCACTAACGAAGGTTATTTGTCCGGTCCTCTGTGAGGGCTCAGGCAAGAATTAGGAGGGCCATGGGGAACACCCTCTTTAGGGTTGCTTTGCAGCTGGGGTGTCCTGGACCTCACCCATGCCAGGGATGCAGCTGTGCCCTGAGCCATCCTCTCCCCACCTTGCCCTTGACAAATTCAAGGCTGGTGTCACGTCCATGGAGTGAATAGCACCGAGTCCAGCTCTTCCTATCCCTGGGAGTCCACAGACCCTCCAACTGTCGGAAACCAAATATTGTTCTCACTAAATGGATGTAAACAGGAAGCCAGAAGGCTGGCCAACCTTAACTGCTCTGAAAGGTCAGAGCTAATTACTCGCTGTTTAGTTGAAACATTATTGGTTGAAGCAACCTCTACCTGTTTGTTTCATGTTAATTTCTGTTTTTGTTATTTCCTGCCTAAAGGCTTAGGGTTGTGTCCCAAAGCCTTAATAAAAGAGAGAAAAGGCCAGAGCAAGTGGCAGTCCTTTCCACTAGAGGAAGGCTCCCGCCTGGCCCCCCACTATCGCCAAATTAATGCTTTCTAGTCTCATTTCGTTTGCATGTGGCCTCCTTCAGAACCCGAACCCTGAACCACGCGGGACGTGGAAAGAGGTTCCCACATCCGACTAAGTTCCGTCCAAACCTGAACTGTCGTCTGCCCTCACCTGTCCATGCTGCCTCCTCTTTTCTTAGTTTTGGGACTCACATCATCTTCTTAGTCATTCAGATTTCAAACCTTAGGACTTTCTAATTGCAAAAGTAATCAAATGTATTAAGTTTAGGAAAATCCAGAAAAAAACCCACGCAGACAGCAAAGCCCCTATCTTCCCAGCCTCCAGAGATAACCACGTTTACTGATAAATGTCCTATGTGTCTCCTTCAGTTTATTCCCAAATCACCCATACCGCCTCCTCCCCCAAAATGGGTCATTCCACATATGTTGGTCAAGTTGTTTTTACTTAAAAATGCAGCCTTGTGGTCATCCCATTTCACTGAATGAGCTAAGTCATCACGTTTAGTGGCTGCAAAGAACTACAAAGATTGTGGCATCATACCAAACTTTTCTCCTTAAAAGTTACCTGTGGTTGGGGATTGTGGTTGTTTTTAATTTCTCAGCCTTACAAAGAGCTGTGATGAATGCCCATGACCCTTCCTCGTGGTCCCACCTTGCTGACTGGGGTTTATGTTAGTGCTGTTCCTACCCCAGTACCCTCTCCACCCCTCCGAGCCTGGCCAGGGCTTATGGTCTTGTCCCTTAAACATGGGCAAAATTAGCAGAGTTTTGTGTGCCTGAATTTTGGGTTTATGTCAGCCCTGTTGCTCTGAGAGCTTTTTTCTTGTACTTTTATGTTTAAATTCTTAAAAATATATTTTTATTGATTTCGGAGAGGAATAGAGAGGGAGAGGGAGAGAGAAACATTAATGATGAGAGAGACTCATGGATCAGTTGCCTCCTGCACGCCTCACACTGGGCATGTGCCCTGACTGGGATTTAAACTGGGAACTCCTGGTTCATAGATAACACTCAACTACTGAGCCATACTGGCCAGACTCAGCTCTTTTCTTCAGCCCTAGCTGGTTTGGCTCAGTGGATAGTGTCAGCCTGCGGACTGAAGGGTCCCAGGTTCGATTCAGGCCAAGGGCACATGCCTGGGTTGCAGGCTCGATCTCCAGTGGGGGGTATGCAGGAGGCAGCTGATCAATGATTCTGTCTCATCATTGATGTTTCTATCTCTTTATCTCTCTCCTTTCTTCTCTGAAATCAATAAAAATATATTTTAAAAAATTAATTCATTGTGGTAACATTGGTTATTAATATTATATAACTTTTAGGTGTACAGTTCTACAATACATTGACTATATATTGCGTGCTCAACACCCACAGTCTAGTATCCTTCTGTCACCATGTATTTGACCCCATTTACCACGATCTCCTCCTCTCTTGTCACCACCATTCTGTTGTCTATGAGTTTGTTCATTTCTTGCTTTCTGTTTTATATCCCACATATATCCCACATACTAGAGGCCTGGTGCATGAAATTTGTGCATGGGGGGAGGGCAGTTGGTTTGTCCTGAAGGGAGTCCCAGATCAGGGTGGAGGTTCCCTTGGGGCGTGGGGCAGCCTGGCTGAGGGGCCTGTGGTGGTTTGCAGGCTGGCCATGCATCCCAGTGACCCAAGTTGGCGGCCCTGGTATCTGGGATTTATTTATCTTCTACAGTTGAAATTTTGTAGCCTGGAGTGGAGCCAAGCCTCCTGCTCACTCCATAGTGGCAGCTGTTTCCGTTGGGATTTATTTATCTTCTATAATTGAAACTTTGTAGCCTTGAGTGGAGGCCTAAACCACCAGGGTGTGTGGAAAGCTTGTCCTCCTCCGTCGCCAGGGAAACCCAAGCCTCCCTCCTGCTCACTCTGTGGCTGTAGCCATCTTGGTTGGTGTTAATTTGCATACTTGCCCTCCTCTTGGCTTGTGGGCATGGCTTGTTGGTATAGCAGAGTGATAGTTAATTTGCATATTATTCTTTTATTGGATAGGATGAGTAAAATTCTGTGGTTCTTGTCCTTTTTCATCTGACTTATTTCTCTTCACATGATACACTCAAGATCCATTCATGTTGTGGCAAATGGCAATATTAAATCAGTTTTTATGTCTGAATAGTAGTGCATTATATACATATACAGTGGTACCTCCAGATACGAGTGCCCTAACATACGAGATTTTTGAGATATGAGCCGTCCAGCAAGCGATTTTTGCTTTGAAATATGAGCAACATTTGAGATAGGAGTAATCACGCGGATCGGCCGGCTGCACACGACCCACCAGTTTACCACGACTTGAGCGTCTTATAGTTTCCCATGCCTCAAGGTTATGGAACGAATTAAACTTGTATCTCAAGGTACCACTGTATCTCATAATCTGATGAGGAACACCAGTAGTTCCCATGTCTTGGCTACCATGGATAATGCTGCAGTGAACATAGGGATGCAGACATCTTTATGGATGTTTTTCAGGAGGGGTTGCTGGGTTATAGGGTATAGTTCTGTTGTTAAGCATTTGAGGAACCTCCTTATTGTTTTCTAGAATGGTTGCACGAACTTCCATTCCCACCAGCAGTGCAAGAAGGTTCCTTTTTCTCCAGATCTTCTCCAACACTTGTTACTTCTTGTTTTATTAATAATAACCATTTTATTGTGATTTTGATTTGCATTTCCCTTCTCGCTACTGAAGTTAACCATCTTTTCATATCTGTTGGCCATTTGAATGTCTTCTTGGGAACAGTATTCAGGTCTTCTGTCCATTTTTAAATTGGATGTTGTTGAGTTTTATGAGTTATTTATATATTTGAATATCAGCCCCTTATTGGAGGTATAGCTTTCAAATATCTGCTATTCAGTTGGTTGTCTTTTTGATTTGTTGATGATTTCTTATGCTGGGCAGTAGTTTGTTTTGTTTTTTTTTAGTTTGATGTAGTCCTATTCAACCCATTTTTGCTTTTACTTTCCTTATCTTTGGAATCAAGTTCACAAAAACCTAGTACTTACGTTTTCTTCTTTGTACATATATATACCTTGGCTGTTTGTATGCGGGCTTGATATATATATATATATATATATATATATATATATATATATATATAT
>JAAGEH010000036.1:1448645-1586574 GCA_011751065.1 Lasiurus cinereus | reverse complement strand
ATATATATATATATATATATATATATATATATATATATGTCTTAGTTCTTATATTCAAGTTTTTAATCCTTTTTGAGTTAATTTTTGTGTACAGTGTCAGATGGCAGTCTAGTTTCATGCTTTTGCTTGTGGCTTTCTAATTTTCTTAACACTGTTTATTGAAGAGGCTTTATTTCTCACTGGTATGTTTTAGCTCCTTTGTCAAAAATTAATTGCCATATATGTGTGGTTATGTTTCTGGGCTCTCAGTTCCATTTCGTTGGTCTGTGTGTCTGTGCTTCTGCCAATACCCCCCCCCCTTTTTTTTTAAATATATTTTATTGATTTTTGACAGAGAGAAAGGGAGAGGGACAGAGAGCTAGAAACATCAATGAGAGACATCGATCAGCTGCCTCCTGCATGCCCCCTACTGGAGATGTGCCCGAAACCAAGATACATGCCCTTGACCGGAATCGAACCCGGGACCCCTCCGTCCACAGGCTGACGTTCTATCCACTGAGCCAAACCGGTTTTGGCTCTGCCGATACCTTACTGTTTTGATGCCTGTAGCTTTGTAGAATAATTTGAAGTCATGGATTGGGATACCTCTGGTTTTGCTCTTTTTTCCCCCATGATTGCTCTGGCTGTTTGGGATCTTTGTAGTTTCATACAAGTTGAGTATTTTTCTTGTTCTATTTCTTTGAAAAATGTCATTGGTATTTTGATAAGGATTGCATTGACTCTATGGATTGCTCTGCTTAGTATGGCCAATTTAATTATATTGATTCTTCCCATCCATGAACACGGAATATCTTTGTTTTTTTGTGTCTTCTTCAAATTTCTTCATGAGTTATAATTTCCATGTATAGGTCTTTCACATCCTATGTTAGGTTTATTCCTAGGTATTTTATTCTTGTAAAGGGAATGTTTTCTTCATTTTGTTTTTGGATATTTATATTTCATTGTTAGTATGTACGAACACTGGATTTTTAAAATCTATTTTTATTGATTTCAGAAAGGAAGAGGAGGGAAAGAGATAGAAACATCGATGATGAGAATCACTGATTAGCTGCCTCCTGCATGCTCCCTCCTGGGGATTGAGCCCTGACTGAGAATTGAACTATAACCTCCTGGTTCATAGGTCAACTCTCAACCACTGAGGCCCCTGGCCGGCTGGATTTTAAAAAATCCTCATCTGAGGATATTTTTTTATTGATTTTTAGAGTGGAAGGGGAAAAGGTAGAGGGGGAGGGAGAGAGAGAAAGGCTTGTGTGAGACACTGCTTTCTGTAGTGGTTGTACCCGTCTACATTCCCACCCGCAGTGGGTGAGGGCTCCCATTTCCCCACAACCTCTCCCACTCTTGTTGCTTGACTTGTTGCTAATGGCCACTCTAGCAAGTGTGGAGTGGTACCTTATTGTAGTTTTGATTTGCGTTTCCCTGATTGCCAGTGAGATTGAACATCTTTTCATATATCTATTGGCTGTTCGTATGTCTTCTTTGGGAGAGGTGTATTTTCAAGTCTTCTCCCCATTTTTTGATTGGGTTGTTTGTTCGGTATTGAGTTTTATGAGTTCTTTTTTTTTTTAATATATATATTTTTTATTTTTCACAGAGAGGAAGGGAGACAGACAGAGTTAGAAACATCGATGAAAGAGAAACATCGATCAGCTGCCTCCTATTGGGTATGTGCCCGCAACCAAGGTACATCCCCTTGACTGGAATCGAACCTGTGATCCTTCAGCCTACAGGCTTAAGGCTCTATCCCCTGAGCCAAACTAGTTAGGGCGAGTTTTATGAGTTCTTTATATATTTTGGAAATTAAACATGTGTCAGAGCTACTGTTTGCAAATTATCTTTCATCTTGTTGGCTGCCTCTTAGCTTTGTTGTCAATTTCTTTTGCTGTATAGAAGCTTTTTTGTTTGATGTAGTCCCACTCATTTTTTTTGTCTTTATTTCCCTTGCATTTGGAGTCAAGTTCATAAAGTGTTTTCTATGACCAAAGTCTGTAACTTTTGTACCTATTTTTTCTTCTGTGTAACTTATTGTTTCAGGTATTATTTTAGTCTTTGATCCATTTTGAATTAATTTTTGCACATGGAAACAAATTGTAATACAGTTTCATATGTTTGCATATGGCTTTCCAGTTTTCCCAGCACCATTTATTGAAGATTAGAGGCCCTGATGCATGAAATGCATGCAATAGGAGGCCCTTGCAGCCCCAGCTTCTTCCGGAAGGTCGTCCGGATAGTCGTTCAGATTATCGTGGCTCTGTAGTAGAACTTGAAGTCAAAGTAGCATGATGCCTCCAGCTTTGTTCTTTTTTCTCAGGATCGATTTGGCTATCTGGAGTCTTGTAGTTCCATACAAATCTGATGATTTCTTGTTCTATTTCTTTAAAAAATGACTGGGATTTTGACAGGGGTTGCATTTAATCTGTATACAGACAAACCTCATTTTTTAAATATCTCCTATCTTGAACAGTTCAGTTCTCAACCAAGTTGTTCACAGAAAAAATGTCTTGGTTGTTGCTGGCAAAATAGAAATAGATGATTAGTGCAATTTTATTTTATTTTTTTAAATATATTTTATTGATTTTTCACAAGAGAGGAAGGGAGAGGGATAGAAAGTCAGAAACATCAATGAGAGAGAGACATCGATGAGCCGCCTCCTGCACACCCAACACTGGAAATGTGCCCGCCACCAAGGTACATGCCCCCGACCGGAATCGAACCCAGGACCTTTCAGTCCGCAGGCCGACGCTCTATCCACTGAGCCAAACCGGTCTAGATGATTAGTGCAATTTTAAAACATAAAGAGGTCATGCAGAGTGCTTACGTTGCTAAGGGTGTGAAAATGCTCACAAAACAACAATCACAGGCAACTGAATAGGTAGAAAACTTGTTGATTGGATAAGTAAAAAAGCAGTTAGCTGGTGATAGCATTTCTGAGACAGTGATAGATGAAAATTTCCTTTAAGGTTAATACAGATGGTTTAATAAATTTAAGAAAAGAAGTGTTTATTTATAGACAGTACGTTAGATGTGTATTGTATATAAGAAAGGTTAAAACAGGGAATCATTTGGGAGTTTGTAATGGATTAATTCAATTTACATTATATTTAATGGGAGAAAATGATTCACTTTTCAAGCAAATCACTTCTCAACAGCCTTCCAGAATGTGTTAAGTTTGAGGAACAAGATTCTACTGTATTGTTTTGGGTAATGTGGCTATTTTGACTGTGTTGGGTCTTCCAATCCATGAACATGGGATATTTTTCCATATTGTATCTTTTTCAATCCCTTTTCATAATGCTTTGTAATTTTCAGTATATAGGTCTTTCATGTTCTTTTTTATTTCTAGGTATTCTTTTAGTTGTAATTGCAAAAGTAATTGTGTTGGTTTTTTTTCCATATCTTTTTCTGAGATTTCATTGTTAGTATATAGGAAGGCAACTGATTTTTGCACATTGATTTTATATCCTGCAACTTCACTGTATTTGTTTCTAATAGTTTTTTTGGTGGAGTCTTTAGGGTTTTCTATATACAGAATCATGTAATCCCCACAAAGTGATACTTTTACTTCAAAATACATCACAATCAAGTGGGATGAACCCTACTTGATTGTGATGTATTTTTTATTTTTTGATTGGAATGAATCTCACTTGATTGTGATGTATCTTTTATTTTTACTTTTTTTTTATGCACTGTTGTATTTCGGTTTTGATAGTACTTTGTTTAGGATTTTTGCATTTGTATTCATCAGAGATACTGGTCTATAATTTCTTTCTTTGTGATATCTTTGTCAGGTTTTGGTATCATGGTTTTGTTGGCCTCATAGAATGTGTTAGGAAGTATTTTCTCTTCTTCAATTTTTTGGAAGAGTTTGAAAAGGATAGGTTTTAAATCTTCCTTGAACGTTTGGTAGAATTCATTGGTGAAGCCATCTGGTCCTGGACTTTTATTTTTTGGGAGGTTTTTGATGGTTGTTTCAATTTCCTCACTACTGATCAGTCTATTTAGATAATCCAGTTCTTCATGATTTAGACCAGAAAGGTTATACAATTCGAGGAACTTATTGAATTTGGTGGCATCTAGTCATTCATAATATCCTAATACGATCCTTTGTATAACTGTAATGTGGACACGTCTCTCTAATATCTGATTTTGTATATATTGGTCTTTTCCCTTTCTTCCTTAGTTGAGTCTAGCCAGTTGACATCTGTAGGTCTACTTCACTGTTTTTGGCTCTGATGTGTGGTACATGTATTAGTTATTTGTCACTGTGTAACAAATTATCCTAAATTTACTGGATAAAACAATGTCCACTATCTCTCAGTTTCTGTGGGTAGGAGCCTGCCTCCCGGTTTTTAAGGCTGGAATCAGGTGCCTACTGAGCTGTGGTCTCGTCTGTAACCAGCACACCTGGGTGGGTCTCTAGGTCACAGCTCACATTATGGCAGCTTGCTTCATCCAAGCAAGCAAATAGGAACAATAGAGTGTGAGCGAGATAGAAATCTTGATCTGTTAATGGATTAAATAGTGTCCCCCACAATTTAGATTCCCGGAACCCCAGCATGTGAACTATGTGTTAACAGGGTTTTCAGACATAACTAGTTAGGGATTGTGAAATAATCAGATTTGGAGCAGAGCGAGCCCTGAATGACTAGGGCCCCCTGAGAAGAGGAGAGGTCAGACACACACAGATGCAGCCACGGGAGGAGGATATGTGTAACCACGGCCCCACAAGGGGAGGCAGGGAGGATTACTGGCAGTGGGCACGAGCTGGAAGAGAGGCCTGGGATGGTTCTCTCTCAGAGGCTACACAGAATGACCCCGTTGACATTTTAATTTCAGTCCCTGGCCCCAGAATTATTGGATTCGTTTTCAGTCACCAGTGTGTGGTAATGTGTCATGGCAGCCCTAGGGAATAAACCCCCCCCCCCCCTTTTGTAGCCACTTCTGGGATGTGACACTTCACCACGTTGCCATGTTCTTGGTGCAGCCACTTGTGAATTCCAGAAGGCAGGGGTCACTGGCAGCGTTTTGAAACTGTCTACTAGTTACTGTACTCTAAGGCCACAATTTCATTGTTTTTTCTTTTTCTTTTTAACACTTCACATAACATACAGCTCACCCATTTAGAATTTACAACTCATGGTTTTTTCAATATGTTCATAGGGTTGTGCATGTATCACCAATGTAGTTTCAGGGCATTTTTGTCCCCTCGCCCCCACTCCCAAATAAAATCCTGTGTCCAGTAGCTGTCATTCCCTATTTTGTAGTGAATTTTAGGCTCCCCATCTTGTTAAAATTGCTATTTAGAAGTTTTCCACTGACTACAGATGGTCCCTTGTTCCGTTAATTAATTCTGCTATCTCTGGCTTCTGTAGGTATGCTTGCTTGAATCTCTGCTAACCTAAGAGTCTGGCTTTGGTTCCTCCCATGCCAGGTGCCTCCTAGTTATCTGAATTGTGCTCAAGGCCACAAATTTCCTGCAAAATAGCTTCTAAGTGCACTGCCCCCAACCCAGTACATGAGACTTTTTTTACAAAGTCTACGAAGGTCCCACCCTAACCTTTTTGGCTCAGTGGATAGACCTTTGGCCTGCAGACTGAAGGGTCCTGGGTCTGATTCTGGTCAAGAATGCAGGTTCCCTAGCCCTAGTAAGGGCATGTGGGGGAAGCAACCAATCGATGTTTCTCACATCAGTGTTTTTTGCAGGCACATCCCCAGTAGGGAGTGTGCAGGAGGCAGCTGATCGATGTTCTTTCTCATCGATGTTTCTAATTCTCTATCCCTCTCCCCTCCTCTCTGTAAAAAAAATCAATATATTTTTTAAAAAGTCTATGAAGGTCTGGAAATTCTATATTTGGGAAACAAAGAACTTAGGACAGTATAAAAAGAAAATTGTTTTGGCTCAGACTCTGGAAGCAGTATTTCTCTGAGTTCGCTGCATAATCGACTCCACGTTTGGCTTACTAAGGTGTCCCCTATTCAGCTCGCTGATTTACAGTGTAACAGTAGCTATAGGCCAGTGGTCAGCAAACCGCAGCTCAGGAGCCACATGATGACGCTCTTTGGCCCCTTGTGTGTGGCTCTTCCACAAAATACCACGGCCTGGGCGAGTCTATTTTGAAGAAGTGGCGTTAGAAGAAGTTTAAAAAATCTGGCTCTCAAAAGAAATTTCAATAGTTGTTCTGTTGATATTTGGCTCTGTTGACTAATGAGTTTGCCAACCACTGCCCTGGGCAATCAGGTACTATCTGTCTGGAGGGAGAAAATCATATATAACAGTGGTTTGAGGTCCTCCAAAGCTTAACCCTATATAACAAAATTAAAAATAAAATT
Organism: Lasiurus cinereus; assembly: GCA_011751065.1. Classification (NCBI taxonomy): domain Eukaryota; kingdom Metazoa; phylum Chordata; class Mammalia; order Chiroptera; family Vespertilionidae; genus Lasiurus; species Lasiurus cinereus. The sequence continues at coordinate 1,580,244 of JAAGEH010000036.1, read as the reverse complement.
TTCAATTACTGTTGACATTAAGTAGTATATTACTTTCAGGTGTACATCAGAGTGATTAAGTATTTTTATACCTTTCAATGTGATCCCCTAAGAAATCTAGTACCCACCTGACACCACCCATAGTTTATTCCAGTATTGTTATTTTCAATCCTTGCTGGGGGGTATTTTTTCCATTGATTCATGGACAGAACGGAAGGAAGGAGTGGGGAGAAAATAACACTGAAGTGTAAAACATCGATTGGTGGCTCCCCCAAGTGCCCTTACTGGGGCTGGGGAACCTGCAACCAATGTGCCCTTGACTGGGAGTCAAGACCTGTGGCCCTTCAGTCCCTGGGGTGACTGCCCACTAAACAAGCTGGCCAGGGCTATTATAAGACTATTGATTGTATTTCCTGCTAGTTTGTATTTTAATCCCACCCCCTTTGTTAGTCCCCCACCCTCATCCCATCTGTCAGCCATCAGTTAGTACTATGCACCTATGAGTCTATTTTTTAGATTCCACATGTAAGTGAAATTCTATGATATTCCTCTTTCTCTGTGTGATTTATTTCACCGAGTGTAATACCCTCTAGGTCCATCCATGTTGTTGCAAATAGCAGCTTTGTTCCTTCTTATGGCCAAGTAGTATTCTCTCATGTATACATATACACACCACATCATTCTTTTTTTTTAACATATATTTTATTGATTTTTTACAGAGAGGAAGGGAGAGGGATAGTTAGAAACATCGATGAGAGAGAGACATTGATCAGCCGCCTCCTGCACGCCCCCTTCTGGGGATGTGACCGCAACCAGGATACATTGCCCTTGACCAGAATCAAACCTGGGACCTTTCAGTCCGAAGGCTGACACTTTATCCACTGAGCCAAACCAGTTTCGGCACACCATATCATTCTTATCCATCCATAGTGCACACTTAGGTTGAATCCATGTTGTTAATGCTGCTGCAGTGAACATAGGAGTACAGATGTCTTTTCAAATTAAATTTCTTGGGATAAATAACCCAGAAGTGGAAATGCTGGGCCATAGGTTATATTTTTAATTTTGAAGAGCCTCCACATTGTTTTCCTTGGTGGCTGTACCAATTTACAATTCCATCTGTGGTGCATGAGGGTTTTCTCCACATCCTTGCCAATGGCTTAAATTCCATATATTTTTGTTCCTTTGACAATTTCCCTTAACTTGTAATCATATTGAAGGTCTAATCTATAATACATAAAACTTTTAGGATAAGCTGAACATTTAGCTTATCCTACTTTGGATACCTGTTCCTCCTACTCCTGATTATACGTCACTATTATTTTCCCTACTTAATATACACTGAGTGGTCAGATTATGATCTCTGAACGTATAATAATCTGGCCACCCAGTGTATTTTTATCTCAAATGGATACCAAAAGTATTCTAGACTTTTGCTGGAGATCAACCACCTATTTACCTTGTGTTGTTTTTTTTTTAGCCAGTGCAAGGGGAAAGGTGCACAATTTATAGTGTCTTTGGTATCAAATGAGGTACTCAAGTACACCAAGTGGCCAGATTATTATGCATTCAGAAATCATAATAATCTGGCCACTCGGTGAACTTTTAGCTTTGCCCATCTGCTTACCCATCTCTTCATTTACCACTGGTTTCTGTAACCAGCTCTTCTTCCTGGACTCACTTTATACATCTTTTGGCATTTCTCCTCACAGATCTGTGTGTGCATGGTCGGAATTAGTTTATTTTACCTTCTCTCTTGAGTGCTAGCTCAGTTAGGTATATAATTCTAGGCTGACCGTCTCCTTCAGGATTTTGAAAATGTTAACTACTTTGTCAGTCTAACGCTAGGTTCCTTGTTGGTAGAATAAACAAGGTCTTTTCTCACAGCTTTCAGGTTATGTTCTGAACTCAGTGTGTCATGTGGTTTTTTCTTATTGATCCTTTTAAATTTGATGAGTTAGGTCTGTCAAACCTTGAAGGCCTCTCAGGTTTCCTTTGGTGGTGCATGTCCATATGTATTCTCTCCTTTTGGAAACATGTCTTTCTATTTTAACTTCTATTTTTTTTTTTATTGATTTTTTTTTTTACAGAGAGGAAGGGAGAGGGATAGAGAGTTAGAAACATCGATGAGAGAGACATCAATCAGCCGCCTCCTACACACTCCCTACTGGGGATGTACCCGCAACCAAGATACATGCCCTTGACCAGAATCGAACCTGGGACCCTTCAGTCTGCAGGCCGACACTCTATCCACTGAGCCAAACTGGTCTCGGCAACTTCTATTTTTAATCTCTCCCTGCTGCATGCTGAATACCTTAAGCCTGGTTCTGTGTTTAGTAAAATCTTGTCTTCTGTTAAACATGTAGAGGAGTGTTTGTTTCAATTATGACGTTCTTCATATCTAGAATGTCTATTTGAAATCTCCCTGTTCTGTAAACTATGTTGGCTTACCTTAAGATTTTTATTGCTTCTTTCCCCTCTTTACATATGTGGTGCAGACTCCTGAGAGTGCTTGACTGCTCTCTTACCTCCCCATGACCAAGTTCCTTGTGGGAATCTTTTCCTGTTTTTTTTCCTGGCACCTGGAGGAGGAGGTGAGAGGGCCTTCCCACCGCAGCCTATAATTATCAACAGAAAAAAGGGGTCTGTCTGTCCATAAGAGAGACAGACCCCTGTGGGGCAGGCCCTGCCATCTCTTCAGGGTGCTTGGTATCCTGTGGTGAATTAAAAGTAGTTCTGAGAATTTTTCAATATATTCATGACCTTTCTGTGAAGTTGAAATAGTCATTAAACTATTAATCTTTTCTGTCAGTAAAGGAGTCTTCTTCAGAGGGCGAAAAACATGAAAGAAAAGGTGACACATAAATTCTTACAAACAAATAGTTTAATTTCATTTTTATAAATGAATTAAGTACTTTGATAGGTCATTTTTTATGGTACTACATTTATTGAAAGTGTGAAGATTCAGAACCTTTTTAAATATCTAGAATTTAAAATTACCATGGAAGATAAAAACAGATTGGTTTAAAAAAGTCAATTTAGTAAATATTCTGTTTGCTATTTACTATGACAATATTTGGTATAAACACTACAAAATAAGGCAAACTTCTGGAAAAGTCATTAATAAATTTTTATGAAAAAAGTGTTCAGTCCTAATTTCTTTTAATTTGTAGAATCACTGGCAAAGTACATCAGGCAAGCAGAGGAGTTTTAGAGGTCCAGTTTCCATACTGAAGGAGCCTTCTCCTACAGAAAAAGGGTTTCCTGATTAGTATAAATCGGATAAAAATTTTTCATGCACAAATATCTCTATACAGCCCTGGTGGGTGTGGCACGGTGGAGCATCATCCCTACACCAAAAGGTTGCAGGTCTGATTCCATGTTGGGGTGGAAGGCAACCAACAGATGTCTCTTTCTCTCTCCCTTCCTCTCTAAAATCAGTAAGCATGTGAGGATTAATTTATGAAAATAAGTATATCTTATCTAATAAAAGAGAAACATGCAAAATTGACCTTAACTCCACTATGCCCATCAGCCAATCAGGAGTAAATTAACCCAACAAAGACAGCGGTTACTTTGCATACACAGGATCGGAGCAGAGTGGCGTGGGTCCCAAGTACGTGCCTGGGACCCAGGCCGCTTCTGGCCTGTAGGCCCACACTTAGGCTCTCAGCGGCAGGGGTCCCAGAACACCCTTGGCCGCTCCGGGACTATGGGTGCAGCAGCCCAGCCACCTGCACATGCCAAGTGGCGGTTTGGGTCCATGCCCCCAGCCCAGGAGGCTGGCTGCTGGTCTTGGGCATCCAGAAGCAGAGATGTCCCTGCCCTGCTCCCAGCCGTTTGCGTGTGCTCCGGTGCTAAGCGGCGGTTCGGGTCCATGCCCCAGCCCAGCGCCCAGGACAGGGAGCTGGCTGCTGGCCTCTGGAGCATGCGGAGACCCTGGTGGCCGTCCTGTGTGCAGTCCACAGTCCCTGCATGCCCCCCAGCCCACCACTTGGAGACTCACCATTTTCACCTCCTTCATCTTGATGTGAACCAACTTTACCATCTACACCCCTTTTCACCACAACCTTCAGTCCCTGGCCTCCTCCACCTGGACCCACACTTGGCTGACGAAAGTAGTGAGGATCGAGGTGGCAAAGGTGTAGGAGGTGGGTGAACGTGATAGTGGTAAAGGTAGGAACCCTCTGCCCAGCAAACTAAAAACCCACAATGAGTCTGAGGTCAATGTTGGCTATAAAATGTGGCTCTCACAGACTACCCAACTGCCTCCTTTTCTTATTCTGATAATACTGTGTGGCCCAGTGGTTGAGCATCGACCTATGAACCAGGGGGTCATGGGTTCAATTCCCAGTTAGGGCATATATCTGGGCTGTGGGCTCAACCTCCAGTGTAGGACATGCAGGAGGCAGCTGATCAGTGACATTCTGTTATCATTGATGTTTCTCTCTCTCCATCTCCCTTCTATCTGAATTCGTAAAAATATATTTTAAAAATACAAGGAAGAGGGTTCACATACTATTTTGGTTCTGGAGGTGGTCGGAGGCCCCGCAGCTTCCTTTCGTCGAGTCCTTTCCAGTATTTAAAATTGTTGTCCAAATGCTGCAGTAACTCCTGTAGGTCTACAAAGTCTGAAGAAATAGAGGAGAATGTGAGGTCTTCTCACAGCCTCAGTGTAGAGGTTTGGCTTCCGAAGGAGAGAGCATTCAGAAGAAGGGCAAGGCCTGTATCTGCAGAATGGCAAGTCCTGCTCTCAGGCCAGCCGCTCCTCTAGGACTTACTCAGCTGACAACTCTCATCAGTAAAACAGGGAGCACTTCTGCTTAGTTACCCTAATCAGTACCTTGAGGACTGGGGTGTCAGGACAAAGCACCAAGAGCCCCCACCTTACGGTATTGCCAGGAGACCGCAGACTGTCAGTACCTCTCCCATTGGTGCTCCCATCCCTTGCACTGCAGACCCCATCTGCCTGCCCTGTACCCCTTCCTGTGGCGGGCAGAGCAGGTTCCCAGGGGGTCTTAATGGGTCCTTTTTGCTGCAAAACCTCCCCCTGACAGGCTCCTCTGCAGGAAAGGATGTGCTTCTGTCAGGGGCCTGCCGCGGGGAGCAAACGGCTCTATGAACACCGTGGGCTGTGGAGTCAGTGTTCATGGTTGTGAATCCCAGTTTCTCTGCTACTCACTGTGTGGCCCCAGTTCAAGTCTCTGAAACGGGTATAACACTCCCTTGGAGGGGGCAGTTAACGGGTATGTGCACCAAACGCCCGGGGCGGTACTCGTTCATCTCCGTCTTTCTGGAAAGCCTAAGTCCCAAGCATAGCCTGGAGTCACAGAACACAGCATGTGCTATTGCTGCGCTGCTCCCACATTTAGGACACGGTCTCTAAGTTCTTACCGTCCCAAGCATCGTACATGTCTGTGACGAAGTAGTCGATGAAGGAGATCTGGGACTTGGGGATGCTGCAGGTGTTTCTGTCAAAAGCTGGCATCACCACAGGTAAGTCCAGCTTCTTTTCCTCATCAGTCTGCAGAGCAGGAAATACCAGAATTACAAGTCTCAGTGCCTGCTCCCCTCCCAGAGCCCAGGGCACAAGTGGTGAGAAGCCAACTGGGAGCACCTACCACCAGTTGTTCCGAGGGGCCTGCTCTGTGCCAGGAGGGCCTAAGGACACCCACCCACATTCTCAGCCCCCGGAAGCCTCTTGCCCAAGTTCCTGGGCAAGATTCTGATGGCACCTGCACCCACTAGCTGCCACCCTGCCCCTAGCCACAGGACGCAGGGCTGAATGAGCCCCTTGCAGCACGGGGACTGATGGCTGTGCTCATCTCCGGCCACATCATCTTCTTTGGGAAGATTCTGAACACTGAGATACGTGCAGTAATACGGACCAAACACCAGCTCAGGGGTGAAGCGCTTTAAGTGCAGTCATGCGTCATTAGAACATCACAGAGCGCATGTACACAGGCCGCGGTGACACAGCTACCGCCTCTATGCTACCAGCCTGTGCGGCATGCCAGGCCGTAAGACAATGCTAACTGCACCTCTGATAGGGCGCTTCGCAGGCACAGAGCTGGCAGGGCTGGGCGCTGCTGTGGGTGAGCGGTGAGTGAGGCTACACATCACTGCACTCGGGACTACAGATGTTATACACAAGCCCTTCCCTGCCTCCTGCCGCCAGGGTCAGACAACACGGAAGCTGCCAGTGCTGATCGGTATTGACTGGGCGGGTCCAGGAGAAAGTGGCTACTGGGTGAGGCAAGATCACCGTACACTGACAGGAGGGAACGAGAAGAATATCAAGAGGGACAGAAAGAAATACAGGGGACTGGCGCGGCATGTGGTTTTGTCTGTTGCATGTTGGAACAGTGGTCAGATTAAGAAATTTTGTTATTCCTAAAAAAGAGGGTGTTTCACATGGAGAGGGTGTAGGACTGAGGGCTCAAAATTTGGACTTTTTTGTTCCATTGACCCTCTCTGCTCTCTCCTGCACTGAACTGATGGAAGAAATGGAATTTACCTATGCTTTATATCATTACATCCCGAAGATACTTCCCAAGTGAAGGTCTGTGAGAAGTGGCAGTGGCCCTTCGCACTGTTTAAGGTAGATCCTGATGACCTGTGACCTTGTACAGGACCTCGGGTTCTCAACACAGGGAGGGGGCGATGCACCCTCACACCATCAGCAAGAGCAGGAAGGGCTGTCACGTGGGGAACAGGCTCCTCGATGCTGAGATAGGTCAGTGGCTGAGCGAATGGTGTGTAACCTGTGCTCTCAGAACAGGCTATGACCGGGCGAGAGCGAATCTACTGCCACTCCCACCACAGGGAAGTGAAAATAGAGCCACGTAAAAGGCAGCGTCTGACCTGAGAAAAATACTCCTCCGAGATGCGTGCAGCCCACTCGATGCACTGCTCCAAGGGCCGGCAGGGGTTGGACACGTCGGCGCACTTGATCATCATCCGCTTGATCAGAGTTCGGTTCTCTGGAGCCCTGAGCATCGTGTGTACGGCATCAGGGTCTGGATCACTGTCCTAAAACATTGGCATTCGGAGCGATCAGAGTGGCCCCGGGTGCCGCGCCCTGCCCCCCTGGCCTGGCCCCACTTCGAGCCCAGGCACTGCATGTGGTTTCTCTCTGTGGAGGCAGGGAGCAGGTACAGGCCCCAACCAGCTCTGTCCTGAGGGCCGGGCAGAGGCGTCTGTATCCTTGGGAAGAGAGGAGTCAAAGGCGGGCTGACAGGGAGACCAGTGAAGGAAGCCAAATCCTCCTCAGGCCGTGAGAAGGCTAATAAGCCAGAGAGACAGGAGTGCAGAGGTAAACTGGGGTCCTAGCCTCACAGGACGGGGTGCTGGAAGGGGCTGGCCGCAGTGGGAAAGGCTGGGAGCTGGTGGCAAGGGCTTCAGTGCACAGAGCGAGGTGATGGGTATATGGGGACCTCGAAGGAAGAGGATCTAGGAAAGAATCGGTGCTTTTTGTAAAATCTACTCTCCTAGATCCATCGTGAGGATAGACAGAATAAACGCGAGCCAACAACTCAGGGAGGAGCGCACACAGGCCCCTGGCAGCCGGTGCCCTCACCTCGCTCTCCTCCAGCTCTGCCAAGGGCTTGAGAACGCTGTTGACAAACTTGTTGACGTGCTCAAAGTGCTTTGTCATCTCTGTGGCCAAGACCATGTCAATGATGGCCTGACGCAGTGTCCGGTAGTCGTTCCTGTCTCAGACAAATGAGAGGCCGCTGAGGATCACACACCCAGACCAGACAGGCAGGGACTCCTGACATCGGTCTGTGATCTGGCACAGGTATTCCCTGGGGCTAAAGTCCTGACATTACAGGCAGGCAACCCCAATCATTAGCAAGGGAAACCCCAACAGAGATTAAAATCAGAAGCTTAAGGCAAGACCTTCCAGATGCCGCATCCATGACGTCATCATCCCTGTGTCAGGCACCTGGTGCTCAGAATAAAGCAAGGACCCAGTGGGGTGAGCAGAGCCTAGTCTCAGTGAACCCGGAGCCTGTGGTTGTGAAGAATGTGCCCACACAGGACCCACCGGCTTCCGTGCCCAGAAACAGCCTTGATGGCTGAGCACGTCCAGGGAGCGCTCCACAACTCTTCCAGTACTGGCTTCTAATTACTTTCAAATTTCTATCTTCTGAGGATGCAAACCATATCATTAAAAACTCAAAAGTGCAGAGAATGTGAAATGAAACCTGCATTCTGCCCCTTTCCCATCACTCTGTTCCTTTCCCTGGAAACGGTCAGTTATCAGGGCCTTGTGTACTATTCCAGAGGTGACTGATACACACACATCCACACAGAGTAACTCTGAAATGCTAGAACGTGGCAAAAGGGAGTTGAGTACAATTAGTCTCTTTTTTATAAAATCCCACATTAAAACTTTTCCCAAAAATCCAAATGAATACGTACTTTAATTAACAAATAAAGACATATAAGAATAAACTTACTTTTGCCCACCCCTGTATTTCTCATGACAGAATACGTTTTCCTTCTTCCCTCTGATGTCCAGTCCCTATCACTAGACACCAAGGGGCCAGTGGTGAACACAAGGCCCCACGATCTTACAGGGTTTAGGAATCCGCTCGGCCCTGCTGGGAGCTCAGCTGGTGAGAGCGTCATCCCATACACCAAGGCTCAGGTTTGGTCCCCTATCAGGGCACATACAAAAAAATCAACCAGTGAGTGCACCAGGAAGTGGGCAACAAATTGCTGTTTCTCTAAAATCCTATCCTATATAATAGAAGACTAATATGCAAATGGACTGAACGGCAGAACGACCAATCGCTATGATGCGCATTGTCCATCAGGGAGCAGATGCTCAACTCACAAGCTGCTCCTTAGTGGCCAGTGCGTTCCCACGGGGAGCACCACTCAGCCAGAATCCAGGCAAGTGCCTCTCCTGCCTCCGAGGCAGCGCTAAGGAGCAGTGAGTAGGCAGGTGGTAAGGAGCGAGGGCTCCTGGACTGCGAGAGGTTGCAGGCCGGGCTGAGGTGTGTCCTCACCCCCACCTCCCACCCAGTGCATGAAAATTTAATCTAGTCAATAAAAAACTCTTAAAAAGAATTGAATCAGACATTAGACAAATAATGAAAAATGTGATAAGCGCTAAAAAAGGGACTTGGGACCGAGTTTGGGGGGCCAGGGAAGTAACGTGTGGACTGAGCCGAGGAGACACTTGCTGGGCGGAGGAGTGTCCCAGGCAGGTGGCAGGCACTCTGCATGTCTAAAGGCTCCAGATGTCAGCATTCCCCTTCCTGGTCAAGTGTCAGGATGCAGAGGAGCTGTGCTGAGTGGAAGAAGCCAGTCACAAAGCCCACGCAGTGAGGATGCTTCCATTCACTAATTGTCTAGAACTGGCCAATCTGTGGAGACGGAACTGGTCAGTGGCGGCCTTGGGCTACAGGGCTGTTAAGTGAGGAGTGACTGCTAATGAATTTGACATTTTCATTTATTTATTTTAATCCTCACTTGATATTGCTTCATTGATTTTTAGGGTGAATGGGAGAGAGGGAAAGACAGAGAGGAATATCGATGTGAGAGAAAGACATCCATTGGTTGCCTCCTGCATGAGCCCTGATCAGGGCCTGGCCCGAGGAGGAGCCTACAATCGAGGTACGTGCCCTTGACTGGACTCAAAGCTGGACCCTTCAGTCCACAGGCCGACGCTCTGTGCCCTAAGCCAAACGAGCCAGGCCGAGTTTGACATTCTGAGAGGAGGATGAAAATGTCCTAAAAGTGATGGCGGTCAGGCTGCCGTCCTCTGAACAAAGACCACTGTGCACTCCAAATGGGTGAGCAGTGTATGGTGTGGGGGAGGGGAGAGAGAGACACCAATATGCTTTCTCCTTCTCCTCACCTCTCCATGTTCTTGAAAATGTTGCTTTTGTCGTCCCTGACGGTCAGCTGGAAGGCCAGGGCCGCGTGGTGGCTCTCGAGCACGGCGCAGTCGTTGTACAGCACTGCCAGCGCGCTGCCCGCGTTGCACAGGAACAGGTTGGTCCTCCCCGGGTGGTCCAGGTCGTGGACGGCGGCTGCGATGAGGGCAGCGGCCTCGTCCACTGAGTCTAACGTTAGCTGAAAGCGGGAGATCTTTTAGAAACCGCACTGCACCCAGCGAGGACTCCTGGTTCTCTTCCTGCCCTCCAACTTCAAGGTAAGAGGAGCTCCCGTTTCTGAGAAAAGTACCTTTGAGCAAACCCAGTTTCCCTGTGGCGACTGAGTGTTGTATATGTGCATGTCTTTTAGGGAACGTCACGGGACTGTCACACAAGTTAGGGACTTGCCCAAATGCAGGTGTCCTCAGCAGAGAGGCGTGAATCACAGCCCCTCCTGTTTTGGGTGCCTTTCTCCCTGGGGACCAACCCCGTCCTCATACGTCTGTGGAACGGCTGGGTCACATCCAGAATGGACACCACATCTGCCCAGTGCCACGGCGCAGGCCCCTGTGGCCGCAGCCTTCCCGGGCCAGGCTGCACACCGGGGTCACTCCTGAGCAGCCACACTGCAGGGAGCTTGGGGGAGGGAGGGAGCAGACAGCACACACAGCGCACCTTGATCCTTTCCTGGCAGAGGAAGTAGGCAGTGGCGTGGAGCACGTCGGCAGCGTGGGTGGAGTTGTGGTAGGGGTTGGAGGAGTGGTAATGGGCCTCAATGGTCTGCAGCCACAGCCGCAGCGTCGTCTCTGAGCACTTCAAGAATTCACAGACCCCAAAGCGAGCGAAGATTTTGAGACCAAGAAAAATCAAAGGCCTGTAAGGAGAAACAGTCACAGCAGGAAAGCAGAATGCTGGACCTAAACAGCAAACCCAAGACGTCAGAGGGGAGGCAGCGGGGCCCTGCTTCCTGGAGCCAGCACAGCTGGGCGGGGGCTCAGACACCGGCTGCACTGGGCTTCTCAAAACCAGCGTGCTTGCAGCCAAATTCAACGGGTGCCACCTTGAAACCAACCTTCTCCTCTGTGCCTATGCCCCTGGCTGGTATCCTGCCTGAATATATAACAGTTTCCAACGACCCCAAAGAGCCCGACAGTCATCCGCCTTCTGATGGTCTCAACAACCGGAAGGTGGACTGTATATGAGGAGGTTCCCCTGAGAAGGTGAGCAACCAGCCAATCCGTGACCTGGCTTTTGGCTTGAAAGTCAAGAAATCTGGCTCGGCTGGGGCAGTACCCAGAGGCGATGGGCTGGCAGGACCTGCGCTGCCCTGCCTTAGCCCGATTCATGTGAAAGCCTGGTCACTAGAGCGTCAACCAGGAGCTGTCTGCTCTGGGTTTTCTTTTCCACGGTCTTTGCCATGTCAGGGACGCGGAAAAGAATGTATCTGCGGCTGCCGCACAGTGAACATGAGCAAAGGTAGGCAGGGCTGCCGTGGGGATGGTTCACCCAGATTGGGGTGCGACCTGAGGGTTGTCTCCTGGTGATCCCAAGGGAGCCCTGACTGCCCTGCCCTCCACTTGAAGGGCGGACTGGCCAGTACCAGCTACGTGACACCCCTCCTGTGTGCCAAGTCTGCCCCGCCTGGCTAACAGTCCTTTCCCAGCAGGTGCAGAAGTAAAGGCAGTCCCCCCTCCCTGGACTGCCATCACACCCATCACCTTGCCTGTCACCAACACAGCAAAGAGGCCTGGCTCTTCTCAAATGCATGTTGGCGTATCTGTAACTTTTGGTTCTAGGCTTTGAGTGGGCTGAGACCCCGACATATCAGACCTACAGGAGAAGTCAATGCCTGTATTTTACAGGAAAAACACCTGCTATTTGGAGAAGTCAGCCACTTGCTCAATCTTATGCTTTGGAGAGTCTACTGTGTCCTCGGGTCATGACCAGGCCCTCTTCCCTGGTTCCCACAGACCCTCGCGGAGGCCTGGCCCTGGTAACTCGGGCCCCAGCTGCCCGGTTACTCCTTCCTGAGCTGCTGCCCAAGACTAGGGACCAGCTCTGCAAAACCCACTCCTGGGCTTTCTCCGGCCCTGGCCTGGACCTGTTCGCTGAGCACCACGTGGCTCACCTTTTCTGAGTGGCGGCCTCCAGTTCAAAAATATTAAAGTCCCAGTCGTCCTCGTTTTCCATGGCCTGAGCTATCCGCGGTGGGACGTCGTGAAGGGACACGGGGGTGAGTAAGCCACTCGGGACTTGCTGCAGGTCTAGGGAGAGGTGGTTGGGAGGACGGGGTTAGCAGGCTCTATGTGCGAACACTCCTGAGGGCACAGTGCGGGTTCAGGGCTTTGTTTTAGGGCTTTTAGGACAAACTGAGAAATGCCTTACAGAAGAGGAAAACTATCGGGAAAAATTCATCATTTAAACTTGACTGTAATGTGAGTAATAAGGAAAACTCACTTTTTGTTGAGAGAGCATACTCGTTCCCAGAGAGTCTTCGAAAACTATCCTGATAAAAATCAAGGAAACGAGAGAAGTCACAGCTGTCCTTTACTTCTTGTCACCCCCAGACAGTTGTTCCCAGAGGGCAGGAGGGCAGTCTCTCCCTCACGCACCCCAGGGCCAGTGCCTTCCATCACCGGGCGTTAGGCAGCTTGGGAGGCCCCAAGACCCGGCGTTCCTCCTGGCATTCCAGATGGTTTGGTTTCTTAGGGACAATGCCCTTTCCCACCATTTTCCCATCCCCATCCTCCTCACCCTAATGGGCACCAGGCTTCTATGTCCTCTGGAAAAAGGTAGAATCTTCCTGGCCCTCTAAGCACCCAACTCTGCCAGCAGAGTCTGGGTGAGAGCTGCTCCCAGACCCTGTAATAGCCCCTCTCCTATCCTGTGGGCCTCTCTCCCACCCCGTCCTGTGTCACTGTCCCCTCCCCACAGGCAGCAGGGGCCTCTGTCAACAGGCCAGACGCATGTTAGACATTAGTCTCAACACACATTCCCATCACAGGGGAACCTCGCTATCTCTCTGCAGTCCTGATGTCATAAATATTGGGATGTAGGCGGGTACCAGAACCTGCCTGAAACCCAGTGTTTAAGATGTCAAGTGACTTCAGAAAGCAGCAACTGGGAGGGAAGGTAAGTTTTATTTCTGACCGACACAAAGCTGACAGAGAGTGATGGACTGATCTGTTTTCCACACAGTTCTCCCCGTGTGAGACCTCTCTCCAAGATGGGTCGGAAGAGGCACGTGAGACCCCTCATGAGCCCACAGCACAAGGCCATTCTCTGTGTGAAACCCCGGACTGTGCAGGAAGTCAAGGGAAACTGGGCCCGTCCCCAGGGGTTCCTTTCTCTTTTTATGCAGCATGGAGCCTTTTTCTTTTTTTTCTGTCCCCGTTTTCAGAGCCTTTAAAACAATTAAGTTTTATTTAAGTAAATTGCTCGTAGGACCTTTAAGCAAAAATGGAGCCCTGGCTCGGCAGACTGTCTGCCCTCATCTGCTCCAAGCCAAGTCCTGGGCGGAGGCAGCAGGTGGGCGAGGCTGTGGCCTATTCATGCAGCGAGCCCCATGTAGCAGCCCCAGCGCACTTACAGATATCAGGCCCCCAATGAGGTCGTTGGCATGAGGGTCCTCGTCCTTCACCCCAAACTGCGGTGAATACAGCTCAGTGGTTCTCAGAATTTCCAGGACGCGGTCTAAGGCTTCCGTCACAGGCATGGAACTGTTCTCCTGGGCGGCATTGATGATATTGATCACCTACAGCATGGGAGGAAAACACACGAGGATCACAGCCTTCAAACCACGAAAAGCAACCAGAGTCAGGCTGCCTGGTGCTCAGGGCCAACCCAAGACCAGCCAGCTGTTCCCGCCACCATCCTCTCTCCAGAGGAAGGGCTCCACGGCCAGAAGGGCGCTGGCACTGCTGCCGGCCCCTGGTTCTCACCGGAAGAAAGCCTGTTCAGTGGAGACAGGCAGAAACTCCTCACCTTGGTGATGGGCGCCTCGATGGTCATGGAGTGGATCCGGGCCATGGAGGAGTGTCGTCTCTGACTGGCTGCTGCGGGGAGATCCCAGGGGCAGAGATCAGGGCTGGCACAGCCTCGGGCACCTGTCTTGAACCAGGGCTCCATGTCCTCCCTCCCCACCTCCCCAAGGCCTCTGTGTGCCCAGCTGCATGGTGAGGGGGCAGGAGCAGAGCTACCCGATCGCTGAGCTTCCTTCCCATCCTAACGAGCCAGCTCTGCTTCCCTCGGTTCCAGGCACTAGGATGCACTTGGCCCGACTGAACATCTGATGTCAGAGAGAAAACAGGAAACAATCTGCACACCAAGGCCACATGCCTCTGTGTTTATGATAACGAGGCCTTATGACCACTCGGCTTGCTGCCACCGGGAGTAAGAGGCCCTGGGAGAAAGTGCCACTCAGGCCGCAGCTAAAACACAGCTCGCCGTCAACCCCAACCCATGAGTTTCTGCAGAAGGTTTCAAGGCAGAAATCTTTGCTGTTCCCACTGTTCTGCTCAGTCTAGACCCGTGGTCGGCAAAGTGCTGCTCACGGGCCACATGTGGCTCTTCAGCCCCTTGAATGTGGCTCTTCCACAAAATACCACGGCCTGGGCAAGTTTATTTTGAAGTGGCGTTAGAAAAAGTTTAAAAAATTTGGCTCTCAAAAGAAATTTCAATCGTTGTACTGTTGATATTTGGCTCTGTTGACTGATGAGTTTGCCGACCACTGATCTAGATTAATTAGAGCAACAACTCGACCCAGGCAACCGGCAGCTGAGGCTCCAGTTTATTTTGTTGTTGGTCCTGCCAGATGTGGCTCCTTTGAGGGAGGCTGAAGTAGGGGGGCCTGGGCAGTGCGCAGGCAGGAAGACTAGTATCACACAGAGTTCTGTGTGTCCCCCTGAAAGCCTCACTGTCAGGCCTTAAAGGGTCACAGTATTCCCCAGCCTGAGGTGGCTCCCCGTGACCAAGTGGAGGCCCCAGGATCAGCACCAGGAGAAGAACCGCCCTCAGGCGCCCAAACGCTTTAAATGCTGGCGACCAACAAAACTCGGTCTGAATTCGGTGACCAGCATAGGTGCCGACTTTCCCAAAGTAGCCGCTGAACCAGAAGTAAGAACCACTATTTTACCACAATGTCATAAAAGGACTTGTTCTCACTTAATAACGTGATCGTGACGTATGCTCACAAAAGCCATATCACGGTGTAAATGTAATGAAGCTGGGGAGAGAAATGTAGAGATGGTTGTGCACAAAGTCTCCGAGCACCTGCAGACCTCAGCCATCACTGAGCGAGCATCAAGGTTACTCGGTAGGCGGTCAGTACAGGAGTCCACTGTGATTCTGTATGCTAGCAACAAACAATCGGAAATGAGGTAAAAGCACACCATGTGACAGCACCAAAGAACACCAGTATCTTTGGTACATATAAAAGCCTAAGATGCTAAGTGTCCCCTCATCCTGAGGACTGGAAGTTTGATCACTCACTCTGACGTGCCCTGACCATCAGGGCAGCACAGAATGCAGGAAGGCCCCGGCGCGGCCAGCAGCCTGTAGAGACCCTACCTGTACATGAATTTCAAGCACTGGGCTTCTAGTTTAGGAATAAATCTAACAAAAGATTTCAAAATTTATTCACTGAAAATGCAAAATTTTACTGAGAGAAAATAAGAACAAGCTACATAGACACAGCATTTCATGGTCTGCAAGACTCAATATTACTAAGATTTCAATTTCCCCCAAATTGATGGATAGATTCAAGAGACTCCAAGATAAGCCTCAGGAGATGGTGTGTGTGTGAACGAAGAAGTTGGTTCTATCTGTCAGAAATGCAAAGAGCCCACAGTGACAAGGAGCCTCGAAGAAGCGCGCCCGCTCAGGCGTCAGGACTTCCGGTGAGGCTATAGGCACAGACTGACAGCCAGTGACAGAGCAATCCGGGGCCTGACCTGTGTTCTGGTCCCTGATTTACAATGGCGCTGCTACAAAAGACATATATTGTTGTTTTCCAGTGCTGTGCTGAGCCAACTGGGTCTCCATGTTGGAGTAAAATTCATCCTTGGTCTCTACTCTCTCCTGATAAAAAATTAACTTGCAATGGATCACAGACCTAAAGTGCACAAAGGCTTCTGGAAGGAAACACAGGAGAAATTTTCATGACCTTGGAACAAGGAACAGCCCTTAAACAGGTCACAGAAAGCACTATGGGAGATGCATGGATAAAATGAACTGGATTAAAATTAAAATTACAAACCTGTTCATTAAAAGAGTGAAAAGGCAAACCACAGAAAATCTACCTTTGACACATATATCCAGTAGCAGTCCCATATCTTGACTGTGTAATAAACCTGTCTCTCCCTCACCCTTCCACTCTCTAAAAATCAATGAAAAAAATACCCCGGGTAAAGATTAACAAAATAAACAAATCAATAAATAAACTGTTAGGTCCTTCAGGCCACATATCTACATAATCTTTAAAAATTGTATTCCCATTAGAACTAATATTTGCAGAATAAGCCTCTCACTTGCCAAAATGCAGCTCGCCTCCCCACCAGAAGGGAAGCTTATGGCAAACTGCCCACAGTGACGCACAGGAGTTGCTCACCTAAAACCATCAATAGGTTCTTAGAAACTTCTATTTTAGCAGAATGGAAAGTTTTCCCTCGGCTAATTGATATAAACAAGATTTGGATCCTGCAACATATTCCTGGTCACAAAAACATCACCAAACTTCTAAATAAAAACAAACACTTCTAACATTAGACACTGATATAAGCCTGGTGATACACATATTTAAGAAAGGTCAATAAAAACAAGTTAGGGAAGAATCCAAGATGGCGGCATAGGTAAACACCTACACTGCTGCCTCGCACAACAATTTCAAAACTACAACTAAAAGACAGAACGGACATCATCCAGAACCACAGGAAAGCTGGCCGAGTGTAAGTTCTACAGCTAGAAGGAAAGAGAGGGGCTCACAGAAGCCCAGAGGAGCTGCAAAAAGCTGAGGTACGGAGACACGCGCGCTTATCTTACGACACTAAACCCCCGATCCAGCCAAAACTCATACGGGGGAGTTTGGACTGTGAAAAGGGAGAGGTGCACGGAAATTTAGGGAAGTCGCAGAAGATCAGGTCTGCTCTCGCAGGCGCACGGTGCTGCGCGGAGGACAGATTGCTGATTGTGCCGCTGGCTTTCGCGACTGGGCGGGAGACAGACCCTTCGAACTGTGCCACTTCTGAGCCCACTGGGCCCCTGTTTCGGGTGAAACCCTGGGGACCTAGACTCCTGTGGTCCTAGTGCGCAGGGGAGCCGGAAAGGCAGCGGTTAGAGGCACTACGGGTGCGCACAAGGATCGCTCCAGCCATTACCCAGTCACATGAGACTCAGGGGCCGTGGAGGGTGGGGCCGACTGGAAGGCAAGGCGGTCCCTTAAGCCCTGAGACTCCACCCCTCCCAAGCTCAGCAGAGGCTTCTGCGGCTTTGCGTCTGGTATCATAAGGCTGAATTCAACACAGAAGTTTCCCTGGCATAGTGAAAATGCTGAGACAAGGGAAGGGATCACAAACAAAAGAAATGGAGGGAAAAAAACGACTGGATATAGAGTTCAAAACCACACTTATAAGGTTTTTCAAGAATATGCTAGAAAAGTTGGATAAAGTTAGTGAGACCCAAGAGGAGATGAAAAAGGACCAACTAGAGATGGAAAAGGTCCAACTAAAGATGATAAAGGACCAAATAGAAATTAAACATACACTGACTGAAATAAAAAATATTATACAGAGTCCTAACAGCAGACTAGAGAAAGGCAAGAATCAAGTAAAAAATTTGAAATATAAAGAAGCAGACAACATTCAACTGGAAAAGCAAGAAGAGAAAAGAATCCAAAAATGTGAACATAATGTAAGGAGACTCTGGGACAGCTTTAAGCGTACCAACATCAGAATTGTGGGGGTGCCAGAAGAGAGAGAGCAAGATACTGAAAACCTATTTAAAGAAATAATGACTGAAAACTTCCCACATCTGGTAAAAGAAATAGACTTACAAGTCCAGGAAGCACACAGAACCCCATATAAAAGGAATCCAAAGAGGACCACACCAAGACACATCATAATTAAAATGCCAAGAGCAAAAGACAAAGAGAGAATATTGAAAGCAGCAAGAGAAAAACAGTTTATTACCTACAAGGGAGAACCCATACGACTGTCAGCTGATTTCTCAACAGAAACGATGCAGGCCAGACGGGAGTGGCAAGAAATATTCAATGTGATGAATAGCAAGAACCTACAACCAGGAATAATCTATCCAGCAAAGCTATCATTCAGAATTGAAGGGCAGATAAAGAGCTTCACAGATAAGAAAAAGCTAAAGGAGTTCATCAACTCCAAACCAGTATTATATGAAATGCTGAAAGGTACTCTTTTAGAAGACGAAGAAGAAAAAGGTAAAAGCCAAAAAATTATGAACAACAAATACCTATCTATCAACAAGTGAATCTAAAAATTAAGTGAATTAAAAATTTGATCAACAGAATAAATTGGTGAATATAATAGAATCAGGAGCACAGAAAGGGAGTGGACTGATAATTCTCAGGGGCGAAGGGGAGAAATCATACACCTATGGATGAGATCAATGGGAGGGAGCTAAGGGCAGAGGGAGGGGTGGGAGCTGGGTGGAGGGGTGCTATGGAGGGGAAAAAAGAGAAACAAATGTAATAATCTGAATAATAAAGATTTAATTTAAAAAATAAATAAATAAAAATAAAAACAAGTTAGGCCATTCCTCTTAACCCAATTATTCCAGTTCCTGGTCAGCATGCCACAGTTCCCCTGCTAGCAAAGGCCGGAAGGACCTCTCTGCCGAGGGGCCTACCCACACCCCTGGGGCAGGGACCCTCAGGCTCACTTCACCAGCGTGCTTCCGGCTGTGGGAAGAAACCCACGCGGCGGGGGAGAACCGGCACACCGACCCCACAGGCAGTGCCCTTTCCAGGACCTGCTGTGACACTTTAGGACAGACCTGAGGACAGACGTACTGTCACTTTTCTTTTTCTTCATCTGACTCCCTCAAAAGGCTCAGCATGGAGCCCACTGGCAGGAGCCACAGGGGAGTGACAGGTTGTGCTAGGGGTGGGAGTGGGGAGCAGTGGCCCTGGGAGGAGGAGGGGAGGGGAGTGACAGGTCGCTGGGGTAGGGGGGCAGCAGCTGGGGGATGAAGAGGGGAGGTGCCAGGCGCCTCCCACTCTTGGGGGCCTACCTTCGCTTGCTCGTGAGGCGACACTCCTGACGTCCAGGGAGCTTTTCCTCTTGTCTTTATGTTTACCTGATTGGCTATCTGTGGGAACAAGCAATAAATCGCCTCATCAAAGGGTGGAAAATGACCAGTCACCATTTGAAACACAATGTAAGAATTGGGACCCTAAGTTGCCACAAAAACCCACACGGTGCACAGGAGCCTGAAAGGGAGGTGTCGGGGCTTTCTCAGGAAGCCCCACGTGGCCGTCACGGACGGTGCTTCCCCGCTCCAGGTCCCATATGTGGGTCCCGCTCCATGGAAAGTGGCAACAAGTAGTGTGAACTCGGAACTCCGCAGGCTGCTATAAACTGAGGAAAACGGGAGGGGTTTTTGAGCCCCGACACGTTGGCCCAAAGGATTTAGTTGTTCCTCTAATACCGGGTCTGACATCCTGGGAGCAGTGTGCCTCTCCCGAGGGGGGACGGGGGTGGGCTCTGTCATCTCTCCCCCACCCCCTTTCTGTGAACAGCACCAGGAGGACTCTGGGCTCCAAGGGGGTTGCCTAGCCCCTCCCCTGACCCTGCACCAATCAATGACAGGCAGGCCGCCTTCCTGCCCCTCCCTCTGCACCTGCTGGCGCCAGGGCTGGCGCTGAGCCCTCCAGCCCCAGCCAGTCCCCAGGTCACAGAGGAGGAGCCCTGAGGGGAGGGGGGGGAAAGGGAGCAGCGCGCGCCTCCTTCACCTCCAGCCCTGCCCTGGAGCAGGACCTCCGCCAATGAACGCGTTCTCTTCTCCCAAGCCCGCTCTGTCCCAAGTCATGGAGCAGCATCCATGACTCCTCCCTCCTCCCCATGGCCTCTGCTGCGCAGGTACGTCTGTGGGTTCCATCTCCTTAACACCCTTTAATCTGCCGCGCTAGGCCGCAGCCGTGCCCGATGCTCTCGATTATAACGACAGCTCCCTTCGTGGTCCCACGACCCATGCCTCAGTCCCTTCCACCCCCTCTCTGAACACAGCCCAGCGACCCCTCTCCCGACCAGAACCTCTCAACGCTCATCGTGGTTTTCAGGGTAAGATTTAAGCTCCCGTGGGCCCCCAGGGCCCTGTGATCCTTGGACCCTCTCTTCGCCATCACGGCCCCTGTGATGTGCTGGTCTACCCTCACCCAATACGTCTTGGCACAGACCGCGTTCCTCCAGGGGAGCATGCCTCTCACAGGCCACCTTGCCACCTGGTTAATGCCCACCTCCTTTGACGATGCAGTCCAGGTGTGACCTTTGGGAAACCTTCCCTTAACGCTCCCCCCACCCCTGCCACTCCCTTTCCCCGCTCCCAACATGCCAGGAAACACCAGCTCCGTCTGCCTGGTCCCCAGCTGGGAATGAATAAGCGCAGGAGTCTTCCTTTCTCCTTCCCAGGTGGCAGCACCACCCAGCACATAACCGATACTCCACAGACACACGTCTGCCATCCCAACACCTGCTCAGCCCTGTGCACAGGTGAGCACCACTGGATACAGCCACAGCCGGCCTGGCTCCCTCACTCAATCCCTCCAGACCTCCGAGATAGAGCAACTTGCTGGCAGCCAGGATGGGACAGTGCGTGCAACAGCCTGTCCCTCTTCGCCGGCCCTGACCACGTGCGGCTGGGCCAGCGGCCCCCTCCGTCTCAGGAGCAGCCTTGACATCTGCTGCCTGTGCCTCCAACACAGAGCACTGCCCTCCTCCCGTCCCTCCTCCTTCAAACCACAGGCAGCTTCCGAGACTCGGGCCACACCGCTCCTTTAAGCTGGGCTATGAACTGCGTTATTCCTTCATCCTTCTCCCTTTGTCCACTCAACACACACTTCCTGGGCATCGCATGTTAGGCCCTAAGCCAGGCACTGGGGTGGAAAGTGGGACAAGGTGTGGTCTAGAGTGTCACAGGCCAGGAACTCACTCCTGCTGAAGTGCAGGAGCCCCCAGGGGTGGGGGGGGGGGAGGGAGGGGAGAGGTGCAAGCCAAGAAGAAAAGGAACCGGCAGATGGAGCAGCATGTGGTGGCCACAGCTACAAGCAGGAGGCATGTGCACCGAGGACCGGGCTGTGGGGGCGACGAAGCAGGCTTCAGTTTCTACTTGGCATTTTAAAGGGACTCCCTCCTCCTCCGTTCCAGGCACCATTCCCACCATTGCCATCACGGGAAGTGTCCCCAGTCCTCCCCCACCCCCCAGCCGTGTGGTGCCACAAAGTACCATGTGTTCAGTACTGCTCATCACAGTGCACTCGGTGATCAGGTCTGGCCTGCACCAGACACTCATCACAGAGTGTCTTTGGTGCGTCAGTCGTACAACATGAGCAGCTAAAGGGGATGCGTGCTGGGACCTGTGGGTTTCCTGGACACTCAGCTTCCGAGCTCCTGTGCTTACCTCCCACTATAGGGTGGAGCCTTGGCCTCATTCCCAGCAGGAAGCAACCATTCTGTCCACTGCGGGGAGGGGCGGAGCAGCACCTGTGCCGGGGCTTTGGCAGAGCCCGCGGTGGCCCCGCATGCTGTTCCCAGGCCCCTCTCTCTCAGAACGGTGCTCCGGCTTCCCTGTCCCACCGCGGGCCCCATCTCCTCCTAATAAACTTCTTTCTGCTGAAGAACTAACCATTGTTTGTGGTATGTAACCAAGGACTCTGGCTGGTCCACTGCCTATAGCTTCCCCCAGGCAAGACAATCAGCAGGGCCTCTGGATAAAAAGTGGTTAGATGCTGAGAGGAAGGCCCTTGGACAGCCGGCCACTGACTTGGGTGAGATGCAGGCGCGTGGAGGGTGTGATCTGGTAAAATGACAGACAGCCCAGCAGGCTGGACATTCTCTGCCTGCTAGTCCCAGCTCTGCACTTCCTGGCTGCCCACTCCATGCTGTCATCCAAACCTTCTGCACCTCAGCTTTTTTCTCTGTAATACAGAGATGATAACAGCCGTGCCCACCTCTCAGGGCTGGTCTACATATTTATTAACTAGAAGCCCGGTGCATGGATTCATACACCAATGGGATCCCTCGGCCTGGTCTGCAGGGATGGGACCAAAACCAGCTCTCCGACATCCTCCGAGGGGTCCCAGATTGCAAGAGGGCGGTTCTCGGGTGACGAACCCCGGAATCCGGCTCCTTCCTCTCTGGTTCAGGGTGCATCATCTGAGAACCGCAGCTGCCAAGTCACCACAACTCAGCAGCTCCCGTGTTGAGCATCTGCACCCTGGGGGTCAGTACGCATCATAGTGACTGGTCATTCAGTTAGCTGGTTGCTTAGGCTTTTACATAGATAGCCAAGGAAAGGCGCTCCCTGACCCTGCAGTGCCTGCACAAGGTCACGCTGGGCCTGCACAAGCAACTTCCACTCCTGCTCCTCCAGCCCCTCAGGCTGCCTCTGCCCTCTCTTCTGAGCTGTACTTCGCTACATCGTTAGTGAGCTCTTGGATGCAAAGGCCACCTCTGGCTCTGCACTCCCCTCCCTCTTCTCTGTGCAACCCAGGTCTGACTCGGCCTCCCTGCCTTTCCCTCCAGCCTCTCGTGGGTCCCCTCTGTCTCCATCCTCCACCCCCCACCATCCCTGCTCAGTCTTATCAGTCCCACACCTGAGCTCCCTGGGGACACTTTGTTGACAGCAAAACTTACACCCAGCCCATCTCTCTGCAGTGCACAGAAACAAGGGCCCGGCGCCAAGCTTGACTCAACGGACACTGGAATGAATCAGCTGACAAGCTCCCAAGGAGCCATGCCTTTGCCTCATCTTCCCAGCCCGTCACACCCCTCACCATCCGGGCCTCCCGACCGCTTCCTTGCTCTCCTCACTCTGCTCCCCAGCACCTTCCCATCCGGCCTCTGTCTTCCTCCTGCCATCACTGGCTGCTGCGCCTTTTGTCTGGCCCCTCCTTCCACCTTGTCTGTCACACACCTGCCCTCAGAGCTCAGCCGTCAGGCCACTCCTGGCTCGCACAGGCTCAGGCTGCACTGCCTGCAGTGAAAACCCTCCTTCCCTATGTAGCAGCGGATCCTTTGTGACCCCAGGCCCTCGCCACACACTGACCCTCCATACCAGTTCAACCTAACTGTCGCTTTTTCCAGAACACACTGGACTTTCCATCCTCTGGGCCTGTTTTACTCCTGGAATACTTTTCCTTCCACACACTCTTCTTAAAAAGACTTTTTTAATCGATTATGAAAGAGAGGGAAGAAGAGAGAAAAAAAAGAGGGAAGGGGAGAGGCGCAAAAGAAAAGGAAACACCAGTTTGTTGTTCCACTTACTGAGGACTCGCTGGCTGGTTCTGGTAGGAGCTCCGGCCAGGGCTCCGCCGCCTTTTGCAAACCCGCGGTCCCTCCTGGACCCCCCCTCCGAGGCGCCATGGCCCGTCCGCCTCGCCCACCTGATCATCCCTTATCACTCGCTATGCTGCCCGTGGCACCACGACTCTGCCTTTCACACAAGTCCTGCGTGCTCCTGGGCACTGCACCCCGAAAGTCGCCGCGTGTGCCAGCCCACTGCCTAGACGGTGCCAGGGCAGGTTAGCCAGCTTCCTGTTCCCTTCTCTGTGAAAAGAAACTTTGTCTGCAAATGTCTGTGCCGGGGTGACACAGGCTGCATTCGGCACACTCGGCGGGGTCAGTGCAGTCGGCTCAGGACACCCGAGGGCCGTTCCTGGGGGAAGGGGCTGCCTGGTGCTGGGAAGCACGTTCTGGAAGCTGAAGGAACAGGAGACAGAGACGGCCTCCTCCTGGGACCCGGACCTCCCAGCACCCAGGAAGTGGGAAGGTCAGCCTTGCCTGTTTCAGCTCTAACTTAGGGTCACTAACTTATCTACTTGTTCCACATGGCGAGTCTTCCCTTCCCAGCGGGACATAATTCTTGGAGGGCTCACTGCAGGCTTGCGCCCACCCAGGGCCAGGATGAACCCTCTCTGCGTCCCCTGCCCTGGTGGAAAACAGGATGAAGTAAAGAGGGTAGAGTCAGCAGAGGCACACAGTCTATGAGGAAGGACCCCGGGAAGTCACCCAGCTGGGGGAGTGGACACCCGGGAGCATGTCTGAAGGGCCCGGTGCTTCCTGTCGCTGGTGGCGGTGACTGTCAGGTGACCTGCGTCCTGGAGCGCAGATCAGCCAACAACCCACATGTCACTCAACACGCTTCCACGCTGAACTCACGCATGTGAGGGGGCCAGTGCTCTGCCCACAGAACACCTGTCAGAATGCCCTCCAGGGCTCAGGACCTGGGACTGACCCGCCGGGCAGCGGGCAAGCTGGTCCAAGGGAGGACACGGAGCGCCATACCTGTGGGAGTGTCAGACTGCACGGACTCCGTTATCCTCTCAGCCTGGGAATGAAACGCAGAAGCGTTAGTGCGGACCGCCTGCGGGCGGAGGAGCATCCCGCCGCTCCCGCTGGGCAGAGGGCCCGCACACACCTTACTGTTGCCGTTGCTCACTCGGATAATGGACACATAGTGTCTAATTTTTCTGCAAGTAGAAAACAAGGGTTATTGTTCCGGGGCGCCATGCTGACAGAGGCATGGCTATTTCTCCTTATGAAAAGAGCGTCTCTCCTCTGAGAAAAGCACCTGTGGTCCGTGCCACGCCCCCCACTGAACGGTCTCCACGGTGGGGCGGCCGCCCCCCCCTCCCCCCGGCTGCAACAAGGAAGTAGGCTCTTCAGTAAAAACAACACAATCCTTCCACGTCGTCGTAACATACAATTAAAAATGCCTGTTTTTTAAAATGAGCTGCATGTTAATCGCCCGGGGAACCTGCGATCACTCGCAGATTTCGTGCTCACGACCCCAAATGCTGAAGCGCTTCCGGTTCCCCTGAGCAATCTGACCCCTGTCATTCGTGGGAACGGCCAGAGGCCCCGGGGCCTGGGCTCCCTGGGAGCGGAAGGCAAAGCAACCACTGCCTGTTCTTCCATTGTCCTGTTCCCCTCGACAATGAGTCCGTATACACTTATCACACAAAACTGTGGCGAGGACGTAGAAGGCAAAGAATCAGAACGGAGGGCCCAACAAGTCCATCTCCCCAAGGCATCGCCACGATCAGGGCAGAGGTCTCGGCCTGACTCCCTCAAGCGCTGGCCGCCACCGGGGACCGGAAACCTCACACTGAGCCTTTTTCCTCATCTGGAAAACGGTGACGGTCAGTGCCCACATCCGGGCGTGGCTGGGATGAGATGAAGTGAGAGGCAGGTATGGAAGGATGCCACGGCCACGGCCACACCTCCTCCTCTTCCCTTTCCCTCGTCACTCCCAAGCGGGATCACCCACGAGGTATGACTTTGCATTTACAGAAGCATCTGCCTCGTCATCGCCATCAGCACTTTTTTTTTTTAAAGGAAGTATTTTTTTTTATTATTATTGATTTCTTACAGAGAGGAAGAGGAATAGAGAGTTGGAAACATCGATGAGAGACATTGATCAGCCACCTCCTGCACGCCCCCCACTGGAAAACATGCTCTTGACCGGAATCGAACCTGGGACCTTTCAGTCCGCAGGTCGATGCTCTCTCCACTGAGCCAAACCGGTTTCAGCGCCATCATCACTTCTAATGGGTATGTATTTGATGCTGAGTGTTCTAGAATGTACTCATCCTTCCCCATCTTTCTTCTTAAGCCAGATTCGGAGACAAACCAGAGACGACTCTCAGGCTCTGACAGCCACGGCTTTCTGATCTGTGGTCACATCTGTTTGGTGTGAGTTTCCATAAAGGGTGGTGTTTAAACTATTTTATTTAAGTTGCTAAGCTTACGCAGCAATAACACCGGCTTTAGATCAGACATAAATCTCCCAGCCAATGTGCTTATCACACGGCTTAATAAACTGACTTCGTTCCGACGTCAATGAGTTAGGCCCCCGTGTCCGTGCCTCGGGGCCCGGAGCCGCCGGCTGGAGTCAGGCTGCTGGAGTCAGGCTGCGTCCCTGCGGAGCCCCGGGAAGGCCACTGGGTGGCCCTCACCTATCACACGTCTCTCTCCCCTCTCTCAGGCAGCCCTTAACTGGCACAAGGGTTCAAAGCACATTTCGCCATCAGCCAAACACAGCATGCTGATCGGAGCACTTTTTATTCCACTTACCCGCCCTGTCCAATGACAGGTATGATCTTCACATTTTGTTGCACGTTATCTCCATTTTTGGAGCAGTAGACGCCTTGCCACTCCTGTAAATGCAATGCAAGCATCAGCACACTTGCCACAAACGCCCAAGACATTCTCCACTCCGGTCCCGGCTTATTACCACGGCTACAGTGATAAGCACAGAAATCATCCCGACCCCAAACACAGCTGGGGTCATCTGCAAATTCTTTCTCTACTGCCTGTCCACCTCCTCCTGGGTTTGCTGACAAGCCAGGCCACCAGTCTACACAGCCCTGTTTTCAGTGACTGCCTGCTGGCTCCCCAGTGGAGAGCACCCCTACCTGCCACGAGGGGGAGGGGCAAAGGAGAGGGAGGGGGAGTCTGGCCCTGCACTGGACAGGGGAAAAATAAGGACGAGGAGAAAAGGAACACTCTGGCCACTAGCATGGTGGGCTGCCACCGCCTCAGGGTGGTGGGTGGGTTGTGGACCCTCTGCATGGGGGAGGGGAGCGGGGAGAGGGCTGCAATTGTTTTGGTCGAGCTCTCAGATCAGACAAAACAGGGATACTTTCCCAAAGGAACTGCGGATGAGGGCAGGCGAGTGCGAGCCGGGGCTGCAGCGGGAGGGCGCGGCTCACTCAGGTGGAGGAGAGAAGCCGGGTGGAGCTAGGTTTGTTACCGCCTAAAGGGTTCTCAATTCTCTAAGCGTCACCAAGGGCTCCAAACTACAAAAATCCCAAACCCACTGCGGGCCGTGACTCCCAGGATGCTCCACAGGGCCTGGAGCTGAGCGGGTGGAAGAGGGCCCGGATAGCCATGGTCTCCTGCCCAGACCCTCGCATCCGGCCAATCCTGAACTCTTCTCTGCAGGGGGCCTGGCAACCATGAAGGCAGCACCTCGGTCCTGCCTCAGCGCCAGCACGCCCTGACTATGGACAGTCCCTCCTCAGTGCCCATCGCTGCGGGAATCCAACCACCATCCCCTGCCATCCTACCTACCCCAGGGCAAGCATGTCTGTGCCTGGTAAACAGCGAAAGAACACGGGGGGGAAGGGGAGATGGTTTCTTGCCTGGGAAAGGGAGGCCAAGGTGAGACGGCGAATCCCGCACACAGCCACGAGACCTGAATCTACGCCGAGGGAGGGACAGGCCCAACATGACTGACCGCTGTCCGGCCGGCCAGTGTGGCTCGGTGGGCGGGTATCTACCTAGGACCCAGGAAGTCACTGGGCTCCATCTCCAGTGGGGGGCATGCAGGAGGCAGCTGATCAGTGATGCTCTCTCTCTTCCTCTCTGAAGTCAGTAAATTTCTTTTTTAAAGACTAGCCACTCAGTAGTTGGTAGACTGCCTGAAGATGGGACCATGAGACAGGGACTCCGCCTGACCCAGCCATCTCAGGCCTGAGCTGCGGAAAGAAGGCCCTGAGTAGGGCAGGCCAGGCAGTGGGCAGTCATGGAGGAGACTAAGCGGGGGGACAAAGTCACCCCAGGAGTTAGTCCTGGCAGCTGTGGGCCAGGGCACCAGCAGGTGCAGCGGCCGGCGGGGAGGTCTCCCGCAGATGGGGATGAAGAAGCCGCTGTCCGACACACGGCAGCTTGCTGAGCCAGAGGCTGGGCTGAAGTGGGAGGAACAAGACATGGATGCCGAGCAGGGAGCACCTCAGTGACATAGGGGTGGCGAGGAACACGGCAGGGGACAGGGAGCCCTGAGAGAACTCAGGCAGAAGAGGGGCAGACAGATGGGAGTCGGTGAGGGAGGACACAGGCGGAAGAGTCATAGACCGGGGGTGGGGAGGAGGCCGTGCAGAGAGGGCTCTGCAGCCCCACGTCCCTGTCCCTCAGCACCTGCAAGGCCTTCTGAGAGGAGAGGCCCCGATGTCCAAGATGACGGGCAACAGGGCTCTAGAGCCCCGACAGACAAGTCTTGGGCAGGAGGAGAGTCCAGGGACACATGTAGGGCTACAAGCAAGCGTGAGTGTCGGGGCTGCAGACCACGGTGCCGAATAGATTCAGCTACCCCCACACACACACACCCTTCCCTCCCCCTCCCGCCCAGAGGAGCCATTGGCTGAGACGGGGCAGAGGGATGTGCAGAGCCGGTACTTGAACATCAGGGATTATTCCTCTGCCCCAAAGACTATCTGACTGTTGGCCCCGTAGAACTTGACATGTAGAGCCTCCACCCCATCCTACCCACTTCCTACACCTCCCTCTGGCTCCCAGCACCGTCTGATCGCTCCCGGCTGACCAGGGCCCCACCATTGCCCAGGGCCCCGATGTTCTTAGGGAGACTCGAGGAAGGCCCAGCCATGCACCCTCCCGCTGCCGTGGCTGGACAAGGAGCAGGTGTGACAGGTGAAGGATACATGGCGACTCCCCTTCCCAAGAACCTGAACCTGCACAAAACCGGCTCCTTTCTGAAATAAAGCACCAGAGGCCAAGCCTGCGCCCGCCTTCCTGTCCTCTGCTCCCATGCATGCAGCTCAGAGCACCGGTCGCCGACCGGTGGCCCCTGCCGTCGGGAGGCTGGCGACCGTTGGTTGAGAGAACAGGCCTCTGCTGTTCGAGTCTGAGGCCCTTTGGACCTGGCAGCGCAACTCAGGAGGGGCCGCTGTTCACCTGGGGCGAGGCTCCCAGGGCCTGTCCATGTGACGGATGGAGGTGCAGGGTGCCGAACGGCAGGTCCAGGGCATGAGGGCCAGCATGCTGCACCCCCGGATGACTCAGCAAAGCCCCCGGGACCTGACTGTCAGGGGGGAAGGCACGCAAAGCCCTGCAGGGCTGCTGGGCCTCAGGTGACGGCTGCGCTCCCCACCTTCTGAGGACACCGTGCCCCCAGGGACGGAGCACGGCTCTCACCCGCGGTGCGCCTGACCCCCGACGGTCCTTGCACCCACCTCAGACTTCCTCTCTTTCTGGTAAGGAACCACCCTCCTTGGCCGGGAGGGAAGGTACAGTGAGATGGAGCAGCGTCCACTTTTATTTCCCTAGTGCTGACCCGGTCTGCACAGGCCCATGTCCTTGTTCTCCCTGCAGGCATCCCGCATGCTCAGAGCTGTGGCAAAGCGAAGGGACACACGCCCCCTCGGAGTCTCTGAGGAGCCGAGCACGTGGGGTTTAAGTGGCATGGCCCTCCTGCCCCAACGGCAGACTGTTTCCTGCAACAGGAGAGCACGGCCTCCACGGCGAGCAGAAAGGCAGGTCACGGGTTTTTCAATAATCATATTAATAGTCCCCACCCCACTTCCAAAAGCGAGTCTGAGCCCAACAGAAACCACCTCAGTGGGATCGTGAACTTCCTAAAACCTAGTAACGGTGTCTGAAGCTACTGTTCAGAGAAACAATCTTGCAGACTGAGCCTGCCTTTCTTGCCTGCCTGCAGCTCACAATTACGTGACTTCTCACACGACTTAGTAATGATTCCTCTTACCTGTTTTGCACCTCGGAATAGGAGTTCTCAGAGGCAGGCTTTTGTGTTTTGATTAGTTTTTCTCTGTCATAATGTAGCAGAGTGCCTGGCATATAGCAGGCATTTTATTTTTATTTTTAAAAATATTTTTATTGATTTCAGAGAAGAAGAGGGAGAGGGAGAGAGAGAAACATCAATGAGGGAATTATTGATTGGCTGCCTTCTACACGCCCCCTACTGGGGATTGAGCTCGCAGCCTGGGGATGTGCTCTGACATTTCAGTCGCAGGCTGACGCTCTAGTCACTGAGCCACCCCAGCCAGGACCACACGGCAGGCATTTTTAAAAACGCTGAGAACAAACGAGGCCCAGAGGATAGCTGGGCTCAGGTGTGTTCTGAGAGCGTGTCACCTTGGCAATTCTTTACCGGGAACCACATGCCCATGTCCACCACTGAGGTTGATTATTAGGAAGGTCAGCTTATTATAAAGATGAAAGCCACGATCCTAAGTGTCAGAGTGCCTCTGACCACTGGCGAATCATACTCTGTACCTCCTTGGCCTGAGTCCTCACCTGCAAACTTGGAACCACAGGCAGAACCCACCCCTTCCGCCTGCTGCCAAGAGCAGGCAGGGCACCTGGCACTTGCAGTGCTCAGTGCTATGCAGCTCCTCCTCCCCGACCTGTGGTAGGAAAGTCAAAAGGTACTAACCTCTTACTTACCTTGTCCATCTTCATGCATGAGTTTATAGTAGTGAACAAGTCAGCCTTCTTTTCATTTACAGGCATTTTTGTTAACTCCTTCCCTATTAATTCACCCGACTCATAGCCCATTGTTGTTTCAAATGCTGGATTTACATACTGGGGGAGGGAGGAGGGATGGGGAGAGAGGGAGACAAAAAAAAAAGGAAAAAAAAGCACCAAGTGAATTAAAAGAAATTCTGAAAAAAGTACAATGAAGACTGACTGTTCCACCTGAGCTGACACTTTCCCCTGAAGCGCAGGAGCCCGAGCTCACCACGTGGGTCTGAAGCCACGAGAACACAACCCCCGTGGGCCTGGGAGTACAGAATCGCTGCCTGGGTTGCTGGCTGGGCTTCTCCCTCGTTCTCCTGAGGCTCCAGGCAGTGAGCAGTCCCCATGGAGACAGACCAGGGGCTGCTACAAAGGGCTGCTAGGATTAGGAACTGGGATAGAGCACCAGCCTGGGATGGGACGCAGCCAGGTTCCATTCCCACAGTGCCTTGGGCTCCTCCAAGTCGCCCATGCACATCTGTTTAATGGGAAGGAAACATCTCCCCCTTCTGTGGGGCGAATGAATTATGTACTTAGGAAGCAGGCTGTGAACTGGGGAGGGTTTGCAAATATAAGGCTTTATACTTGAATTTCAAAAGGGTCTAGAAGATATGTATGGGGAAATCTGTACATGTGCTAATAATAATAATAATCTATACTAATAAGAGGGTAATATGCTAATTAGACTGGGAGATCTTCTGGATGTCTTTCTGGACAAAGCCATAATATGGCTGGGCCAGGCAAAGGCAGTTAGGGGTGATCAGTCAGGAGGAGAGGGCAGTTGAGGGCAAGCAGGCTGACGGGGGGGGGGGGGGGGGGAGGGGCAGGTGGGTGGTGAACAGGCAGGCACTGGGGGGCAATCAGGCCGGAGGGGGGAGCAGTTGGGGGTGAGCAGGCCAGCAGGGGAGGCAGTTGGGGGCAATTGGGTGTGAGCAGGCCAGCCGGGGGACAATTGGGGGCAATCAGGCTGGCAGAGAGCGGGGAGGGGGGGGGGAGAGTTGGGGTGAGAAAGCCAGCAGGCAGAGTGGTTAGGGGTGATCAGGCAAACAGACAGGTGAGTGATTAGGAGCCAGCAGTCCCAGATTGTGAGAGGGATGTCCAACTGCTGGTTTAGGCCTGATCTCCTGTAGGGGTCCCAGATTGGAAAGAGTGTAGGACAGGCTGATGGACACCCTCCACCCCCACCCCTATCCCCATGCATGAAATTCATGCACTGGGATGACAAAATCATCACACTGTTCAAGGCCTATTTCACACACATTAACTCATTTAGTCCGCAGCACCCTTACAAGAGGGAGGTTGCTGCCTGTATTAATATTTCTCTCGTTTGTGCTGATGAGAGAGCGGATTCAGACAGAGTAAGTCAGATGCTCAGCTGGGAAGGGGTAAGGCCTGGCACCAAGCCCACACCCTCACTGCTGGCCCTGTGCTGCCTCTGAGGGCACCGATTGCTAAACGTTCCTGAATCGTCGGCATCATCAGCTCTTTAGCAAGAAAGTCACAAGTTAGGTTACAGAGGTCTGGGGTGCTCAGAGCTACACCAGAGGGGAGCTGTTCCCGAATAAAAGGAACATTCTCTGGCACAACTCCCTCTCCTGTTATCTATAAGTGTCTCCCGTCACTGACAGAAACCCACTTTGCTAATAATGGACAAATTGTTTGGATATTACTCGGTTATTCTGAGTAGTTTCTCAGAAACTTCTGTAAGTGTAAACTACCATCAAAGGCCGTAAGAAAGGTGAGAACTCGCAGGCCTTATGGTCAGAGCCATTTCCCTTTGCAGAGTCCTTCCTCTCAACTCCCCCCCCACCCCCCCAAACTCTCCTTAAACACACAGTAACTATGAGACCTCTTCATACCTACAGGGCACTTAAACTAGTGGCTGGTGCACAAAATTCATGCACATTAAAAGGGGATTAATTAGAGGAAATAATACTGCTATTTTCCCTTTCTCTATAATAGAAGTGTCAGAGATGAAAGAAAATTAGTAAAATGTAAGTAGAAACCTTCCTCCTGTCAGAATCTGGGGCGCACCATGGGACCCAGAGTCAAGTCCCCACCCACCAACATGCACCTTAAAATCATGTGAGACCCAGACCTGGCCAGTTCCACCCTTCTCAAGCCCTGCCGGGCAGGGATGTAACCTCAGGTCCCTTGGCCCAGTGCCAGGACAGAGGGCATGGCCTGAGGTCCCCCAGCCCAGACTGGGGGGCAGAGGGCATACCTTGAGGTCCCCCGTCAAGCCCCGCCAAATGAGGGACATGGCCTGAGATCCCCTGTCAAGCCCCACTGGGTTGGGAGCATGATCTGAGGTCCCCCATCTAGCCCCGCAAGGTGGGGGCACACAACCTCAGGTCCCCTGGCACTGGGAGAGGGTCACAGCCTCAGGTCCTCTGTCAAGCCCTGCTGTGCAGGGGGCGTGGCCTGAGTTCCCCAGACCCAGCACTCGGGGTGCACCTTCAGGTCCCCTGTCAAGCCCCAGATTACTGGGTAGGGAGCATGGCCTGAGGTCCCCTGTCAAATTCCACCAGATAAGGGGGCGCAGCCTCAGGTTCCCTGCTGATGGTTCATTAAGGCTCCTTATGGGGACTTGGCTTCAGCTTGGGTGCAGCCATCTTTGTGACAGAGTGATGGTCAATTAGCATATTCCCTCTTTATTAGATAGGATTGCATCTCTTACAGATTTTGTTCTGATCATCCTGGTCTCTTGAACTTCAAAAAGAAAAAGAAAAATCTTCCTGGAGGGTTTCAATTCTAAAAACGAGAACAAGCACAACCAGAGACCCAGGGCCGCCTCCCGAAAGACAAACCTGTATGATGTTGTCCTCACTTATGATCTTAATGGCGTCTTCGCTTTTCTCTAGTGCAGTGAACACTGAATTACAAGCCCTTCGTGGAGAGGAAAAGGTGGGTTAATGTAAACACTACAGAATCTAACTCAATCTTGGGGTATTACATTAACTTATTTAAAGGTGTCTTTTGACTGATTATAAAGGTAACAAATGCTAAAAAAGAAGGGAGGGCAGTCCTGGTCAGTGTGTGAGGTGGTCAGAGCATCTAGCCATGAATGAAGGGTCCTAGGTTTGACTCCCAGTCAAGAGTACATATCTCAGCTGCAGGCTCACCCCCAGCCCCGGGTGGGGCATGTGCAGGAAGCAACCAATCGATGTGTCTCTCTTACATTGATGTTTCTCTCTCTCCTCTTCCTTCTCCCCACCTTCCACTCTCTTAAAAAAAAAAATCCTCAGGTGAAGATAAACAAAAAACAAACAAAAAAAGGGAGTGGTGGGAGAAGTTCCTACCTCTGGTTGCAATAAGTTTAGAGAAGATGGATCTGTGAGAAGCCCTCCTGGTTTTATCACTCTTTTTAAATTTCTACAGATATGGTAAATAAAACATGGTATCTAATTTTCATTTGTTTAGTACTAGTGAAGTTAAACACCTTTTTGTGTTTACTGGCCATTAATATACATCCCCTATGAACTGCCTGATCATGTCCTTTCTCTTTGTCTTTTTTTACCCAGTGTTTCCATTTTTTAAAAATACATATTTTTATTGATTTCAGATAGGAGAGGAGAGGGAGGGAGGAACATCAACAATGAAAGAGAATCATCAATCAGCTGCCTTCTGCACGTCTCACCCTGAGGATTGAGCCCACAACCTGGGCATGTGCCCTGACTGGGAATTGAACCGTGACCCCCTGGTTCATAGGTTGATGCTCCACCACTGAGCTGCGCTGGCTGGGCTGCAGCCCCATCTTTATATCTGAGTCTCCAGTTACTAACATGACCACTGACTGAGACACACCCAGGCAGACTCTGAACATCTGTATGTGGAGAGAAGCCACTCCATCACCCCATGCCATCTTGCAGGAGGTCAGTTACCC
The DNA here is from genome assembly GCA_011751065.1 of Lasiurus cinereus. Classification (NCBI taxonomy): domain Eukaryota; kingdom Metazoa; phylum Chordata; class Mammalia; order Chiroptera; family Vespertilionidae; genus Lasiurus; species Lasiurus cinereus. The sequence goes on along the minus strand of JAAGEH010000036.1, from coordinate 1,545,964 downwards.
CTAAAAGGGAGCTAACCCTGCTAGGTGCTCCCTGGCGACTGCCCTGTGTGGAATGGGGACCTCCCAGCGGCAGGAGTACCTGAGTTTCAGCTGTGACCGCACCTCTCCAAACTCCAGCTGGAGCAGCTCTGAGTAACAGGCCAGGAGGCTGGGGTTCTCCACGTACCTCTGCAACAGAAGGGGGTTGTGGCTAAACAGTGTGTGCCTTGCAGTTACTGTGGCTTCCCAACCTGGAAACTGAAATTAGAAGATGTGGGCCGTGTACGTGTCACTCACAGCGCCTAGAATCTGTAGAGAGAAATTGACCAAAGTCCTACATAAACTTTCAGAGCATGTTCACTTACTTAGGCGCAGTATGTTGTCTTCTATTTAAAGTTACACAACCAATAATATGCAAGAAAAATGCGTGCATCTCTCTCTGCACCTGGATTTCATGAGGTAGTCCCCACTCAGGCAGTATTTTCCTTCACTGACCTCTCACTGTGCCCAGCTAAGCCAACAAAAGATCACCCTCCAGAACAGAGGAGCAAGAAGCTGTGTGTTCACCACCCGTGCTCACTCTAACCTGGATATCCACCTCTAGGATGAACAGGTGATCTTCTAACCCCGTAAAAACCTAGGTTGTATGCACAGGAGGCCATCTGTTGAGTAAGTCAGCCCCTTCACATGCATGTGATTTTACCCCTATCTCACTTTGTGTTTGACTGATCTCACACCGTGGTTTCCCCTTCCTGTCTGACAGTTTAGTCAAGTTGCTATAAATTCCATATGTTCTCTTTAAAACAAACGAACAAATAAACATCCAGACATTTTTATTGATTTCAGAGAGAAAGGGAGAGGGAGGGAAAGAGAGAAACATCAACAATGAGAAGGAGTCATGAATGGCTGTCTCCTGCATGCCCCGCACTGGGCATCGAGCCTATAACCCAGGCATATTTCCTTGAACAGAATTGAACCCAGGTCCCTTCAGTCTGCAGGTGGACGCTCTATCCACTGAGCCAAACCAGCTAGGGCCATAAGTCCTCTTGTTAGCTTGGAAGGTTTATTAAACGTTTCTGTTCTGTAAATGGTTATCTTACTTTTTGTTGATCTAAAAGCAGAGATTTCATTACTATTACTTGAAAACAAGATACCAATTACAAAGTAGCTCCCCAGAGCAATGCTGCGGTCTGCACCTTTCCCACAAAGATGAAATGTCAGAATACATGTAATATGCCCATCCACATTCCATGTCTGCCATGAGAATCCTTACATCTTCACCTCCTCCCACAACCATGAAGATACCTAGGGTTGGCTAAGATAGTCCAGGACTTAAATATTGAGCTATTATGGTATGTCCCTTCTGTTAGAAAAGTATTATTTATGTCAGTCTGTATTTTTTTTCACTAAGGCCTAATTTTATACACAGATACATTTTGTTTATATATAATCCTATATAATAAAGGCCTAATATGCAAATCGACCAAATGGCAGAACAACAGGTCGTTATGATGCACACTGACCACCAGGGGGCAGACGCTCAATGCAGGAGCTGCCTCCAGCCCACAGGCCACCCAAAGCTGGTGCCAGCAGGCCCCTCCCCCTCATCACCCCACCAGTCACCCCACAGATTGGCCCTGATCGCCAGCCAGGCCTAGAGACCCTACCTGTGCACAAATTTTGTGCACTGGGCCTCTAGTCCTTTATAATAAAAGGGTAATATGCAAATAGACCGAACAGAACTGAACAACCAAAGTGTAATATGCTAATGATATGCTAAAGCTGCTAAACCACTCGCTATAACTTGCACTGACCACCAGAGGGCACATGCTCCAACCAGTAGGTTAGCTTGCTGCTGGGGTACGGCAGATTGGGCTAGATGGGCTGACCTCTGCCCATTTTCCATCCTGTCCTTCTGTATTGGTTAAGCCTGTATTTCTAGCTCCACATTTCTCAGGCTTTAACTCATATGCTATTAGTCTACCTCTGTGCTACATGTTGAATTTTTTCTAACTTACTAAGTTTTAAGATTTTCATTTATTATGTGGTCGTTTCTCAAAATTCCATGCTGCTCAGAATCTGCTATGTCACTTTTTATAGCTTTCTACCCCCTGCAGGTAAGTCCAAGCTTTTATTTCTTTACATAAAATAAACATAATTGCTTTAAAGTTTAAAGTCACATCTGATAACCGTCGTATCTGAGGAGCATGAGGGTGTGTTTCCATGCTCACTCTCAGTGCCTTTCCTCTTGTGGGCGGTGAGCTGTGACAGAGTGCTGCCTGCTGCCCTCCAACCACTGCTGGTGAGATCCTCTGAGGCCAATGCAGGGTCTGCCTCTGGGGAGGATCTTTGTGGCTCCTGCAGGAACCTGAGGGTACTGGCACCCAGAACCCTTGAAACACAATTCATCATTTGAGGTTTCTTGACTACCTCTACTTCACCAATATATATTTGGGCTACAAATCTGGTTCTCTCCACCTGATTCCCAAGGCAACCCATGGACCAACGCCTCCAGTCTTTTGGCTCAGGAGAAACCAGTAGACTGGATCTGGGGAGTGAAGAGAAGGGAGCTGTGTTTGGGTTCCTTATTTCCAGAATCCTTGAACTGACTTTAAGGCATTATGACAACACTCCTGTGGTATAACTTTTTTTTTTTTTTAATTCAGAGCGGGAGAGGCAGAGAGAAACATCAATGATGAGAGAGAATCATTGATTGGCTGCCTCCTGCACACCCCATATGGGTGATCGAACCCACAACCTGGGCATGTGCCCTTGACCGGGAATCGAACCATAACCTCCTGGTTCCTAGGTCGATGCTCAACCACTGAGCCACACTGGCCAGGCTGGTATAACTTTTAATGAGTATGCCATTAAAGATGACTTTACCAGGCATTAGGTGTGTTTTCTTTTTTTTTTTTTTAATCCTCACCTGAGGGTATTTTTTCCATTGATTTTTAGACAGAGTGGAAGGAAGGGAATGAAAGGGGGTCGGGGGGAAGGCAGAGAGAAAGAGAAACATCAATGTGAGAGAGACCCATCAACTGGTTGCCTCCCACGTGTACCCCAATTAGGGCCAGGGCTGGAGTTGACATTGAGCCTAAAATCCAGGTATGTGTCCTTGACCAGGAATTGAATCCGCCATCTTTCTGGGCACAGGCCGACATGCTAAATCACACAGACACACAGCTATGTCAACAGGCATACCTTTGACAGATTAAGAAAGCTAGCTATTGTAGAATTAATAATTACCAGGTTATAAAATTAAACCAAAATGGAACACAGCACAAGGACAACACATTTTTCTCTTTAAATTAATCCAGTTGCTTGCTCTGAACTAAGATAAAATACTTCCTCATGTTGAACCACACTTGCATAATAAAGAAGGGGGTACATACCCTCGTAAAGCCAGCACTAATGAGGGGCATCACAGACTCTTCTCCATCCCGCCTTCAAAAGGACAGAGCAAATGGTTAGAGACAATTCTTATCAATTACAGCTCATCTCTTTATGCACTGATGCACGTAACTCTGTAACTGTCCTATAATAGGTACTTTTAGATAAATTGGAGTAATATACAAATCGAAAGTATACAACTAAAAATAGTTTTCTATTTTAGTTTCATATGTAGCTTTTTGGCTGTATACATTAATAGCTGAAATATTGGAAGCTATACTAACAGCCAGAATACAGGGGTAACCACATTATCTATTAGTATTTGATATGTAATCATTTTAATTTAAACTAAATTCTTTCCTATTTTATTCTACTGCCAGCTTATTTTTCTGTTAATCCTGTAGGGAAGGTAAAACAGGTAAAGGGGTCAATACTATGGTAATAAAAGGAAACTAGAGTTTGGCGATGAGCAAGATGTGGTATGTACAGATGTCGAATTTCAGATGTTGCAAACCTGAAATGTATACAATGTTATAAGCCAATAAATAATTATAAAAGCCCTTCTTAGCCCTCCCCCAACAAGGCTCAGAAAAATAGTTTAAAGGGCATAGCAACATTTCTCCTATCTATAAAAATATGTAAGCTAAGTAATATTTATTTGAATACTGCTCTTCTCACATATTTTTATCCTTTTCTTACTTACAACTTAAGGATGAAATGTAAGATTTCTTTCATTTATGTATAATTCTAAATCTTTATATACATATTTGGAGTCAGGTGCCCTAGGAAGATAGCCCTGGGAAATGTGGAATTCTCTAGTGCTGTGCCTATTTCTAAAGTGAAAGGCAGTCCAAAATCACAAGCATGAGAGTAGAAACTCTCATGAAATTAACTGGCAAAGCAAAAGAAAATAAGAAAAAATAACAAAAAAGGGGCCAAACTAAAGGGTCATGCAGGACAGCCTGTAAGCTGTTATTCAGGCTTCTGTTAAGAGCAAGCATGATGTTAACACACAAATTTCAAAGTAAGAAAAAGAAAGAAAGCTTACCTGCGTACTACACCAATAATAACTGTGTTTTCTGAAACTTTTGATGATCGAATAGACCTATTAAAAAAAACAAATTTTAAAATGAATTTAAAACAGTTCTTTAAAAACTGAAAACACTTATAAGTTCTGATGGAACAATGGAAGTTGGAAGAAGAGGACGAGGGGGAGCAAAGGTCCCTTCACTCTGGACCCACCTTCTTGGCTGCTTTGGCCCTTTGTTCCCCCAGTTTCTGACCTATCTGCCACCTTCACTTTGGCTCTGTAACTGCTGGTCAGTCCTGTCTCCTGGGTTTTCTGACAGGGAGCTGGGAGAAGGATGATAACAGGCACCGCACAAGGTGGCCTATGACAGCCGCACAACTGGATGACCTGCCTCTGTCCCTCCACAGGGCAGCCAGAGGACCTTCCATTCTGCTCTTGCCGCTCACCTGCCCAGAACATGCCAGGGTCTCAGCCGCCGAGGGGTAAAGTCCACGCCTTGGGCTCAGCCCACAAAGCACATGACCAGGCTCATGCCTGCAGTCCCACCCTGAGCCCCGTCCCATCCCTGCCTGGCCCAACAGCCATCCAACCCACTGGAGTAGAGGAGCCCTAGACACACTGACTGTCCCTACGAATGCTGCTCCCTTTACCTGGAATGTCCGCCCCCCACTTCCTTTCCAATCTCCTGCTCCTCCATCAGGACGCAGCCCAAATGTCCTATGTGAAGCCGCTCTGACATGGGCTCTGCAGCACTTGGTATATGCATCCTCTCTGGGCATATACACTAAGTGGCCAGATGATCTCTGAACGCATAATAATCTGGCCACTCAGTGTGTGTGTGTGTGTGTGTGTGTGTGTGTGTGTGTGTGTGTGTATGTATAGAGGATCAGTGCATGAATTCATGCATGGGTGGGGTCTGACCAGCCTGGCCAAGGGAGGGGACATGGGCGGTTGGCCTGCCTGCCTGCTGGTTGAACTCCTGGTTGAGTGGTTTAATTTCAAGATAAAGTGTTTGGTCAATCCTTTGTTGTGTCCTGCCAGAGGTTTACTAGCAAAAGAAGGAAGTATGTGTTCCATGCATATCAGCCTTTTATTATATAGGATAGACACTGAGTGGCCAGATTATTATGCGTTCAGAGATCATCCTCATCTGGCCACTCAGTGTATGTGCCTGTACTGACATCACTTACTTGTCCTGCCAACTATGGCCTCTGCTCCTCAGAGGCAAGACCCATATCTTCTTCACCTGTGTGGCTCTAACACCAAATGCAGTGCCCAGAACTGAGGAGACATGCAAGATAGGGTTCCTCAACTGGTAGATCTGGAAGTATAGCAGACAGAATATTTGGCCTTCACAAGGCACCTGATAAAGTGTAAGGAGTTATAAGCAGCCCCAACAAAGAGATACAGGTGAATGCTAAGCATTTAGACAAGTCAGCAGCTGATGAAAGTTATAATAACTTGTTGCAGAAATATGCAGGTGACAGTTGTGGTTAGCTCCATATTGGGTTTCATCCTAACACTTAACGGTTAGGATCCCTACTTTCTTACCGTTTTTAACAAAGCAAAGATAAAGCCAGAGGCAAAGACCAGACAGTAAAGATCAGTCCTAGACATAACGCTATTGTAATCTAACGACTTGTTTATTTACATGCATGGAAAGCAACTTAAAGGACACTGACTTTAACTTAATGCATTTCTTCCAAGTGGCATTGCTTTCGCAAGAGCCTGGCCACTTAGCACTCGGGCCTGCGTCTGGGCTTACCTGCACAGCGCAGGGGCATCCAGCTGTTGGGGGTTCCTGTGGTCGATGATGATGATGTCATGATGTACAGCCAGGAAACAGGTCAGGACAGTCGGAACCTCCTGGGCTACCGTGTACTTAAACCCTGCTTTTTCACACGCCTTACGGAACCCTTTACACTGGCTATCTTCTTTGACAAACACTAAAAGTACCTGAATCAAAAAAAGCATAAACACTTTAAAGAAAAGAGGTTGGAATATCATTTCTTAACAAGTCACAGAAAACTCCCACGTGTTTTAAGGCAAGAAGCACACAGATGTGAACATAATCTGTTGATATAAACCCGGCTCCCGCATGTAGCTCAGGGGCCGGGTCACTCGGCTCCTGGAAACCTGGGCTATTCTATCTGGAAGCCGCAGGGCATGGAACATACTTCCTTCTTTTGCTAGTAAACCTCTGGCAGAACACAACCTTCGCTAGATTACAAAGAATTGACCAAACATTTTATTTTGAAATTAAATCAATTAAACCGCACAAATATTTGTTTTAGTTAACAGTCCTTAGATGGGAAATGCTAATATTTCAGTCAAACTCCTAGAACACTTAATATTTTATATAATGTATTTAAATGTTCTGATTCAATGTAATTCTTCCAAGTTGAAAAAAATTATTTTGATTATAAGGGAGAAAATTTAAAGCAGATGGAAATATTATAGTTCAAAACTTGTCAGTGAAGTGACACAGGAATAGCACCAGGTCTAAGAGGCAGTATCTGTGCCCAGGATCCGCTGGCTGTCCCCAGGCCTGGCTTGGGTGAGGTGAGGCCTGGATCTGCTGCTTCCCCTATCCAGCCAGGGATCCCCTAACCCCCGTAAGATGTGGTTCAGTAGCACAAACTTTACACCCAGACTGACTTCTGGGATCCAGGGTGGTCGGGGAGAGGCAGGGCACCTGTGAGAACAAGGCTGCAGAGCAGAGAGGAACCCTGTGCCCCAAGGCTTACTAGTTCAACTCAGAGCAGCGGTCGACAAACTGCAGCTTGTGAGCCACATGAGGCTCTATGGCCTCTTGAATGTTCTAACACCACTTTTTCAAAATAGACTCATCCAGGCCGAAAACTGATTTCTGCGCATGGGCCTCGAAGTTTCAGTTGCACTCTACTTGCGTGCCTGCACATGGTATTTTGTGGAAGAGCCACACTCAAGGGGCCAAAGAGCCGCATGTGGCTCTCGAGCCTCGGTTTGTTGACCACTGCTCTAGGTTGACCATGTGCACAAACACCCCAAGTGCAAAGAACTGAGAGAGCATATCTCTGCTAGTCTTTTCCCACAGTTAAAAAACATGGAATAGTGAACATGTGTTTGTGTGCGGGAAATACCAACGAACTTTGGGGCTAAATTTCAATTAGTTATTTTGTCTAATATTTTGGATTAAATAATTTACAGGTATCTTTCGCTGATAAAAGCTATTCAGAAACCCAGGGAAGGACATGCTTTTACATTTTTATATTAGAAAATTTAATAAAAAAGTTGTGAATGATAATGAATGCTAGTATACACTTCTTCTAGTTTCATCAGTTGTTAAAATTTTGCCACCTTTTGCCCAGCCAGTGTGGCTCGTGGTTGAGCATCGAACTATGAACCAGGAATTCACAGTTTAATTCCCAGTCAGGGAACATGCCTGAGTTCCAAACTTAATCCCCAGTTGGGGGCACGCAGGAGGCAGCCAATTAATGATTCTCCCTCATCACTACTGTTCTTTTTTTAAAAAATATATTTTATTGATTTTTTTACAGAGAGGAAGAAGGATAGAGAGTTGGAAACATTGATGAGAGAGAAACATCGTTCAGCTGCATCCTGCATACCCCTCACCGGGGAAGTGCCCAAAACCAAGGTTATATGCCCTTGACCGGAATTGAACCTGAGACCCTTCAGTTCGCAGGCTGATGCGCTATCCACTGAGCCAAACCAGTTAGGGCATGATGTTCGTATCTCTCTCTCTTTCCCCCTTCCTCTCTGAAATAAGAAAAAAAAATTAAAATTTGCCACTTTTATTCACTCCCCTTCCCCCACTCCCTCACTACACACGCCTAATTATACACATTCTTTATTTTACTGCTGAGTTTTTTAAAGTAGGTCACAGACATTTCTTCATCTATGAATAGTTCAATGTTCATTTCTAAGAAACGTACGCTCTCTTAGACTCTAGTACAGTACTGATATTGTTATCTAACACAGAAGACAATTTCAATGTATAACTGTAGGCCCTCTACCTCCCGCCTCTTTAAAGAAAATCAACATGAGGAAACAGCGTGGCTTAGAATTACCTGGAGTTGATTTGCACGAAACCTCATGGGGCCAAATTGCACCTGTGATGCTGACACCTGTAAGAAAAAGATTTGCTTACACTTTCTGTCTCCATCAGAGCTCAGATGGAACGGACATGCCTGCTCCAGAGAAAAATTACAGAGGAATCCCAGGAGTCTACTTGGGTTCACACTGGGAGGGGACGTGAAATGAGGGGGTCCCGGCTTTTCTTTTCGTGTGTGACTTATCACGAAACAAGAGTTAAATAAGTAAGCTTTCGAGTCTCCGTCTGAGAAAGTCAACAGTACAAAATTAAGGAAAACAGGAAGAAAAAAATAAAGCTAAAGGCAATAATTAATGAAAATGACAAATGCTAATGACTAGTATGATTTTAAAAAACACACGTATGTGTGTATACAGTGTTGGTCACAGGCTGAGGGCCCAGATGAAAGTGTGGCTGGCTCAGGGCCACAGCCCTCCCCACCTCATCCCCCGGGAAACAACTGTACATGGTACACAGCAAGCGGTGACGTAACAGCTGGCACAGCACAACTCTCTCTCTCCACTACAATAGCAACTCACCACTAATCCAGTGTAAGAAACAAAAGAAGCTCCAGATTAGTTTTTTAGGAAAGATGAATATTGCCTCAGTATACGTTTAGCAATATCTTTTTAAGGCGATATTGTTTGGGCGATTCTAGTTACCACTGGACACTTTATTTACTCAATGAGACTGCATTTTGACATTACATCCTGTCTAGGGGGTATATCCGGCTCTCAGGTCCTCTGTGGAGCAGTGGCCCAGTCAAGTCCAACAACTGCTTATCCCAGCCGCCCTCCCCCCCTCCCCCCTGAAAATAACCACCACAGGAAATGTGATGCCATTACTCAGCGAGTTGACGTCAGGTGTGGACCCCAGGCGTGGGCCCTCAAAGAATAAACAACTTCCCAGCGGCTCTGGATTGGGGATCAGAACTCCTGCAATCCTCCGGTTTACCCTTTCTTTGTGTATGAAAATCAGTATCAAACTGGCCTAATCAGCTCTTAACAATACTTACTGTTTACACTAACATTTAGAAGGGAAAATCATTTTCCAATTAATTTCAGTAATGTAGCTTGGATTTAATCTTTCAGCTTCAAAAGCAACTGATATTTTTAAGTACAGAGGTACCTCGAGATATGAGTTTAATTCGTTCCATAACCTTGCTCATATATCAAGTTGCTTGTATATCAAGTTGCTCGTATCTCAAAGCAAATTTCCCCATTGAAATCAATTGAAATGCCATTAATACGTTCCAGCCCCCAAAATGCCACCCCAGTTGCTCTTGTTACGTGTTTTTGAATAAGAAAAATGTATTTATAAATGACAAATATTGTATAAAAACATAATAAAAGAGAATGTAAAGGAATAAACTGGTTTTATAAAGTGTATTTACCTACTCATTACACTCTTAATGCTACACTTTATCCCTAAACTGAATGTAACTTAACTAATCTTCACTGAACTTAATTGCTACTGGTTTTCGCATTTTTGGCCGATTTAAAAAAAAACACGTGTCCAACGAGGTTTGCCTCTTCCTCCCTTTCAGAATGTTTCTGAAATGGGTGAGGCAAGTTTCACTGAACAGCTCCGATGCACGACCAGTAGCAACTTTTTCCACGAAGCTTGACACCCTCTCCCACATTCCTAAGATCTCCTTTATCTCACTTGTAGAGATCTCCTCCACCTCTGGCTCCTCCTCCAAACCGATTTCTTGGAGAACCTCCGCATGTTGCTGAGACTGCAACTCTTGTTAACTCCTCCGTGGTGAGTTCCAGAGAGTGCTCCTCGACGAGCTCATTCACGTCTCTCTCATCCACCTCCAGGCCCATGGATTTTCCCAGAGACACTATCTCCTCCACTGGCACCTAGGGTTCGAATCTTTCGAAGGTCCTTTTGGCTACAGCCTCAGGCCACAGCTTCTTCCATGCAGAGGTCAAAGTCCTCGTTGTAACACCCAGCCAGGCCTGATCAATAATTCTGAGGCATATCACGATGTTAAAGTGGTTCTTCCAGAACTCTCGAAGGGTGAGGTTTGTGTTCTCCATCACCTCAAAGCAGCGCCGGAACAGGTGCTTGATGTACAGCTTTTTAAAATTAGAAATCACCTCCTGATCCATGGGCTGCAGGACAGGAGTGGTGTTGGGAGGTAGGTAGACAACCTTTATAAACTTGAACTCTTCGAGGAGTTCATCTTCAAGGTTCGGTGGGTGAGCAGGAGCATTGTCGAGGACGAGGAGGGTTTGCATGGTTAGGTTGTTTTCCTGTAGATATTTCTCAACAGAAGGGCCGAAAACCAGGTTTACCCACTCCACAAAGAACTGCCTGGTGACCCATGCCTTCCGGTTTGCCCTCCACATAACTTGCAGTTTATCTTTTAAAATCTTATGTGACTTAAAGACTCTGGGGTTTTCCGAATGGTATACGAGCAGAGGCTTGATCTTGCAGTCGCCACTCACATTGGCACACAGTGCGAGAGTTAGCCTATCCTTCATGGGTTTGTGGCCTGGCATCGCCTTCTCCTCTGCCATTATATAAGTCCTATTTGGCATCTTCTTCCAGAAAAGCCCTGTCTCGTCACAGTTGAAGACTTGCTGGGGGATATATCCTTTGGCTTCTATCAGTTCGGAAAAAGTTTTGAGGTAATCCTCAGCTGCCTTCACATCCGAACTTGCTGCCTCACCATGCCTGACGATGGAGTGAATGCCAGACCTTTTCCTGCAGTTATCAAACCAGCCTCTACTGGCTTTAAATGAATCTTTCGATGCTTCGTCCGTGGAAGTGCGCAGGGTCTGCTCCAGCAAATCACCGTAAATCGCTCGCGCCTTCTTGCATATGATGCCCTGTGTTAATGTATCTCCTTTAAGCTGCTTCTCCGTCACCCACACCATCAGTAGATTCTCCATCTTTTCATGGAGAGAGCTACGGAGCTTAGAAATTATTGTAACGCCCTCAGCTGGCGTTATACCCTTTATCGACTCCTTCTGTTTAAGCACAGTGCATATCGTTGAAGTAGTACGTCCCGTATTGCCTCGCCAAGTCAGCCACTCGCACACCTTGCTCATATTTTTCTATGATTTCACGCTTTAATTCAATAGACATCATCCTCTTCTGAGCACTGATCTTTCCACTCGCTTTCTTCGGACCCATGGTTATAAAAAGAAATGTGATAAAGTATGTAAATGCACAAAAGATGCTTCGACAACGAGGTAAACAAGCACACTGATTGAGGCGTGGGAAACTATGAGACACTCGAGTCGCAATAAACTGGTGGGTCGTGTGCAGCCGGCCGATCCGCGTGATTACTCGTATCTCAAATGTTGCTCGTATTTCAAAGCAAAAAATCGCTCGCTCGACAGCTCGTATCTCAAAAATCTCGTATGTTAGGGCACTCGTATCTCGAGGTACCACTGTAATATAGAAACAAATAGTATGTTCATAGGCTGATACAGGTAAATTATACAAGTTGTTGCATTTAGTCTTCTGGATTTTTAAATATTTATGTATATATTAGGATTCAGTTATAAAAAGGATTGTAAAATTAGGAATATCAGATAAGAATGATGTCCATTTGTATTTTTAATATTTTAAAGTAATTTCTTTGAATATGGCTGACAGAAACATAATTAAATTAGAAGTTTTGATGAAACACATGAGCTTTTTGCGCCTAACTGACCTATCATTTAGATGCGACTCTAGAAGGCAAGGCACTACTAGATTATGAGCTTGATCATGGTAGGAGTGGGAGAGGAAATAAATAATTCCAATCTATTTAAAATTCCTACACCCTGACTCTCCCTATTCCTTTGCCTGCTTTGTTTTATTCTCTGTAGTTCTTAGTCACCATTTATCACACTACTATTTTATTATTTATCTTCTTTATTGTCTGTCCCAGAAGGATGTAAGCTCCATGAAGACAGGGATTTACCTGCTTTATTCATTGTTCTATTTCCAATACCCAAAACAGCCTGGTACCAGCAAGCATTGAAAAAATATTTTTGAACAAGTGTTTACACAACAGTTACTGTTTTTGAATCCATCTAGAAATCACATCCATACCAGCTTTTACATATACGTGTTCATATTATAGAAGTTCCAGTTCCCAAAAATATTTGCCTATTCAGAGTATACTTCATAAAGGAACATGAAGGAAGGAATCTTACCACATGAGAATCATGTCCTCTCTGTTTCCTACATCCCCTTTATTAGAAACCGAAGTTGTGCTAGGATAAGTTTACATTAATTGTATATAAACCTAGGAACTACAGTGAAGACTGAAGTCAGATTTTGTCCCAAACCGTACTATCTCCCAGTGGCCATTCTCCCCACTCCGTACCCCCCCAACACCCCCCCACCCCCCTCCCACCTCTCTCTCAACAAAAAGTAGTCATTTGATCAAAGGGACACAGCCTGAACAAGAATCAGGGACACCAATTCTTAGCAAGGAAAAGTCAAAATTAATCCAGCCGTGGAGGGGAGGAGAGGGAGGGGTGTGTGTGTGTGCGTGCGCGTGCACTTCCCACTACTCTGTTATAAGCAAGCACAGAGCAAGGTACTGGGAGTGCAAAGAATGAGTGTCTAACTCTGGCTGTGAGTAAACAGTGACAGTGTGGTTCAGTTTTAACGGAGAAAGAGGTTGTGTGGTAAATGCCTTGCTTCCAATCACATTTAAATCCCACTTAGTCCTTACTCTATGAGTCAGGTGAACTCATTAACTCCATTCCACTGTGAAGAAACTGCAGCTGAGAGCAGTGTGGTTAAATAGTTGGTAAGGGGCAATGGTGGGGATGGGGCACCATTCACTACAATTTAATTCCCGTGGCCTTTTATTTATATTTTATTGATTTCAGAGAGGAAGAGAAAGGGAGAAATAGAAACATCTCTGATGAGAGAGAATCATTGATCAGCTGCCTCCTGCATGCCCCCTACTGGGGATTGAGCCCACAACCCAGGCATGTGCCTCTCACCGGAATCGAACCTGGGCCCCTTCCGTCCACAGGCCAACACTCTATCCTCTGAGCCAAACAGGCCTGAGTGATTCTCTTGGTCTTTTTATGCTCCATGGAGAAAGACCCAAAACCACCTGACCCTAACCTATGTCTACTGAATGAGCCCAAGGACCCAGAAAGCAGCATTCATCCCTTCAACAAATCTTTGATGCGCAACCACATTATGTTAAAGTAGAGGCCCAATGCATAAATTCATGCAAGAGTAAGCCTTTGCAGCCCGGCTTTGTCCAGAAGGTCGTTTGGAAAGACGTCCAGAAGGTTGTTCGGCTATCCGGTCTAATTAGCATGTTATGCTTTTATTATTATAGATGGCATTTTAGGCACTGAGCAGTCAACAGAGAACAAGACAGACAACAAGGAGAGATGTGACAGAGTCAAGAATCAAGTCAAGGAAGGCCCCTCTGAAGCAGCAATGGAGGAGAGGTCTGAATGACAAGGACGAGCCAGCCATAAAGGAAAGAGGAAGGAACAGCTGGTACACAGGACCCACAGTGGAGCATTGACCATGGGAGGACGAGAACAGATGTGAGGATACTAGTAAGGAGGCTTCCAGAGAAGTCCAAGGGACAGAGAGTAGCAGCTGGGCCTGGCAGTGTCCATGGAGGCAGTGATTAGAGGACTTGCTGATGGAAGGACACAATCAAATCGGACCAGAGTGCTGATACATGACTTGAAGTTTTATATCACTACTAGTGACCCGGTGCATTAAATGTGTACACATCAAAAGGGGCTTAGGAGGAGATACCAAGATGGTGGCATAGGTGAACACCTAAACTGCTGCCTCACACAACAATTTCAAAACTACAACTAAAAGACAGAACAGACATCATCCAGAACCACAGGAAAGTTGGCTGAGTGGAAATTCTACAACTAGAAAGAGAGAGGGGCTCACAGAGACCCAGAGGAGCTGCAAAAAGCTGAGGTACAGAGACACGCGTGTGGAGAGAACAGGTGGCAGAGTGTCTGGTTTGGCTTCCTCTTGCGGGAGGGAGACAGAAACTCCCAACTGCACTGAACCCAAGCTCTGAGTGAGACTCATATGGGGGGGAGTGTGGACTGTCATGAAAAAGGAGGAGTACATGGAAACTTAGGGGAGCCGCGCACACCACTGCACACAGAGGAGATGGACTGCTGATTGTGCCACTGGCTTTCTCTAGCAGGAGGGAGACAGAAACTCCCAACTGTGCTGAAATCCACTTCTGACTGCACTGAACCCCAGTTTCGGGTGATACCCTGGGGACCCAGAGTCATACGAGTCTCTGGAGTGCACAGGAACCGGAAAGGCAGAGGTCTGGAGGCTCGCACTCACACTCGTGCACACAGAAAGGGCTGCAGTGATTACCGAGGGACACTGAGACCCAGGGGCCGAGTAGGGAGGGGCTGACTGGAAGCCAAGGCTGTCTCTGCTCAGCCCTGAGACTCCACCCCATCCAAACTGAACAGAGAGGATTTTGCAATTTTGCAAGTCTTGTATCATAAGGCTGACTCCAACACAGAAGTTCTCCAGGCGTAGCGAAAATGCAGAGACAAAGGAACAGATCACAAATGAAAAAAAATGGAGAAAAACAAACAACTGGATATAGAGTTCAAAACCACAGTTATAAGGTTTTTCAAGAATTTCCTAGAAAAGATGGATAAATTTAGCAAGATCCAAGAGGAGATGAAAAAGGACCAGCTAGAGATGAAAAAGGACCAACTAGAAATTAAACATACACTGACTGAAATAAAAAATATTACACAGAGACCTAACAGCAGACTAGAGGAAGGCAAGAATCAAGTCAAATAGTTGAAATACAAAGAGGCAGAAAACACTCCAATGGAAAAGCAAAAAAAAAAAAAAAGAATAAAAAAATGTGAAGATAGTGTAAGGAGCCTCTGGGACAACTTCAAGCATACCAACATCAGAATTGCGGGGGTGCCAGAAGAAGAGAAAGAGCAAGATACTGAAAACCTACTTAAAGAAATAATGACTGAAAACTTCCCACATCTGGTAAAAGAAATAGACTTAAAAGTCCAGGAAGTGCACAGAACCCCAAACAAAAGAAATCCAAAGAGGTCCACACCAAGACACATCATAATTAAAATGCCAAGAGCAAAAGACAAAGAGAGAATATTGAAAGCAGCAAGAGAAAAACAGTTCATTACCTACAGGGGAGCACCCATTCGACTGTCAGCCGATTTCTCAACAGAAACTATGCAAGCCAGATGGGAGTGGCAAGAAATATTCAAAGTGATGAATAGCAAGAACCTACAACCAAGATTACTCTACCTAGCAAAGCTATCATTCAGAATAGAAGGGCAGATAAAGAGCTTCACAGATAACAAAAAGCTAAAGGAGTTCATCACCTCCAAACCAGTATTATATGAAATGCTGAAAGGTACTCTTTTAGAAGAGGAGGAAGAAGAAAAAGGTAAAAGATTAAAAATTATGAACAACAAATACATATCTATCAACAAGTGAATCTAAAAATCAAGTGAATTAAAAATCTGATGAACAGAATAAACTGGTGAATATAACAGAATCAGGGGCATAGAAAGGGAGTGGACTGACAATTCTCAGGGGGAAATTGCACACCTATGGATGAGGACAATGCAGGAGGTGGTAAGGGCAGAGGGAGGGGTGGGAGCCAGGTAAGAGGAGCTATGGGGGTGGGGGGAAAAGAGGAACAAATGTAATAATATGAACAATAAAGATTTATAAAATCAAAAAAAAGAAGAAAAAAGGGGCTTAATTAGAGGAAATAATTTAATATTGCTATTTGCCTTTTCTCTATAATAGAAGTGTTAGAGATGAAAGAAAATTAGTAAAATGTATATGAAAACTTTCCTCCTATCAAAGTCAGAGTCTGGGGCTCATCATGGGACCCAGAGTCAAGTCTCCGCCCACTCACATGCAACTCAAAATCATGAGACCCAGATCTGGCCAGCCCCCCACATTGGGCTAGATCCAGACTTGGCCAGTCCCACCTTTGTCAAGCCCTGTTAGGCAGGGGGCATAGCCTCAGGTCTTCTGGCCCAGCACCAGGACGAAGGGTGTGTGCCTGAGGTCCCCCAACCCAGACCGGGACGGGGGTGGGGTGGGGCAGGGAGTGGCATGTGCCTTGAGGTCCTCCATCAAGCCCTGCCAGGTGGGGGACACAGCCTGAGATCCTATCAAGCCCAGCCAGCTAGGGGGGCGCAGCCTCAGGTCCCCTAGCCTGGTGCTGGGGCTCAGTGAAATGTCCCGCAGGGGACTCTTTCACTGCTCTGAGATCCCCTGGCCTGATGCCGGGGGTGGGGAGTGTGTGTGGCCTGAAGTCCCCTGTCAAGCTTCTCCTGGTGGAGGGTGTGGCCTGCAGTCCCCCTGCCTAACCCTGGGGCGGGGGGAGCAGCCTGAGATCCCCTAGCCCAGCACCAGGACAGGAAGCGCACCCTGAGGCCCCCCCATCAAGCCCCACTGGGTGGGGGGGGGACGTGGCTTGAGGTCCCCCAGCCTGCTGCCAGTGCAGGGGACATGGCCTGAGGTCCTCTGTCAAGCCCTGCCGGGTGGGGGACACAGCCTGAGGTCCCTTGTCAAGTCCCACAGGGACAGGGAAGGGCATAGCCTCAGGTCCCTGCTGACTGCTGGTTAGGGCTCTTTATGGGAACTTGGCCTCAGCTGTGGGTGCAGCCATCTTTGTGGCAGATGATGGTCAATTAGCATATTCTCTCTTTATTAGATAGGATTGCATAGAAATTTGGGGCTTTGCATGGCATCCTAATAGAAGCTGGTGTGGGTCTGCTTGGTCCTTTCCAGATCCACCCACAAGATGGCACTAAGATCTACTCTGAGGCAAAGCTTCTAACCCTTCCCCTGGTCCTTCTCCGAGCAGGCAAAGTGCGCTGCATATGCATGCTTACTGTCCCAGTTTCTCTTCCTCTCCCTTCACCTGTTCCTGATTTTCTCTTCAGTCAATTTAAACAGCAAATTCCTGATTTTCTCTTCAGTCAATTTAAACAGCAAATATTCACAATAAGCCTTTTATATATTACCCTAACTGAACCACAAAACTGAGTCGCATGCCAGGGTAAAATCACCCAGACCCTTT
This sequence comes from Lasiurus cinereus, assembly GCA_011751065.1. Lineage (NCBI taxonomy): Eukaryota > Metazoa > Chordata > Mammalia > Chiroptera > Vespertilionidae > Lasiurus > Lasiurus cinereus. Next base: position 1,528,396 of record JAAGEH010000036.1, on the reverse strand, counting down.
CCCCCTAGCCACAGTGTTGGGCAAAAAATGGTGTCTGGATTAAATGAGCTATTTTAAAAAGTATGTTTTTATTGATGTTTAGAGAAAGAGGAAGGGAGAGGGTTAGAGAGAGAGGAACATCGTTGAGATGAGAGAGAAACATCATCAGTCAGCTGCCTCCTGCATGCCCCCTTCTAGGGATTGAGCTCAAAACCCAGGCATGTGACCTGACTGCGAATTGAACCAGTGGCCTTTTAGATCCTGGGTCAATCCTCAACTGTTGAGCCACATTGGCTGGACAAAATGAGCTATTTAAGGAACAGTTTGAGGCTTCTAATAAAATTGAAAGGGAGCCATGGAGATTTCCCTTATACCTCCTGTCCTCGCACATGCATAGCTCCCCACCATCATCAATCTCACTCACCAGAATGGGACATTTTTTCCCCCCAAAGATGAAGCTGTACTGATACATCAGAATCACTTCAAATCCACATTTTACATTAGGACTCACTCTTGGTATGTACATTCTGTGGGCCTGGACAGATGTATAACGAATGAGATGTATTTGTCATTAAAATGTCCCACAGGGTACTTTTTCACTGCCCTAAAATTCCTTTGGGATTCACCTCTCCTCAGCCCCCATGTTGGCAACCACTGGTCCTTCTACTATTGCCACCGTTTTGCCTTTTCCAAAACGACATATAGTTGGAATCATACAAGTATGAGCCTTTTCAGATTGGTTTCTTTCACTTTGTAAGTAAGATGTTTAAGGTTCCTCAACATCTCTTGGCCAAAGACCCTAGAGTCAGGAAATGAAAAGGTAAGTCACTGAAAGGGAGAAAGTATTTGCAGAACATATAACTGACAAAGGACTCAAATAATTCTATATAATAAAAGGCTAATATGCAAATTAACCCAATGGCAAAATGACTGGCCACATCACATGTACTGACCAGCAGAGAGCTGCAGGCGGGTGGTAAGGAGGGAGGGGTCCTGGACTGCAAAAGCCCTGGACTGAGAGATGGATGTCTGAATGCCGGGGATTGGGCCTAAGCCAGCAGGCAGACATTCCCCCTGGTCATCAGTACACTCCCATAGGAGGAGCGCCGCTCAGCCAGAACCCCTGAGCAGGGCTCATGGTTGGCAAACGCAGTGGTGGTGGCAGAGCCTCTCTCACCTCCGTGGCAGCACTAAGGATATCCAACTGAGAGCTTAGGTCCACTCCCTTTAAGCCAGCAGCTGGACATCTCCCAAGGGCTCCTGGACTGCGAGAGGGCACAGGCCAAACTAAGGAAACCCCCGAAGTTCAAGAATTTCATGCACCAGACCTCTAGTATATAAAGAATGACTGGAGATCAGTACGAAGAAACCGACCACCTGGCTGAAGACAGCCTTGCCCAGGCAGATGACACCAATATCTAAGGACTTAGAAGGATAATAATCCTCTGCATCAAGATTCAGCTAGGAAAAGAAAGGGAACTCATCAACGATCTCTAAGTTTTAACAATTTTATAAGAAAGTTTTAAGCAGGAAATTTGGACAGATATCTTAACTTGGACAACACAAATGTGACCAGCAAGAGTTTCCTCTGTTGTAAGAGAGTTTTGGGAAAAACATGGAAAAAGAAGCATCTGCCTCTTCCTTGTGTGTATGAGGGGAATGAGTTACTTATGCAACGACTACACAGTGGAACACTTTGTTTCCATAGAGATTATGACACAACTTAAATTAGAATATTCCGATTTGAATTGAGAAATGATCTTTTTGTCTTAGTGAATGGTGTATTCAGTGTGAATAAAAGCTCCGCACATCTGCTGATATCATTTCCTCTTTACTTCAGCAATAATTAATCATGAGAATACATCCACACAGTCCTAAAATGGAATTCATAATCCCCAATTTAACAAGTGCCTCAAAATATGAGGTGAATGACAGATTTTTTCTACAAAATTACTAAACGTAAAATACTTAAAAATATTTTTTGCTCATTTCACAACTATTACACTTAAGCATTCCCTGTATTCACCGTCTGAATAAGACAAAAGCTAGTTTAGCCTGCCTTCTGCCATTTCTACCTGAATTTAACAGATAAACTGTCCACCGGTGCATGAAATTATTAATCTGATGCACAAAAATATCAGAATGTTAACTTTAAAAAGCAGCAAAATAGATGATCTATAAATACAGTCTATTCAGGGGCTCCACACTGCCCCCAGATAAGGCCTGCTCTCTCTGAGATGGCATTCAAGACTCCAACTGTCCCCTCTACTCAGAACTCCTGGATTGTGGCCACATGGCTCCTTCAGCTGGCACATTCCTGCATTCTTCGTAACTCCTCCTCATCTTTCAAGACTCAAGAGAGGCTAAGCTCTACCTATGCTCTGGCCCAACCTCCATCTGGAGGAGGCGTCATGCCTAGGTGTCCCTCTGGTTTCTCTGCATCACAGTAGAATCATATTCGGTTTCCCCTACCGAAAATGAGCTTCTGAGTTCTATTCACTTGCATAAAACTGGCACCCAAAAAAGTACAGTGTTTGGTAAAGGCCGAATGAACCCATTACTGAGTAACTGACATCCCCAATGCTGCTTCATGTTTTGATAATATATCTTCCTAAAGGAAATAGCTAAGAAAAAAGGATAATCTAAATTGTTAGAGTAGAATGAAAGATGGACTAGGTTTTCTGACTGGTTTATATTATACATCATTCTGCTCTTTTTCTCATTTCACTGTGAAATCTTTCTAGTGAATGGCTATTCTATCTCATTCTCAAAGGTCTCCAAAGAAATGATGCAATTTTTAATTTAGTTACAGTTGAGTATATCCTCAATTAAACAAATACTGGTGTTCAAACAAAATTCTGTGTGGTCAGATTCTCATCTGTTGCTACTTTGGGCATACAGGCTCCTCGTATCAATTGCTATTTTCAACCATGTTTTGTTTAGATATTTTAGAATGTGCCTCCCTTGAAAAATCATTTCCCATTTAAATTATAACAAGTGAAAAACAGCACTGGTTTTGAACACACATAACTTAATCTGATATGAAGCATGATGCACAAAACAGGAAGTAAACCTTCTACCTCAAAGGCTCATTTTTCATATATAAAAAAAGTTGGGATACCATCTTGTGATTTTGTAAAAAAAAAAAGTGTAAAACCACAACAAATAAAAGCAAAAATATTTTGTACATTAACACTAAATTTTGAATGTACATCTATGTATACTTCAAATATTTTTACCTATCAAGCAAAATGAAACTCAAATTTTTCATGCAGATTTAACAGTGTACAAATTTTTCCTAACAAAAAGAGGACTTAGAAATAGAGAAGGTATCAAACATACATGGCAGTGATAAGAAATAAATCAAAAACATGAAGTTATAATTACCCTCAGAGAATGAAATAAAGCAGACGGCTCATGAGAGTAGCTGGTTTCACTTACTACATGTTGATTTTTCCAAAAGTCCTCAGTAAACAGATAGCTGAAAGACTTGGGCAAGCACCCAGATTTCCAGCACCAAGGCCTTCTCAAGAGAACAACACTGTCCTGGCAGGATGGCTCATCATCCTGTACACCAAAAGGCCACAGGGTTCAATTCCCAGTCAGGGAATCTGTTACGTACCTAGGTGGTGGGTTCAATCCCTAGTTGGGGTGTGTATGGGAGATAACCAATTGATGTATCTCACATCAATGTTTCTCTCGTTCCCTCTCCCTTCCTTTCTAAAAATCAATTTCAAAAAAATACCACATCCTCAGGTGAGGATTAAAAAATAAAAGTCAAGAAAACAGGTGGACAACAGTCATTGGATTTAGGGTGCACTTTAACCTTGTATGACCTTATCTAACTATTTACATCTGAAAATACTCTATTTCCAAATATGGTCAACAATCTGGGGGTCTAAGTGGACATTAAATTTGGGAGGATACCACTGGACCCAGTACACTCATTAGTCATAAGTGCAAACTCAATAAGTAATTAAAAGTGATGAATCCACTTCATTTATATAAAGTTCAAATCTGCCAAAACTAATTATAATATATTTTGTAGGGATGGAGTGATTGAGAGAAAATTTAAGGCTGAATAGAGTCCTGGAAAGTTTTATTTATTATTTTTTAAAATATATTTTTACTAAAGGCCTATTGCACAAATTTGTGCATGGGTGGGGTCACTCGGCTTGGCTGGCAACCATCCCGCCCAGTCCTAATCGGGGCCAGCGGCCAGGGGGAGGGACTGTGGGAAGTTGGCCAGCCACAAGAGGTTGGCTGTGGGTGCGCACTGACCACCAAGGGGGCAGCTCCTGCATTGAGCATCTGCTCCCCTGGTGGTCAGTGCACATCATAGCTACCAGCCAACTATTCGGCCATCATGGTCACTTAGGTTTTATGCATATACTAGAGGCCCAGTGCACAAAATTCATTCATGGGGTTGGGGGGTGGTCCCTCAGCCCTGCCTGCACCCTCTCCAATCTGGGACCCCTTGGGGGATGTCTGACTGCTGGTTTAGGCCCAATCCCACAGGCCTGAAACTGCAGTCAGACATCCTTCTCATAATCTGGGACCACTGACTCCTAACTGCTCGCCTGCATGCCTACCTGACTGCCCCTAACAGCTTTTGCCTGCCTGCCTGATCGCCCCCTAATAGCTCCCCTGCCAGCCCAATTGATGCCAACTGCTCCCCTGAAGGCCTGATCGCCCACAACTGCCCTGCCCTGCCCTGCCGCGATCCACCTCCTTTACCAGGACCTGCCTCCTCCACATGAGGTTGTGGAGACACTGGGACTGGCCTCCTCCATGCAGTGCAGAACCGCGGGACCCCCAGGCCTCATCGCGCATAGCAGCTGCTGGGCCCTGCCTCCGCTGTGTGTTTCACCATCTTGTGATGACATAAGGGCGTGAAGGCACATAGACTATTTTTAGTATAGATAGATTGATTTCAGAGAGGAAGGGAGAGGAAGAAAGAGCTAGAAACACCAATAATGAAGAGCCTCCTGTACACTCCGCACTGGGGATCAAGCCCACAACCCAGGCATGTACTGTGACCAGGAATCAAGCCATGACCTCCTGGTTCATAGGTCGATGCCCAACCACTGAGCCAGGCCAGCCGGGCTGCAATGTTCTATTTCTTAATCTGTGTGTTGGTTACATTGAGAAAAATTCATAAAGTTGTACACTAATGATTTATATATTAACTGCATTAACTTTCAAAAAGAATTTACTTTAAAAAGATACCTTATCAGCACTTCAGTTTTCAGTGGAAAAACAGTCCTCTCTCCCGCAGCAGGGCCAGTGGCAGGGCAGCATGCTTTGGGGGAAGGGGGTGAGGGTAGCTTCTTTCTCCCTCCCTCCCTCCCTCTCTCCTTCCCTCCCCTGCTGGCCACTGTGTCTGAGGCAGGGGCAGAGGATAGGCCCACAGAGACTCCACTAGACAATCTCTCACTGTTGGGGCCTGATGGATTTTTAAAGCATTTTGGCTCTACAGCAGTGGTTCTCAACCTGTCACAACCCACAGGTTGAGAACCACTAGCAGGGTCGCCTAAGATCATCGGAAAACACAGATACTTACATTACGATTCATTAACAGTAGCAAAATTACAGTTATAAAGTAGCAACAAAAATAATTTACTGGGTGGGGGTCACCATAACTTGAGGAACTGTATTAAAGAGTCCGGCATTAGAAAGGTTGAGAACCACTGCGCTAGAGATTCTCCTGCTGTGTCCTTCCCACTGTCACTTCCTTCAGATGGGCAGTGCCTCTCTTCCAGATGTTTTCCAGGCTTCCCTCATTTTCTACCCTGCTATAGACACTCAGCCTTTGTGCTGGGGTCCCCTCTGCCTGGTAGGCTAACATCTAGGGCAGGAACCCTTTAAGAAGGACTTCATGTCCACATTCCCGCTAGATCTAGCACCTGCCAAAGCCAAGCTGTGCTCACAACTCTGCTCTCTGGCACCAGTGACTGCTTAGTGGGAGAGAAGGCGGTACATTCAGTTTCAAGCCCAATAGGCTTTCAGGCAAGCGGTGGCTCTGTTGCTTGAGGTGAAGACTCTGTCCTTTTTAATGTCTGGGGTATCTTCTATTTACAACCCAATTTTACTTATAGGGACCTCCAAGAAAGGATCTCCATTCACTGACTGCTCACACGTATGTCAAGAGCTGTAGTCTGAATGAATGTAGAATGAAAAAACAATGGGGAAGCTGGAGGAAGAAAAGGAATGCAATACCTGTTACTAAAAGCAGCACCCACAAAGTGCCCTACTGGCCTGTTTTTGGTGCCATAAATTTTCTTTTTCTTTTTTCAAACATATTTTTATTGATTTCAGAGAGGAAGGGAGAGGGAGAGAGAGATAGAAATATCAATGATGAGAGAGAATCACTGATTGGCTGCCTCCTGCACACCCCTCACTGGGGATCAAGGCCACAACTCGGGCTTGTGCCCTTGACCAGAATCGAACCTGGGGCCCTTCAGTCCTCAGGCCAACACTCTATCCACTGAGCCAATCCAGCTAGGGCTGGTGCCATAAATTTTCAACCTCAAATAATCAAATTGAAGATTTGGGGAGCTAGTATTAGAAACTGCTAGATGTCACTTAAACTGAAATCCCTGTGTGTACTACAGTCTGCTACATACGTATACTACTTCCCTGAAAGCAAAGATTGGATAATAAATGAGGCTTTGGAGACAGTCTCTCCTTCCTGCCACCTCAGGTCAGATGCTCCCTGCAAATGTCACTGCACAAGTCCTCACTCAGTCCAGCTCCTCGGCATCCTGGGGTCAAGCTGAACCCTGTGCAGCTCTGCCACCAACTCATGTACTCATGGCCACTATTTGCAATAAAACCCCAGGTGTTTCTTTCACCTTGGAAAATGTGATTTGCTTGTTGTTGTTGTTATTTTTCTTTTCTTTTCCCGAGATCTGCATCTGCAAGTGCCTTTTGTTCACTTCCTCTCATACTCCTAGTTCAACCTGCCTTGGGTTTCAGACATCTAATTTCTTCAAATGTAAAGTTTGCATTTCTGTTTCTTTTTCTCCTAGGTGCTCGGGATAATTTTCCAGGGCAGCATAGAGAAAGGTTGACTTTACCATGTTCACATCTTAAGTTCTACTTCTTTTTCCTCCAAAAAGAAAACCACTTTATAATCTCCTTGAATATAAAGTAATACATGATCATTCCAAAGACCAGGCAGTACCAAAGGGGTGCAAGAAAAAAAAGTAAACTGCTATTACCTGAAATCTCATTAACCTAAAGCAGTGGTCGGCAAACTCATTAGTCAACAGAGCCAAATAGCAACAATACAATGATTGAAATTTCTTTTGAGAGCCGAAAACCGACTTGTGCGCATGGGCCACGGAGTTTCAATCGCACTGTACATGCCCGCCCGCACGTGGTATTTTGTGGAAGAGCCACATTTAAGGGGCCAAAGAGCCTCCACAGTTTGCCAACCACTGACCTAAAGTAATCCCACTTTAACACATAAGCACATACTCTGATGCATATAAATCAGCCTTTTCCCATGCCTTTTTAAACTTAAAACTGAGTATTTTCTTGAAGAAAAAAAAATCTAAATTATCATTTTAATAGCTACACAATATTTATGAGAACTTCCTTTTACCTAGAGTATCATGAGACACTAGGATGTTTAATTTTTTAAATAAACAATCCCATAGACCAAAAATCATGCCCTTGAAAGGTCAAATTTTCCACATTTTAGTTTCCTTGTAAATCAGAGAAAATGAGAGTTTAGTCTACCAGCTTTTTTAGAACTACAACAAGCAGACCTGCGTCTTTAAAAGCTAGGTAACTAAGGCTTCTTTTTTAAAAGTTACTGTTTCCAGGACCTTTGTTCCTTATATAATAAATACACTGTGTTTTCCTGGTTTTTCATTCACAAGACAGAGAAAATCCAAACAACCAAATTATCCAAGTCTTACACTGAGAACAGACAATCTCCACAGGTTATTCATTAGGAGGCCGGACAGGAGAGTACAGTCTGCTGCTTTTACAACCTGAGGTGAGCTCATATGATGGATGGAGCCAAACGAGGGAGTGTGGGCCATTGCCTGCAATCTGAGTTTCATTAAACTGTTTTCTAATCCACTTCCTTAATTAATAGAGACTTAGAGCTATACAAGCTCTGAGCCTCAAAGCTGGTTGTGGCAGTGAAGTGGAGAGAATACATTCTGTTCCTTCTCTCAGCAGACCACAGAGACAACTATTTTTTTTCAACAAAACATCCCCTACACAAATGAGCAAAATTACAGGTGGCAGAGTAGCCCATGCCAAGGTACAATGACTTTAGGCAAGTGTTATCCACAACAATATTCCAGCAAGTATGTGAAGGTAAGCGGCCTCTCAGTTAGAATATGCTCCTTGCAAAACCAGGCAGCCTCGGATTCAGCACTAAGCAATCAGGCACAAGAAGAACTGGAGCTGGAGAAGGCCAGCAGTCAGCCTTCGGTGATTTATTCACAGTCATCAAGCCATCACCAACAATAGCATGTGACACGTGGCTATTTACTATGTACCCGAGAGTATCTAACTTAAGTCTTACATCAACCATATAAAGTAGAAACTGCTATTCTTCTTCCTAATTATATCTGAAACAGAAACTCGGTAAGGTTACTCTACTTGCCAGCCACACAGCTAGTAAGTGGGCGTGTGGAACTTGGACCCTGGGCTGAATGACTCTCAAGGCCCCTACTTGTCCCTGCATGTATTGCCTCACGAGCTACACAACAATGGGGACACAGAAGAGGGGTCAGTGGCTTTGACTGAAGAAGGCAGAAAGGGCGGGAATCAAGCTGGGTCAGAAAGGCAGGTAGGACTTGGGTAGCAAAGAGGCAGACAATGGTCCATGTGAGCAAAAGCACACAGGAGAAGAGAACAGAGTCTTTGACAGTCACATGGATGATGCTAATTACTCTGCCACCTGCTCAAAACTACCTGGCAAGGTGCTGTTACAGAAACTGGAAGACAAGGTATGTGAGAGACAAAGGCAGAAGTCTAGTCCCAGGCCTGCCTCTCATCATAATGTGGCCTGAGGTAAATCACCACTCTGGCCCTTAGTCAAGGGTTCCAAGTAAGAAATGTAATGGTACAAAAAAGGGAAAATTACAGGCTGAAAGCCCTGATAAACATAAATGCAGAAATCCTCAACAAAATATTAGTAAACCAAATTCAGGAATACATTAAAAAGGTCACATACCATAACCATATAGGATGTATTCCTGGAATGCAAGGTCAGTTCAATATCCTCAAATCAATTAACATGATATACCATATAAACAAAATGAAGGATAAAAATCATATGCTATCAACAGATAACAGAAAAGCCATTTGACAAAATTCAGCATCCACTGATGATAAAAATAAAACAAAACAAAAAGAAAAACCTCTCAGCAAAGTAGGAAATAGTGGGAATACACCTCAACATAATAAAGGCCATCTATGACAAACCCACAGCTAACATCATACTCAACAGTGTTTTCCTTAAGATCAGGAATAAGACAATGAGGTCCACTTTCACCACTTCTGTTGAACAGTAGGGGCCCAATGTATAAAATTCGTGCAAGAGTATGCCTTCACAACCCCAGCTGCCTGGTCGACCCTTGCAGCCCTGGCTTCGTCCAGAAGGTTGTTCGGGTATTCCACTGTCCGGCTACTCAGCAGATTAGCATCTTATACTTGTATTATTATAGATATTATTGGAAGTCCTAGCCACAGCAATCAGAAACAAAAAGAAATAAAAGACATCCAAACCAGAAAGGAAGAAGTAAAATTGTCATTATTTGCAGATGGCATATGCTATATAGAAAGAACCCTAAAGATTACACACACACAAAAACTATTATAATAAATGAACTAACAGGATATTAATTAATATGCAGAAATTGGTTGCATTTTTATACTCCAATAATGAACTATCAGATTGAGAATCCAAGATGGCGGCATAGGTAAACACCTACACTGCGGCCTCGCACAACAATTTCAAAACTACAACTAAAAGACAGAATGGACATCATCCAGAACCACAGGAAAGCTGGCTGAGTGGAAATTCTACAACTAGAAGGAAAGAGAGGGGCTCACAGAAACCCAGAAGAGCTGCAAAAAGCTGAGGTACGGAGACACGCTCATGGAGAGAGAGGTGCCAGAGAACCTGGCTGGCTTTCTCTGGCAGGAGGGAGACGGAGACTCCCAACTGCATTGAACCCCTTATCCTATGGCACTAAACCCCAGGTCCAGCTGAAACTTATACGGGGGGAGTTTGGACTGTGAAAAGGGAGAAGTGCACGGAAATTTAGGGGAGTCGTGAAAGGGCAGAAGTCTGCTGGCACACACAGCACTGTGCACAGAGGACCAACTGCTGATTGTGTCACTGGCTTAAACGAGTGGGTGGGAGACAGAGCCTCCCAACTGCGCCACTTCTGACTCCACTAAACCCCAGTGTGGGGCGAAACCCTGGGGACCCAGACTCATATGGTCCCAGAGCGCAGGGGAGCTGGAAAAGCAGCAGTCTAGAGGCACTGAGCGAGCGCACAGGGATTGCTCCAGCAATTATCCAGTCACGTGAGATCCTGGGGCTGTGGAGGGCGGGGCCGACTCCACCCATCCCAAGCTCAACAGAGAGGCTTCTGCAGTTTTGCAAGTCTGGTATCATAAGGCTGAATCCAACACAGAAGTTCTCCCGGCATAGTGAAAATGCCGAGACAAAGGAAGAGATCACAAACAAAAGAAATGGAGGAAAACAAACAACTGGATATAGAGTTCAAAACCATGCTTATAAGGTTTTTCAAGAATCTCCTAGAAAAGATGGATAAATTTAGCGAGACCCAAGAGGAGATGAAAAAGAACCAGCTAGAGATGGAAAAGGTCCAACTAGAGATAGAAAAGGACCAACTAGAAATTAAACATACACTGACTGAAATAAAAAATATTATACAGAGACCTAACAGCAGACTAGAGGAAGGCAAGAATCAAGAAAAAATTGAAATATAAAGAATCAGAAAACACTCAACTGGATAAGCAAAAAGAAAAAAGAATCCAAAAATGTGAATATAATGTAAAGAACCTCTGGGACAGCTTCAAGCATACCAACATCAGAATTGTGGGGATGCCAGAAGAAGAGAGAGAGCAAGATACTGAAAACCTACTTAAAGAAATAATGACTGAAAACTTCCCACATCTGGTGAAAGAGACAGACTTACAAGTCCAGGAAGCACATATAAAAGGAATCCAAAGAGGACTATACCAAGACACATCATAATTAAACTACCAAGAGCAAAAGACAAAGAGAGAATATTAAAAGCAGCAAGAGAAAAACAGTTCATTACCTACAAGGGAGCACCCATATGACTGTCAGCTGATTTCTCAACAGAAACAATGCAGGCCAGCTGGGAGTGGCAAGAAATATTCAATGTGATGAACAGCAAGAACCTACAACCAAGAATACTCTATCCAGCAAAGCTATCATTCAGAATTGAAGGGCAGAAAGAAGAGCTTTACAGATAAGAAAAAGCTAAAGGAGTTCATCAACTCCAAACCAGTATTATACGAAATGCTAAAAGGTACTCTTCAAGAAGAGGAAGAAGAAAAAGGTAAAAGATAAAAAATTATGAACAACAAATACATATCTATCAACAAGTGAATCAAAAAATAAAGTGAATTGAAAATCTGATGAACAGAATAAACTGGTGAATATAATAGAATCAGGAGCACAGAAAGGGAATGGACTGACAATTCTCAGGGGAAAAGGGGTGAGGGGTGTTCAGGGAGAGACCGGACAAAAATCATACACCTATGGATGAGGTCAACCGGAGAGAGGTAAAGGTAGAGGGAGGGGTGGGAACGGGTGGAGGGAAGCTATGGAGGGGAAAAAAGAGAAACAAATGTAATCATCTAAATAATAAAGATTTAATTTTTTTTAAAAAAATAAACTATCAGAAAAAGAAATTAAGAAAACAACTGCAACAAAAATAATAAAATACCTAGGAATAAACTTAACCAAAAAGGTTAAGGACCTTATTTGGAAAACTATAAGACATTGAAGAAGATACTATAAATGGAAACATATACCAGGCACATGTGTAGAAGAATTAACGTTGTTTAAATCGCCATGCTACCTAAAGCAATCTACAAAATCAATGTAATCCCTATAAAAACACCAATGGCTATCATCAATAAATCAACAAATAACAAGTATTGGCAAGGATGTGGAGAAAAGGAACCCTCATGCACTGTTGGTGGGAATGTAAATTGGTGCGGCCAATATGAAAAATAGTATGGAGGTTCCTCAAAAAATTAAAAACAGAACTACCATATGACCCAGAAATTCTACTTCTGGGTATTTATTTTTTAAAAATCCAAAACACTAAGTTGAAAAGATATAAGGTATGAAAGCAACCCTAGTGTCCATCAACGGACAAATGGATAAGGAAGATACAGTACATATATATACCATGGAATGTGACCCAGCCATAAAAAGAGTGAAATCTTGCCATTTTTGACAACATGATGGACCTAGAAGTGTTATGCTAAGTAAGTTAGACAGAGAAAGACAAATACCACATGATTTCACTTACATGTGGGATCTTAAAAAAAATAAATAAATGAACAAACAAAACAAAAACAAACTCACAGATACAGAGAACAAATTGATGGTTGCCAGATGGAAGGCGGGGGGTAGTGGGGGTTTGAAGGGCTGGGTAAAAACGGTTGAAGGGATTAAAAAGTACAAATTAGCCCTGGCCAGTTTAGCTCAGTGGATAGACTGTCAGCCTGTGGACTGAAAGGTCCTGGGTTCAATTCCAGTCAAGGGCATGTACCTTGGTTGTGGGCACATCCCCAGCGAGGGGAGTGCAGGAGGCAGCTGACCAATGTTTCTCTCTCATTGATGTTTCTAACTCTCTATCTCTCTCCATTCCTCTCTGTAAAAGATCAATAAAACACATTTTTTTTTTTAAAAAAGAAGTACATATTGGCAATTATAAAAAAATAGTCAAGGGGAGGTAAAGTACAGCATTGGGAATCCTATATAATAAAAGCGTAGTATGCAAATTGCCCCCTCTACCGGGAGTTCTTCCAGGAGTTTAATCAGGGGACAGGGCCAGTCAGAGGAAGGAGGGAATACCCAGCTGGCCACTACCAGTGGCTAGGGGTCCTATCAGTGCATGAACTTTGTGCACTAGGCCTCTAGTATAGTCAATAATATTGTGATAACTATGAATGGTGCCACATGGGTACATAGACATTGGGATGATCACTTTGTAAGTTATATAAATGTCTAATCACACTATGTTATACAACTAAAATAACATAATATTGTTGTCAACTGTCATTGAAAAATAAAAAATGTTTTTAAAAAGAAATGTATAAATGAAATCATATAGTACTTGTCTTTCTCTGACTAGCACAATGGTTCTCAACCTTTCTAATGCTGCGACCCTTTAATACAGTTCCTCATGTGGTGGTGAGCCCCAACCATAAATTTATTTTCACTGCTGCTTCATAACTGTAATTTTGCTGCTGTTAATGTAAATATCTGTGTTTTCTGATGGTCTTAGGCTCTATAGCAGCAGTTCTCAATCTGTGGGTTGCAACATTAGAAAGGTTGAGAACCAATAGCAGGGTCGTCTAAGACCATCAGAAAACACAGATATTTACATTACAATTTATAACAGTAGCAAAATTACAGTTATGAAGCAGCAACAAAAATAACTTTATGGTTGGGGTCACCACAAGATGAGGAACTGTATTAAAGGGTCGCGGCATTAGAAAGGTTGAGAACCACTGGCACTAGCATAATGTTCTCCAGGTCCATCCATGCTGTTGCAAATTCATGGAATCTAATGAACAAAGTGAACTAACAAGCAAAATAGAGACAGAGTCATAGAGAGCAGGCTGACAGCAGGGTGGGAGGGGGATCTGAGGGTATGGAGGGTATTGAGCAAAAAAAAGATCTCATAGACATGGACCACAGTGGTGACTGTTGCATGGAGGTTATAGGCGGGAGTACATGGTGATGGAAAAAAATAAAAGGAAAGGGGAAAAGTAAATAAATAAAAAGAACGAAATGAAATGAGGCTTTCAGATTCTGGTTTAAGAAACATAACAATATCTTATGTCTTTTATAATTTACTAGAAGCCCAGTACACAAAATTTGTGCGGGGAGAGGGGAGTGTCCCTCAACCCAGGCTGCACCCTCTCCAATCTGGGATCCCTTTCACAACCTAGGACTGCTGGCTCCCAACTGCTCGCCTGCCTGCCTTTCTGATTGCCCCTAATCACTTCTGCCTGCCAGCCTGATCACCCCCTAATGACTCCCCTGCCAGCCCGATTGCCCCTAACTGCCCTCCCCTGCAGACCTGGTCACCCCTAACTGCCCTACTCTGCCAACCTGGTTGCCCCCAACTGCCCTCCCCTGCCAACTGGTCACCCCTAATTGCCCTCGCCTGCCACCTCATTGTCCCTAACTGCTCTCCCCTGCTGATCTGGTCCCCTCACCAACTGACCTCCCCTGCAGGCCTGGGTCCCTCCAAATTGCCCCCCTGCAGGCCTGGGTCTCCCCCAACTGCCCTTCCCTGTAGGCCTAGTCACCCCCAACAGCCCTCCTCTGCTGGCCTGGTCCCTCCCAACTACCCTCCCCTGCTGGCCATCTTGTGGCAGCCATCTTTGACCACATGGGGACAGCCATCTTGGCTGTTGGAGTTATGGTAAATTTGCATATTATTCTTTTATTAGATAGGATAGAGGCCTGGTGCACGGGTGCAGGCTGGCTGGTTTGCCCTGAAGGGTGTTCCGGATCAGAGTAGGGGCTCCCTTGGGGTGTGGGGCAGCCTGGGCGAGGAGCCTATGGTGGTTTGCAGGCTGGCCACGCCCCCCAGCGACTCAAGCAAAGGCCAGGGCCGTCTGGAAGCAGGTATCTGGGATTTATTTATCTTCTATAATTGAAACTTTGCAGCCTTGAGTGGAGGCCAGAGCACCCAGGATGGGCGGGAAGCTTGGTTTCCTCCATCGCCGGGGGCAACCCAAGCCTTCTGCTTGCTCCAGCTCCTTGGCGGCCGCCATCTTAGTTGGGTTAATTTGCATACTCACTCTGATTAGCTGGTAGGCGTAGCAGAGTGATGGTCAACTTGCGTGTTCCTCTTTTATTAGTGTAGATGACCATTTAACATATAGATTTCCTATTGTAAGGAGGATATATAAAGTAGCTGTTCAATCAGGTTTGGATGTGAAATTATCATTTGTTCATAAATTTCAACAAATATTTCTAGAGCACTTTTAAATGTACTAAACCTATAGTGAGTGCTTAAGTTATAGAAATAAAAATATGAATTCTATCCTCTGCAAACTAAATATCGAAGGATAGAGAAATATTAACAAATAATTACAACACTTTGTGAATGTTTAACAACAAATGCTTGTACAGAGCATGACTGAGAAGTGACTGATTAACTCTGCAAGGGGGTGGAGGGCGGGGGAGAGGGAAATCAGCAAAGTTTTCAGAAGAGTGATGCCTGCTGAGGTAAATCTTGAAGGAAATGTAGGGCTCCATCAGGTTAGAAGGGGGAAAGGAGCATTCTAGAAAGAGAAAATATTATGTGCAAATATTATGTCCACCCAGGATGCTCAGAGACAGTAGATGGCTAAGTGGGGTTGAGATGGAAGGTTCCACAGATGAGGTTGCAGAGAGGGGGCAGGGGCAGGTGACAGAGAACCCAGTTCATTGGCAGGTCTCAAGGTCTGCAGTCAGGTAACCAGGTACAAATACTGGGTCACAACGGATGACAGCAGCAACTCCAGCAGCTAGTAAACTAGCATCAACCAATTGGAAAGGACAAGACAGTGCAGGAGGGGCAACTTCACCTGGCAAGTGTAAAGGAGGGGCCAGCTAGGAGGTGACATTTGAGATGTGCCTTGAAGGATAGGCAGATTTTGAGAGGCAAAAATGGCAAAGAGGAAGTTATAACCCAAATAAGCCCAAAATTTAGCAAGCAAAGTATGACTGTTTTTCCTATCAAATTGTCAAATACTAGGACTAGATAATACTTTCAGCAGGGGTATAAACTGGTACATTTGTAAAGAACAATTTAGCAGTATATACATCAAGATTTTAAAACGTTCAAGCTCTTTGATTTAGCTCAAGTTAGACACACATCTCCTGAAGAAAAATAATGATATTTTGTACAGGTGCATAGTATATTGCATATTTTTAAAAAGACTTAAAAAAACTTTAAGAATAACTATGGTGAAGGGAAAAATTATGTAATTATATGGATGTTCCCTACAACATCCTATATAATAGAGAGATAATATGCAAATGGTCATCATGCCCTCAGATACTCAACACAAATGAGCTCGAGAGAGAGGAATAGGGACCAGCCAGGCTGTGACCGGGAGAAGTACACACTGCCTGCCCTGTGGTCCCAGGCACCAGTAGCTGGTGCTGCTTCCCGGGAGAGAGACAAGCTGTCCATCCCATGGCCCTGAGTGTCTGCAGCTGCGGCCCAGGAAAAGCAACCCACTCACGGACCCCTGCGGCTGCGGCCAGCCTGGATGAAGCTGGCCTGGGTCCTGGGTGCCTGAGACCGGCTAGAGGACTGAATCCTGGGTCCTGGGTGTGGGGTGAGGCAGAGGCGGTTAGGGGTGATCAGGCCAGTAGGGAAGCAGTTAGGGACAATCAAGCAGGAAGGCAGAGGTAGTTAGGGGTGATCAGGCCGGCAGAGAGAGGGGCAGTTAATCAAGCAGGCAGGCAGGCAGGCAAGCAATTAGGAGCCAGCAGTCCTGGACTGAAAGAGCCAGTCAGACATCCCCCAAGCTGTCCCAGATTGGAGAGGGTGCAAGAAGGGCTGAGGGACACTCCCCATCCACGAATTTCGTGCACCAGGCCTCTTGTTATAATAGTCTAATGTTGTCCCCAAGCAAGTAGTTAAATAAAATGTATGCAATGTAATACTATGATGTGTTTGCAATGAGAGAAGTACATTATGACAGAGAATGTGAAATAAGTTTTAAAAGCAGATTGCAGAATAACAAACTGCAAGAGACCATCGTTTGTTTGTTTTTTAAGTATATATATATCCACAAGAAATATTCAACAACAATAAAATCAACCATTTTCTCAAAGCAGTAAAATAACAAATGATCTTTATGTTTGCATATCTGTACTTCCTAATTGCCTAAACATATATAATTTTGCATTTTAAAATCATGCAAATTTTGTAAGCTATTTGAGTAAAAATGTAGTCATTTTATAAGGTGACAGTGAATACCACTGCTGAGTCATCTTTGCACATTTCCTTGAAAGGGTAAAAGCAACTATAGAGGACGGAGCGAACACAGATTGCTTTAGCAGAGCCCAGTCTCAGCATTTAATTCCATTTTCAACAAGGATGGTAGGACACCTCTCCTAAGACACCACCTTCCTCAGAGAGGGGGCTGTCTCTCCATATGGATTAGTTATTCAGCTTCCTGATCCTTAAGTATATTCATCTGCAAAGAGTGGTATGCCCTGCTCCTTTCATATCTGCTTGCTACACTTTTTAAAAATATATATATTTTATTGATTTTTCACAGAGAAGGAGGGAAAGGGATAGAAAGCCAGAAACATGGATGAGAAAGAGACATTGATCAGCCGCCTCCTGCACGCCCCCCACTGGGGACATGCCTGCAACCAAGGTACGTGCTCTTGACCAGAATCGAACCTGGAACCTTTCAGTCTACAGGCCGATCCTCTATCCACTGAGCCAAACCAGTTTTGGCTACACTTTTATTTTATTTTTTTTAAGTATATTTTTATTGGTTTCAAAGAGGAAGGGAGAGGGGGAGAGAGAGATAGAAACATCAATGATGAGAGAATCGTTGATCAGCTGCCTCCAGTACATCCCCTACTGGGGATTGAGCCCACAACCCAGGCATGTGCCCTTCACCAGAACAAACCTGGGACCCTTCAGTCCTCAGGCCAATGTTCTATCCAATGAGTCAAACTAACTAGGGCTGCTTGCTATTCTTTTAGAAAACAGATTGACAAGTATTATATCAAAATTTTTGGGAAGGCCCTACCAGGTTTGGCTCAGTAGATAGAGCGTCGGCCTGTAGACCAAAGCTGCCTGGGTAACATTCTAGTCAAGGGGACGTACCCTGATTGCAGGCTCCTCCCTGGTCTGGGCCCTGGTCAGGGCATGTGAAGGAGGCAACCTACTGATGTGTTTCTCTCACATCGATGTTTCTCTCTCTTTTCCCTCTTCCTTCCACTCTCTCAAAATCAATGGAAAAATATCCTGGGATGAGGATAATAATTTTTTTTTTAATTTTTTTTCCGGAAGTCTGGCTGCCAGTCCAGACCACAGCTCATTTGAAAGTTCAGAGATGCTCCAATGGGGCCTTGAAGTTCTGGTAGGGGATGACAACAGATGCAAAAAGGAGAGACCATTCTTTTGTCCTTATGGGCAAATGACAACCAATTCCTTGGGATCTCATCTTTCAAAGTGACTAAGAACCACATCATAGTAACCCATTAATTGAGAAAGGGCTGGCAGTCCTTACCTACAAAATTTGTTGTTCATAAACCAAATCAGATATTACTATAGTTGGGTAGAGTTTAACAACAATAATAAAAAACACTTGTAATGCATACATAGCAAGGAAAATGTTAGATCATGAACCAAAACTGTTAGCAAGGAAAATGTTAGATCATGACACATATAACTGAAATACACGTTTCATAGTACTTATTCTCACTACACACAAGGTACTCTGCTATTTTACTAGTACATCCCGTCTCATTTAAAAGTCACCTATAGTAGCTTTTAAGGCAGCTGCAAAGGTTTTGAAGTACTCCCAACTGCTTCAACCAATAGAGAATCTTGCTCTCCAGATACTTCCTTTAGGACCCTCTCTCTTGGAACCCAGGAACCACACTGTGAGAGGCCCAAACAGAGAGAAGCACCCTGGTCAACAATCCAACCCATCCCACCAGCCTCAAGGCACCCCAGCCCAAGGACCAGACATGTGAGCGAAGGAGCCACCAACAAATATAAGTCACAGCCATTTGGGTCACTTCATGCTGTACCAGTGCCCCAACATCCAGGAACAGAGACAAGCCATGCCCTTCTAGCCCTATCCAAATTCCTGTGCAGAATCCATGAGCATCATAAAAAGGTTGGTGCTCAGGGTACGGAGGACTGTCACACAGCAATCACTGAGACGACGGTGCTGGGCATAACCTGCCAAACTGATGTCATGACCCAGGCGTGGCAGTTTGACAACCGCTGGTTCAGAGGACACAAATCCAATACGTGGAGCCTGGCACTCAACCCTGCAAAGTTATGGTCCCCCTGAGTCTGCGCATACCCAGGCTGACATTTTTGTAACTGGCTTCGACTCACTGGGGCCAAACTCTGAAGTGCAAAGGTGGGTCACGCTGTTCTGGTCGGAGTTCCGTGGTATCCCAGCTTCCTAAGGATGGTCCAATGTCCCTGAGTAACTATTTACCAAAAACCGATCTGTAAGATGCCCAAATCCCATAGGAACATGTCGGTCTGAAGGTTGCCTGTTAACTTCTATCCTTCAATGCTGTCAGCCCTGTCAACAGTTTCAAACTTTTCTTTTAATGGTAACTTTCACCTAAATATAAAACTCAGATCAATCTGTTAAGGATTAGCAAATTCTTTTAAAAAGGGGGGTGGGGGAAAGGGTGAGGGGAGAGCGGGAGTGGAAGCATTTCTGGTGGATGGAGAGTTCCCAGCAGGCCTGGGGGTCAGAAACTTAACCTTAATTGGTTAATTGGGTTTTGGTTTCTTTATTTTAAAGTCACTAGTTATGTTAATGTTATAGTACTGGTCCTGAGGGGGGAAAACAAAAACAAAACAAAAAACAGGAAATTCATGACTAGGATAAGACTCCCAGAAAGGACAGCCTTGAACGGGAGCACTGAGGGAAGCCCCCATAGAAGAAAGAGAACTTTTTTTTTCTTTAATGTTTTATAGGTTTAGAGAGAGAGGAAGGAACAGGGCTAGCGAGAGAGAAACAACAGTAAGACAAACATCATTGATCAGCTGCCTCTTGCATAACTCCACCAGGGATGGACCCCACAACCTGGGCATGTGCCCTGCTGGGAATCAAACCAGTGACCTCTTGGTTCATGGTTGATGCTCAACCACTGAGCAACACAGGCCAGGCAGGAAGGAAAGATCTTTAAGTGAGCACTCCTCATGAGCGTTAGTCATCTCAAGGTACTGGCTCAAGGGAAGGGCCCTCGAAAGACCAACTAAAGAGGAGAACTGGAAACCACTAAAAAAGACCTAAATTTAATTTAGTCACAGCATGACTTCCCTTATCAATGAAAATGTTCTACTATTATATCAGATAAACCTGAGGGTGTTTTTGTTTTTAATCTGGATTTAATGTTGCTCATGCATTCTTTTTTTTTTTCTTTTTTTTAATTAAGGGTCCCTTTACTGGTCCTGTTTCCGTGAGTGGCGGAGACCAGGTGGAAAAGGGGAGGGGAACCAGGCAGCAGGGGAAGGTTATCTCCACAACATTCCATTTACACACAGAACTAAACGGACAAGCACAGAGTCACTATTGCGGTTAGAAGTTGGCAGCATGGGAAAGGGGGGAGGAACAGGTTGCAAGTAGGGGCATCGTTAAAAAAAATACAGGCCCTCTCCAAAACTGGGGTGCCTGGGGGAGGGAGGACTTGGTCTGTTTCAACCCAAGAGGAATCAGAAGATTAGAAGCTGTTTGGGAAGGCTAGAACCGTCAGGGGTGGAGGGAGAAGGAAGGTCCAGGGGGTGGGGGGCTGTTTGGCAACTGGGTGAAGGGATTGCCCTCCCCCTGCTGGGATCCCTCCGGCCCCTCCGGTCTGGCAGAAGGGGGGCAGCCTGCAACCCCCACACAGGCAGGTCTGGGGCTGCCAGATGCTCCAGGCAGGGGCCTGGAGGGGGCTCACAAAGGCTTGCCCTCCAGGGAGATGACAGCACTGCCCCCCAGCTTCTCTGCCAGAGTGCAGCGGTCCTTGACCTCCTCGTAGCAGTTCGCTTGTAACTCATGCTTGATCCCCGTAAGCTTCTTCTTGATGGCATCCTTGGAGCTGGCATAGATCATTTTGCTCTTAAGAGGTGCAGACTCAGGGGCCCAGAAGATAAACACCAGGTCCTCCTTCTTGCTCTCCTTGGTCTCGTAGGTCGCACCATACAGGGCATAGCGGCAGTCTTTGTCCAGCAGCATCTTGACGAAGGTGGTGTAGGGGTCGTCTACTGTCTGGCCCACATCACCTACCAGGATCTCCTTGCCCTCTTCCAGAATAATGTTCTTCTTGTCCTCACTCAAGCAGAAGAGCACTGCCTTCTTGCGCTTCTTCATCTCCTCTGGTGTGGAGGACTTACGTACCTTCATGTCATCGAACACTTTGATGACTCCATCAGAGACAGCCACACCAGAGGCCATGTTTCTGGAAGCTAAAGGAGATAGCAAGAAGAGCCTGGGAAGACGAGAGCCGATGCAGCTGCTGCCGGGATCTGACTCGCTCATGCATTCTTTAATGCGTAGTGCAATCAGGTCATTGGTTCCTGCAAAATTGTGTCTGGGGCAATGGATAAGGAGGGACTGCTGGCAGTCCCCTGCACTCATTCAAGCTGACAAGCACCATATGAGACATACTAGAAGCAGAGAAACTAGAGCATGTGGGGACCAGTAATAACCAATGGGAGAATGAAATGCATGGACAAACAGGCTGGAAAATTTGGGGCAATTGACAAAGACAAAATACAAACTATTTTCTTTTTACCTCTTCTAGAGAAAAGCAAAAAGGAAGCTAACAAAACAAAAAAACAAAAGCTAAGCAGGGTGAACAGATAGACTGTGACACACAAAGAAATTAGGTGACTCTCAAGAAACAATTCCAGCCCTGGCTGGTTTGGCTCAGTGGACAGAGCATCAGCCTGCGGACTGAAGGGTCCTAGGTTCGATTCCAGCCAAGAGCACATGCCTAGATTGCAGTTCAATCCCCAGTGGGGGCATGCAGGAGGCAGCCGATCAGTGATTCTCTCTCATCATTGATGTTTCTATCTCTTTCTCCCTCTCCCTTCCTCTCTGACATCAATAAAAGAAATATTTTTAAAAAAGAAAGAAAAACAACTCTCATGGAACATGGCTGAGGCCATACTAAGAGCGAGCCTTGTGTGGTTTCCTAAGTGGCAATTTCCTACAATTTGACAAAATGTGTATCAGACAGTGTTAAGGAAGCAAACACGCAGTCCCTCCCTGGACCAAGGAAGTCGTGGCTGGAGGAGAGCAACAAGCAGACAATGACGACATGGGAGCTACCTGTTAAGTTACAGGTGAGCACAAACCAGAGGCTTCAAGAAAGTGTCTTGAAAGAAGTGAGCTCAGATCTGACTGTTGAAGGAAAGCAGGAGGTAGCCGGTAAAGAAGGGAACTAACTACAGAAAAAAATAATACAAGGAGAGACCCAAGACCAACCTTTGTTTGGAAACCTGAGCAAATGCTTCTCCCCGTGAGCTTCATGGCATCGATGGAGGCTTGGGGAGAGCCAGCACACCACCAGACCCAGCCATCGGATCCCTTGGCAGACAAAATGCCACCTTCCTTTAGGGTTGGCCATGGCATTCTACTACCATGCTTCATTCCTGCTTAACTCTCCCTCTTTCCCGGAATACTCTATCCCAGTGGTTCTCAACCTTTTCAATGCCGCGACCCTTTAATACAGTTCCTCCTGTTGTGGTGACCCCCAACCATAAAATTATTTTCGTTTCTACTTCATAACTGTAATTTTGCTACTGTTATGAATAGTAATGTAAATATCTGTGTTTTCCGATGACCTTAGGCGTCCACAGGTTGAGAACTGCTGCTGTAGAGCCTAAGACTATGGGAAAACACAGATATTTACATTGCAATTCATTAACAGCAGCAAAATTACAGTTATGAAGTAACAACAAAAATAATTTTATGGTTGGGGGTCACCACATGAGGAACTGTATTAAAGGGTCGTGGCATTAAAAAGATTGAGAACCGCTGCTCTAGCACCTCCCTGAACATTTGGATCATAGTCATCCCCTCTCCAACAACGTCCACCAAGGTCCTGCCACCAATCTGGAGTGTTAACGTCCATGTAAACAGCCCATCAGCACCTTCAACAAGTTCTATTACAATGCTGTGACCTTCACCTCCACCCTATTTCACTCCAACCCCTCATCAGCCAGACTGTCTCACACTGGAAATACTAAACTCCAACATCCACCTCTCTATCCTGCCAGCTCTCAGGAACTCTTATTCCTTATCCTACAATCCTCCCACTTCCAATCCTTTCATTCTTCTACTTTTGCCCCAACTCACCACCTCTCCCATTCTGCAGAGACCACGTGATCCACTACTCGAACCACCTCTCCAAAGTTTCACCCTTCTGTTTTCCCACTTCCCCTTCCTTGTCTTTCCAATACAATATGTGGTAAATCAATGCAACTGTCCACTTCCTTGTTTCTACACCTGGGCCCCTGAGTACTGCTGGAGAAAACCATAGGGCCTTGTAGACTGAGGTCACCAAACAGTCATGCTCTCCACCCCCAGCTGGGACTCTTTCAATAAACCCTGACAACTCTTATTCCCTATAGCCTTCCCTATTCAGTGATGTCCTCCAGATCTGTACGCCCTTCCTCTTGGGATTGAACTCCTTACTCTCAGGATTATGAGCTCACTATTTCATAATGAAAAAGGAGACAATCAGGCAATAATTCCTTAAAATTTGTACCTACTCCTAATCTTCAAAAACAATAGTATTCATCCCATGCTCACTTCCTTCCTTCAGTCTTTCTAAAAGAATCATCCTTCCTCTTGCCCCAGGTAATCAGGTAATCGTACCTCCTAGGCCCACCTCTTCAAGGATCCCAAAAATAGTTCCCTATGTCCTAACCACTAACTCCTTCTCTCTTTCCCTTTAGCATGTCAACATGCTTATACAGGACAAAATCTTCCTCCGACCCATTAGATATAAATCCATGACGTTGCTACCCTGCCATAGGCCTTTCTGGAAAAGGCAGCCTCAGCTGGTTTATACTAGTTGATATGATACCATCTGAGTCACAGACATCACACAATACCACTCCCAATATCCAGACACTGCTACCGAGACTGTGGATTGATACTGGAGCTAAAAGGGCAGCAGAGAGGCAGAGCAACTTGAAACCCAAACCATGTAGCAGGGGTGAGAACTGGACTGAACCAAGTTCTCTTGAAGAAAAATTGCAAAGCACCATGTATCTTTTTTTTTTAATATATTTTATTGATTTTTCACAGAGAGGAAGGGAAAGGGATAGAAAGTCAGAAACATCGATGAGAGAGAGACATCGATCAGTCGCCTCCTGTACACCCCACACTGGAGATGTGCCCGCAAGCAAGGTACATGCCCCCAACCGGAATCGAATCCGGGACCTTTTAGTCTGCAGGCCGATGCTCTATCCACTGAGCCATACCAGTCTTGGCAAGCACCATGTATCTTGACCAATGTTGAGATCTAGCTGTTCTTTTCCATAAAGCTGCTGAATGAGTAGCTGAATAACAAACTGTCAAAACATGCTACCCAAGGGAGCATCTGAGATCTTGTTTCCTGACATATGTCATCAATTTGGCTCAAATAAATTCTTATTATTTTTTTAGAATTTAAACAAAAAACACATGCTACCCAGGATTTAAAACACGCCATTTGGTAACCAACATGGTAATAACTGTTTCAGGCAAAAGTCATCAATGGATGATAAAACTAGTTGGTGAAAGTTTAATGAGGAAAGGGATAGTTACATAGTCTCAAAGTACTAGTGACTGCCCATCAGAGAGTCACTGATTTCAAAGGGAACAACAGCAAGGGAACCCAGCAGATACGAGCCTAATCAAGGAATCCCAGCACACAGCAGCAGTGATGGGCACAGAGACACAATGAGCCCTCTGATCTGCTGCACCGAGAAGGACACATCGCTTCTGTGGCATTCCTGCCCAAAATGCACAGCCAGAACCTATCCTGAGAAAACAGCAGACAAACCTAAAATAAGGAAAATTCTACAAAATAACAGGCCTCTACTCTTAAAAAATGCCTAGATCCCAAAAGACAAACACCTAGAGATTCCTCACATCGAAGACTAATGTACATGACAACAGGGTGATCTTGGATTGGATCCTAGATTAGAAAATAATTTTTTGTTTTGTTATAAAGGAAATTAGTGGGCTAATTGGTTATGTTTGAATAAGGTCTATGGCTTAGATAACAGTACTGCAGCAATATGAATTTCATGACTTTGATCACTGTATTGATTATAGAAATTTTCAGTTTTTAGGAAATACACACTGAAGTATTCAAGAGTAAAGGGATATCATGTCTGCAACTGACTTTCAAATGGTCTCAAAAACAACAATATGGATAGAGAATAAATGATAAAAAGCACACAGTAAGATGTTGAGATTTTGGGCAATCTGTATAAATAGTATACAAGAATTCGTTGTACTATACATTTTTCAACTTTTCTGTAAGTCTGAAATTTATTTCAACATTTAAAAAGACTTTTCCAGCCGAGACCGGTTTGGCTCAGTGGATAGAGCGTCGGCCTGCGGACTGAAAGGTCCCAGGTTCGATTCTGGTCGGGGGCATGTACCTTGCTTTCGGGCACATCTCCAGTGTGGGGCGTGCAGGAGGCGGCTGATCGATGTCTCTCTCTCATCGATGTTTCTGACTTTCTATCCCTCTCCCTTCCTCTCTGTAAAATATCAATAAAAATATATTTTAAAAAAAAAAAGACTTTTCCACCCTGAATGGGTTTGGCTCAGTGGATAGAGCGTCAGCCTGCAGATTGAAGGGTCCCAGGTTCGATTTCGGTCAAAGACATGTACCCAGTAGGGGGTGTGCAGGAGGAAGCTCATCGATGTTTCTCTCTCATCGATGTTTCTAACTCTCTATTCCTCGCCCTTCCTCTCTGTAAAAAAAAAAAAAAAATCAATAAAATATATTTTAAAAATAAAAAGAGTTTTCCTTTTTTTTTAAGCCCAAAATTGTGGGAGGCACAAAGAGAAATCGTCCCAAACCAAAGCTGTGGTTGAGGACTTGAAAATGCCGCTTTCCTTCTTCGGCACACTAGGCCCCTCCAAACACATTCACAGAATCTGGAAGGTTAATAGGCTTGATTTAACTGATATACTCAGAGCTTTGTACTTGTGAAAGAATATGTGTTATCTGCAAATGCCACTAGATATTTAAATAAAGGGCAATAATGAGCCTCCTTCTTGGACTCATTCCTAACGGTAAGGGTGGATCCATTCATAGTTGGATCACTGAGGCACTTTCAGAGTGCCAGGACAAAGGGGCAAAGAGGAAAATCCCTCCAAAGGGACTTCAAAGGCCCAAAGCCCTTCAAAATCTTTATTATGAACATTTTCAAACATACGCAAAATAGAGAAAAGTATAAACAATCTCCATATGCCCATCATCCAGACTCGATAATTACTATAATTCTAACATACTTGCTACATTCATCCCTTTTTTTGCTATAGTGTTCCAAGCAAACTGACATTTTTCATCCCTAAATACAAGTGTGTGTGTGTGTGTGTGTGTGTGCAGACTTTTCTCCCAACCACAATTCCATTGTAACAACTAATAAAAATTAAAAATGGCCTCTTAATATCATCCATCACAAATTTCCCTGACATAAGAGCTCTTTTTTGTGTTTTTTTAAATTGATTTCACAAATGAAAGGGGGGGAGGGAGAAGAGAGAGAGAGAGAAACATCAATGATGAGAGAGAATCATTGATCAGCTGTCTCCTGCACAACCCACACTGGACACTGAGATGGCAACCTGGGCCTGTGCCCTGACCTGGGATTGAACCGTGACCCTCTGGTTCATAGGTTGATGCTCAATCACTGAGCCATGCCGGCCGGGCAGTGGCAAGGATTTTTAATGTTTCCCCACCTATATCTGTCCTTTCTTTCTTGGCACAGGACAACTACTCTTTCCAACCCCTGCAGTTAAGCCACTGACTAGACTGGGTGGAAGTGACATGTGACTCTGAAGTGTTTAATTGATGGTGTTTGAGCCTTCCCGTACATTCTGTTGAGAAGGCAGTAACAAGATGGTGAAGTCTCTGGGGGCTCATTTTTAAACCTCCTTTCATCTTATTTTCCTATGCAATTACTTTCAAAATCAGAAATACATACATAGTAACAGTGCCCCAATATATTTATCACTTTAATATATTATTTTCCTTGGCAAGTAGTCAAAAGTAACTAATTTCATCGACTACTGAGAAAATGAGAAAAATATACTATAGAGTTGGGAGTAGTACAATCACATTTACTACCAAATGTTGAGTATATCTCATTCATACTTTAAAAAAAAAAAAGCCAAAAAAACAAAACACCCATGCAAAAAAAGAACCCAAACACTTTCTTTACATAAGTTCCTTACACTGTTCCTTTCGGTGCAGCGGTGGCCAACCTTTCGGACCTCACAGACCACCAGTTGGCAACCACTGTTTTAGTGAATGTAAAAGTCTGCTATATCTTGCTGGAGAAAAACTACAACTTTCCTGCCAGAGTTAGAAATAAGATACTACCGATATACATAAAGGCTAATATGTAAAGCTTCCCTTCAGGAATTCAACTGAGACAGGGAGTTCAATCACTCGCTAAGATGTGCACTGAATACCAGTGAGCAGCGCAGAATGAAAGAAGACCCCAATCAGTACTGTTTGCTGGGTAGGCCTAGGGGTCCTACCCGTGCACAAATTTCATGCATGGGGCCTCATTTTATAATAAAAATAAAAAACTATCTTCTCATGCTGGCCAGGTAGCTCAGTTGGTTAGAGCGTCATTTCAATATGCCATGGTTGTGGGTTCCATCCCCAGTCAGGGCACATACAAGAATCAACTAATGAATGCAGAAACAACAAACGGATCTCTCTCTCTCTCTCTCTCTCCTTCATCTCGCTCTAAAATCAATTAAAACTTTTTTAAATTTAATACTATCATCTCTTCTTTTTAACATTGCACTAGAGATAATATCCAAGTGAAAAAGGAGTGACAGAATTGGAATATTACTATTTGCAACTTTGAATGAATTAAAGATGTGATGGTCACCACAAGATCTGTGTGGTCTTCTTCTTCACTGAATCCGGACTGACCTATGCGACAAATAGAATATGGTGGGACTGACCATATACAAGTTCCAGACTAGATCAACACTATAGCTTCTGTCTTGGCCTCCTGGATGGGTCTGGGGGAGCCAGTACCCACGTCATGAGGATACTTGAGCAGCCCTGTGAAGATAGCGCACATGGTGAGGAACTGAGCCCCACCCCAAGGCATGAAGCACTCACTTGACCAGCCAGATGAGGGAACCACCTTGAAAGCAAATCCTGTGGCCCACTGAAGCCTTTGGGTGACTGCGGCCCCAGCTAACACCTGGCTGCAAGAGACTGTGGACCAGAACTACCAAGCCAAGCTACTCTCTAATTCCTGACCCACAGAAATGCAACAAATGTAACACTGTACTTTTGTACATATTATAAATTCTCCATAATAAAACATTTCAAAATAATAAGCCAACTCATTAGAGAATCTATTAAATAGAATTCATTTATTTCTGTCAGAAAAGACAAGATGTTAAAATGATGGAGAGGAAGGAAGAGCTAATAAAAACTCACTCTTTTATGTATATCTCACTTTATCTTAGGAAAGCGTTATTATATGCTATCTCAGCCAATCCCATTTAAAAATCTGTAAGGCAGAATGTATCATTCCTATTCTGCAAATGAGAAAATTGATGCTCAGAGAAATTATCAACCAGATCAAGTTACACAGTGGTAGAGGTAGATACAGAAACTCTTTTCTTTCCACCACATCTCAACGCCCTTCTGACCTTATAATTTTTCCATCTAGCCCTTCAGGACCAAAGTTGCTAAGGTCTAAATCTGTAAATTTTGTGTGCCAATACCATCTTCCATCTCTTGCAAAACAATTCTCTGCTTCCCCTTTTCCCACTAACAAATGCAGTGTCATTTAGCATCACCGTGAATGCTAAGCAACCAGAAACTGCTGAAGGAAGGCAAAATGACAGGAGCCCAAAGCTCCAGTTCACACCCCAGGTTTCTGTGCAACTCTGGATGGGGCTGTTCTTCAGGAAATGGTTTCAGATTCTCCAAAATTCTCCACCACTCTGCCGTTTTCAAGTTACTGGAGGGAGGTGAAGGGTTATACAAACCAATATAATGATGCTCGGAAACCAAGATGGCAGCATAGGTTAACACTGTCTTGCACAACAATTTCAAAACTACAACTAAAAGATAAAACAGACATCATCCAGAACCACAGGAAAGCTGGCTGAGTGGAAATTCTACAACTAGAAGGAAAGAGAGAGGCTCACAGAGACTCGGAGGAGCTGCAAAAGGCTGAGGTAGGGAGATGCGAGGGTGGAGAGGCCAACTGCTCAGTGTGTGGCTGGCTTTCTCAAGCGGGAGGGAAACAGAAGCCCTGACTGTGCTGAACTCCAGTTCCGAGCGAGACTCTGGGAACCCAGACTCATTCGGGGAGAAAATGGACTATCTGGCGCGGGTAAAATTTGAGGGAAGCTTTCTCCCAGAGGTGCTTGCAGCGATTACCAAGGGACACTGAGATCCAGAGGCCTCATAGGGCAGGGCTGATGGGAAGCCAAGGCTGTCTGCTCCTCCCTGAGACTCCGCCCCATCCAAGCTGAGCACAGAGGTTTTTGCAATTTTGCAAGTCTTGTCTCATAAGGCTGTCTCCAGCACAGACGTTCTCCCGGAATAGACACAGCTGATCCTCACAACCAATTGGCTTGCAGGTCAATTCTCCCCAGTGATACCAACAACAATCAAGACTTAACTACAACAAGGCTGTACATAAAGCCCACAAAGGGGTGCACCAAGAGAGTCCACCACAGGTAACGGGGAAGGCTGAGCCACTGAGCTCTATAGGACATGTAATACACAAAGCTACTCTACCAACTCAGGGAAGCAGCCAAAATGTGGAGACAAAGAACAGATCACAAACGAAAGAAATGGAGGAAAGCAAACGACTGGATATAGAGATCAAAACCATAGTTATAAGGCTTTTCAAAAACTTTCTAGAAAAGGCTGATAAATTTAGTGAGAAACTCGAGGATATGAAAAAGGACCAACCAGAAATTAAGCGTACACTGACTGAAATAAAAAAAAATTATACAGAGACCTAATAGCAGACTAGAGGAACACAAGAATCAAGTCAAAGAGTTGAAATACAAAGAAGCAAAAAACACTCAACCAGAAAAGAAAAAAGAAAAAAGGATTCAAAAGTTTGAAGATAGTATAAGGAGCCTCTGGGTCAAATTCAAGTGTACCAATATCAGAATTATGGGGGTGCCAGAAGAAGAGAGAGACCAAGATACTGAAAACCTATTTGAAGAAATAATGACTGAAAACTTCTCCCACCTGGTCAAAGAAATAGACTTACAAGTCCAGAAAGCACACAGAACCCTAAACAAAAGGAACGCAAAGAGGACCACACCAAGACACATCATAATTAAAATATCAAGAGCTAAAGACAAAGAGAGAATGTTAAAAGCAGCAAGAGAAAAACAGTTACCTACAAGGGAGCACCCATACGACTGTCAGCTGATTTCTCAACAGAAACTATGCAGGCCAGATGGAAATGGCAAGAAATATTCAAAGTGATGAATAGCAAGAACCTACAACCAAGATTATTCTACCCAGTAAAACTATCATTCAGAATAGAAGGGCAGATAAAGAGCTTCACAGATAACAAAAAGCTAAAGGATTTCATCAACACCAAACCAGTATTATATGAAATGCTGAAAGGTATTCTTTAAGAAGAGGAGGAGGAAGAAGAAAAAGATAAAGATAAAAATTATGAACAACAAATGCATATCTATCAACAAGTGAATCTAAAAATCAAGTGAATTAAAAATCTGATGAACAAAATAAACTGGTGAATATAATAGAATAAGAGGCATAGAAAGGGAGTGGACTGACAATTCTCGGGGGGAAAGGGGTGTGGGAGGTGCGGGAAGAGACTGGACAAAAATCGTACACCTATGGATGAGGACAGTGCAGGGGGAGGCAAGAGCAGAGGGTGGAGTGGGAACCGGGTGGAGGGGAGCTCTGAGGGGAAAAAAGAGGAACATTTGTAATAATCTGAACAATAAAGATTTATTAAATTTATATATATATATATATATATATATATATATATATATATAAAATGATGCTGTTTCCTTCCTTGTTCCCATCAGTAAATTATATAACTGGGTATTGTATATTCATTTAAGTCACCAAAATTAACTTCCAAGTATATTCTTAAAAAGAAAGCTCTAGTCCTAGCTGGTTTGGCTCAATTGATAGAGCATCAGCCTGTGGACTGAGGGGTCCCAGGTTCGATTCTGGCCGGGGGCACATGCCTGAGTTGCGGTCTCGATCCTCAGTAGGGAGCATGCAAGAGGCAGCCAAACAATGATCCTCTCTCTTCACTGATGTTTCTATATCTCTCCCCCTCTCCTTTCCTCTCTAAAATCAATAAAATATATTTTTAATAAAAGAAAGCTCTAAATACTTTTTAGAGTATAATAAATACTACATATGAAAGCTATTATTTTTCTATTAACAAAATGGAACCTTCCATTATAGATAATTACTGTATCTATATTCATTGAGTGTTTATAATTTTTAGGCACTGAACAGGTTGTTTACATTCACAATTTAATCAAATTAATGACTACACTCATCCTATATAATAAAGGGCTAATATGCAAATCAACCAAACAGTGGAATGGCTGGTCGCTATGACATGCACTAGCCACCAGGAGGCAGAGGCTCAACACAGGAGCTGCCCCCTGGTGGTCAGTGCGCTCCCACAGGGGGGTGCGCCATTCAGCTGGCTCAAAGCTGGTGAGCTCAGCCAGGTAGCAGGAGCCTCTCCTGCCTCCACTGCAGGCAGGCGGTAAGGAGCAAGGGGTCCTGGACTATAAGAGCCCCAGACTTCGAGAGGGATGTCTGACTCCTGGCTTAAGATCGGGCCTAAGCCAGCAGGCGGACATCCCCGAGGGGGTCCAAGACTGCAAGAGAGCACAGGCTGGGCTCAGGGATCCCTCTCTCCCAGTGCACAAATGCCGTGCACGGGGCCTCCAGTTTTACAAATAAAAAGCTTGGCCCACAGAGGTTATGTGACTTGCCAAAAGTCAAAGGCTAGGGCTTGAACCACAATATCTGGCTCCAAAGCCCATCTCTTGACCACTCTTTTTTTAAATATATTTTATTGGGCCCAGGCCAGTTTGGCTTAGTGGATAGAGCATCAGCCTGCAGACTGAAGGGTCCCAGGTTCAATTCCGGTCGAGGGCATGTACCTTGGTTGTGGGCACATCCTCAGTGGGAGGTGTGCAAGAAGCAGCTGATTGATGTTTCTCTCTCATCGATGTTTCTACCTCTCTATCCCTCTCCCTTCCTCTCTGTAAAAAATCAATAAAATATATTTAAAAAATAAATAAAATAAATATATTGGTTTCAGAGAGGTAGAGAGATATAGAAACATCAATGATGAGAGAGAATAATTGATTGGCTATCTCCTGCACGCCCTCTATAGGGATTGAGTCCACAACCCCAGGCATGTGCCCTGACTGACAATCAAACCCAGGACCTTTCAGTTCACAGGCCAATGCTCTATCCACCTAGCCAAACAAGCTAGGGCTCCTTTTCACTTGCTTCTGTCAGGTTAGAATGGCAAATGAGAATGTGCCATTTTCCCCTATCCAGGCGAAAAAGAACCACGGAAGTGCAAAGAAAGTGAATTTAGAAGATATATAGATTACTTTCAGAGCTATTTCTGAAAAGTGTCGTGGGAAGGGGAGAGAGGGTTTAGCCAAGATCTCCATGTTGAGGAAAGAAAAAGGAAGTAGGGACTCTAGAGCTAACTTTCAGGGCATATTTCTCAGGCTTAAAATAGGCTTGACCTTAGAATTGTCATGAGAAAAGGCAGAACAAATTAAGTCACATATAAACTGTTTGTTCTCAAGAACATAACTAGTGAGCATAGAACACAGTATTAGGTTAAGGGACACTGACCGATTAACTAACACTGCCTCCCTCTTCCTACTGGAAGTTTTCCTACAGGTCGCACCTTAAGGCTATTAAAGTCACTATGAATATTCTCCAAAATGTGCCATCATCTTGATGGAGGCTTCCACATCATGACCCCTGCAAGCTCATGCTTCCCTGAACTAAAAGTTGAAGAAGAGTGGAGAAAAAAGGCTGCTCCCTGTGAAATGAGCCCAGCTGGTTCATTCATTTGACAAATACCAGGAGGTATAGACACATGGCTGGCAAAGGAAGGCCCTGCTGCTCTCCTGGACCATACACATATCAGGACAGGCCATCAAATGCACACACAGACATGTAAAACCCGTGCTGGGCTCCAGGTCATGATGCTGACGGAGCACATGAGAGGAAACTGGACCTCCCTCCATGTGTGGGGCAAGAGGGAAACGGCTTCTCAGGGGAGACCCACAGCATGAGTAGGAACTGAGTGAGAAGCAAGTAAAGACATTTTAGACCCAGGGAAAGGCACATGCCACGTCCAGAGACCAAGAGGACATTCATGGAAATCCTGGCTTAAGCATGATACATGCTGAGGTTTCTAACACACATTTTTATTGGAAGTTAACATACAGAAAAAGGTATATAAGTCCTAAGTGTGTAGCTTGGTGAACTGCATGAAGTAAACTCACCCGTCTCACTACCATCCAGGTCAAGAAACAGCATTACCAGGCTCAGAAGCCCTCGTGTTCTTTTCAAAAGGCCAGGGCCATCATAGCCTCCAGTACCACACCTCGGCCTGAACTTGGCATAGATCAAATCATGTGCGAATACGGGATCATTTTTGTCTGGCTTCTTTCATTCAACACTTTACTTGTGAAATCCACCCATGCTGTTTCATATAACAATAGTTCTTTCATTTCTGCTGCTATTTGCAGAGCATTTCATGGTATACTTTTATCACAACTTAATCTCCTTTGAGTGGACTTTGGAATTATAGTTTTTCACTCTTATGGATAATGCTGCTGTGAACATTCTAGTATGTGACTGTGGCAAACATATGTACACACCTCTACTGGGTATATATCCAAAAAGCAGAATTGGTGGGAGACAAAACACGCACATGTTCAACTTTAGCAGATACTGCCAAAGAGTTTTCCAAAATAACCTTACTAATTTACATTCCTACTAACAGCATATGACATCTGTTTTTTGTTTGGCTGGTTTTTGTAATAACAGACAAGATAACCCACCACTGTCTGGAGAAAATCTAAACTTTTGATGAAAACTGGCCATGTTAAAATGATGCTTTAGGGACTTTTAGCAAAAGGCAGATGGTTCGGCAAGCAAGGGCAGGAGTGGGGTTGGGAGGGGTGAAGGTGGTAGGAAAGGATTCAGGCAGACACATCAGCAGTGGGAGGAAACCCGTGTCAAGAGGCAGAATTTCTGGAGTCAGGAAAAGGGAAAACCAAGGCACTGACAGGTAGCCAGGATAGGATGTAAGAATTTAAGATGAGACTGCGTGCACACCAACAAGGCCTCATCATTAGAAACAGGACTGAGTCCCAGAGCGTGCAACTAGAATCAAGCCCAACTGAATGGGGGAAAAGGAGGACAGACACACTTAGGAGGGGGTTTGGTGGGACCAAGGGGTCAGGAGAAAGGCAGTGACAGGAAGCCAGGCAGGTTGTTATAGGTATCAGCAGACTGAGGATGGAATTCTGCAAATACACTCAGACTATACTCAGACAGACATAATTAACCTGTATTTTAGTGTCACAACACAGAAAAGATCACCTGGCTTCTCACACCTCCTTGGGCCACTAACTGTGCTGGCTTTTTTTTCCAAATGGAGGTGCTACAAAATCAACAAATCTGACAAACTGTTCAAGTTACAAAAGGGCTTGAAACATTCCAAATCAAGAAATTCAGAATTCCTACATAAATAGAGATAACCCCCAAGTATAAACCAAATGCATTCTGCCATGTGTGTATTTACTCCATATACTTTCCCGATGTAAAGGCAAACTTCAGAGAAGCTGCTAAAACAACATGTGGGAAAAGAAAAGCATATGAACTATGTTCTGTTCATTTTGGTGGAAGACAAAATGTCGTTATTTATTCTTCAATGAAACTATCACTCAATCCAAAGACAATTCATTGTCTAAGGACAGAAGGACGTTATCCCAGCTGTAATTCTAGGAAACTGGAAGTCAAACTAAGATCACATCAACTCAGACCCTGCTTGGGGGTTCAAGTATCCAAAGAAACATCATAGATGTGGTGGCAGCAGCAGCAGGAAGTATGATTTTGAGATCCAGACTCTACCCTTCCTCTCTCCCATTTCATAAGCTGTATCAATCAGGATGCTTTTGGTTGCAAATTTTTAAAATTTGACCTCAAGCCCTAGCTAGTTTGGCTCAGTGGATAGAGCGTCGGCCTGTGAACTGAAGGGTCCCAGGTTCGATTCTGGGCAAGGGCACATGCCCGGGTTGCAGGATTGCTCCCCAGTGGGAGGCAGCTGATAAATGATTCTCTCTCATCTTTGATGTTTCTCTCTCTCTCTCCCTCTTTCTTCCTTCTGAAATCAATAAAAATATATATTTTTAAAATTTGCCTCAAATTACTATGCCATAAGGTTGGCTTATTGACTCATGTAGGTGCAAAGCCCAGAGTGAGATCTTGTGAGCTTCAGGCGAGATTCAACAGGACTAGTAACTGGGACCAGAGGAATTTCACGCCTGACTCAGGCCTGGGTTATGTATCTGTTATTGAGACAATGTCAGCGACCAACTTTCACAAATGCTGTGCAAGGGAGAGAGGAAAAGGGAAGAATTAAAATAGTTACCAAAGAGGTGTGGCAGACATGGCTGGCTGTCCAAGCCGAGTTCCTCTTCTCCCTGGGCACACACACGCAGATTCCATTTCCCAGACTTCAGTGAAACTAGGTGTGGCCAAGTGACCAATGGAACAAACTGACATGGACCATGTCCAGGACTGGCCCCTAAGAACCTCTGACCCACAACCCTTCGTGCTCTTACCCGTCCTGTAAGCCTGTCCATGCAGACATGCTCAGTGACCTTGGCAGCCACAGATGGAAGGAGCCTTAGTCCCTGAATCGCCACCTTGAGAAGAGTCCTCCACTAATCAGGAACACCCTTTCAAAGTTGACATGACTGAGAAATGTTTATCAAGGCTGAGACTTTCATATATCTTTGGGTATGTTACAACAGTCAGCCTATCTAACAGGTGAAGAGATTAAGGCCCACAAGGTTGGGTAGCTTGCCCAAGATACAGTTAGCTGATGAAAAGAAACCCCAAAACACAGGATCCGATGATCTTACCACTGGAATGCAAAAACAGAATTGAAAACAAGTAATAACCCTGAAAGCAATGGATAAAAATAGAAGTAATGCACAATACAAAGTCATTAAATATCCTTAAGTGCAGAATACACAAAGGGGAGGGTCAACTGGGAAGCCCTTTCTATGTCAAAACTTGTTGAAATTTCCTCCTCTTAGCACACAAAATAAATGGAAAGTTTCTCTGATAACACAGAATACAAACTGTCCCACAATAAGAATTAAGAACAACCTTCATTACACATAAAAGTGGCATAAATTCATTTTTTAAAAATATATTTTATTGATTTTTTTACAGAGAGGAAAGGAGAGAGATAGAAACACCGATGAGAGAGAAACATCCATCAGCTGCCTCCTGCACACCTCCCACTGGGGATGTGCCCGCAACCAAGGTACATGCCCCTGACCGGAATCGAACCCGGGACCCCTCAGTCCACAGGCCGACGCTCTATCCACTGAGCCAAACTGGTTTCGACAAAAGTGGCATAAATTCTTAAGATGAAAAGTGTCTATGGGGTTGGCTTGAACCCCAGGACAGGAGCATCAGTTGTTCTGTGATCAGCACCATCCCTTCCTCTGAGAGCTGCCCCCGCCCCCATCACAGAAGCCACCATTGGATGCTGGGCCGAGCAGCTGTCCTAAACTAGGCCCATCTTGGTCCTTCCCAGGACTTGCACGTGGGAATGAAAAGAAGAGATTCTCCACTGATGAAGCTGTGCAGCCAGACTCGCTCCAGCCGCTCAGCAAGCAGAAGCTGTACCAGCCACCAGCTTGCTCCTCAGCTCTCTAGGATATCCATTCTCCTGGAAAGGAAGGAAGTCCTTCAATGCCCAGGGGCCTCAAGGCCACAGTGAACAGGCGGGAAGGTCAACACTGTCCCAGAGCAGCCCACAGGGACTTCTCTATCCTCGCAGCAGGCATGACCTTGACAGTTTGAACCCTGTATCCTATCTTAATCTGTTTTTTAATGGAACGAATTCCACAAACACAAAAATCTGAGGGCATTTGTTCCACTCATAAAATACTTCCTCCAGCAATTACCTACTTCCTTCTCAGAGCTCCACCTTCATCCAGGTTCTTTTTCTAATTCTGCTGT
Source organism: Lasiurus cinereus (assembly GCA_011751065.1). Taxonomy (NCBI): domain Eukaryota; kingdom Metazoa; phylum Chordata; class Mammalia; order Chiroptera; family Vespertilionidae; genus Lasiurus; species Lasiurus cinereus. The sequence goes on along the minus strand of JAAGEH010000036.1, from coordinate 1,490,871 downwards.
TTCCACTGGAGAGACATTCTCGGCAGAGCGCTTGTGAGGAAATTGCCCAGTCAAAAGTCCAGAGGGCATCAAGTCCCTGGCAGGCAGGTATTGGAGGTGTTCAGTCTGTAAGGCATGAGCGAAAGCTGGGGAGGGCCAGGAGCCACATCAGGCTGGGCGCTGAAGGTCAAGGGAAGGGGTCTGGATTTGCTGATGGAAAGCTGCAGAGGGTTTTGAGCAGGAAATGGCACAGCTGGATTGACATCTGATCACTCTGCTCCCCCTCTTTGAAACTCTGCTTCTAGAACAGTAAATCTGGACCTCCTATATACGGAGTCTGATTGTTTAGGAACTAGAGTATGAGGTCTGGCTGGCTCCGTGGTTGAGTATCGACCTATGAACCAGGAGGTCATGGTTTAATTCTCAGTTGGAGCACTGCTTGGGGTGTGGGCTCGATCCCCAGTGGGGGGTGTGCAGGAGGCAACCAATCGCAGATTCTCTTTCATCATTGATGTTTCTCTCTCTCCCTCTCCCTCTCCCTTTCTCCCTGAAATCAATTGTATATATATATTAGTCTAAACATATGTCTTCAAAAGAATAGCTGAGATGGGGTAGAAATTCCAAAAAATGTCCTCACGAGGGAGAAATGATAATGAGGTAGATCACTTTAGCAATCCAGCTGTTCTTAGCGAAGGCTAAGAACACTGAGGACAGGGCAAAGCCCTCAGCCATCATTTAGAACTTCTCATCCAAAGCAACCTGGTGGGAAGGAGCCTGGTGTGAGACCGAATACTGCTCTAGCGGGCCAGTGCCTGCACCCTGGAAGCACGAGTTCAGTCCATAGCAGCCCTGACCTGCAGACCACCTCCAGCCGGCCTAGATCACTGTCTACAGCACAGTAACCGAGCTCTCATTGTAGCAGAGCCAGCCCTAGGAACAACTGAGCCTACACCAAAACCACACGATAACCCAAGAGTACTGTGGGATCTGGGCTGACCTACACGGCAGAAATATTCTCGGCCTCTCAAGACAAACACAGCTTTGGCTCCGATAACTGTTTTCTGGTTTACAGGCCAGCAAAGCAGTACACTCCTGTTTATTTTTCCATTATCAGTATATTTAGCCGCACTGAACGGATTACTGAACAGAGCTTCCTTCTCTACCGACCCGGTGGTAAGAAAACAATTCTGATTAATAACCACAGAAAAACAAGGCAAGTCTGACACTTCCACGGGCTCTTCCCACACCTTCTCGTGTATATGGCTCATCTTACATCCAAGGAACCAGGGCTCCCAGACGAGTGATTTGCCCAGCTCACAGTTAAACAAGTATCAAAGCCAGATTTTGAACCCAAGCCTTCTGACTCTAATTCCCCTGCCCTCTTCGTACCACAGTCAACGATGTTCAGATTTCTGAACAAGCCCCGGACAATCAGGGGACAGGGCAATTAGAGACAAGTCTTCTCTTCAATGAGTGCATCATCCAAAAAGTAGGCTAATCTTTTTGTTGTTAATCCTCACCCGAGAATATTTTTCCCACTGATTTTGAAAGAGAATAGAAGGAAGAGGGAGAGACAGAGAGAAACATCGATGTGAGAGAAACACATCGACTGGCTGCCTCCTGCATGTGCCCTGACCTGCAACCCAGGTATGTGCCCTTGACTGGAATTGAACCCAGGACTCTTCAGTCCACAGGCCGGCGCTCTATCCACTGAGCCAAACCAGCCAAGCCAAGAAGGCTAACCTTACATCTCCACATTACTTACAAAAGCCAAGTGCAGCTCCTGGCCCATAGTGAGCTCTAAGTGAATGTGTGCTGAATGAATGAAGGAATACTTCATTGATCCAATAAAGAACAAGTGCCCTCCCCATCACAGAACTTACCAAACAGCAGCTCTTTGTGTGATGGAGAAGGGAGACTACGAGGCCACTAAAACACTGGGGGGCATTTTAACAGTATCCACCATTAGCTTTCAAAAGTTAATAGATTATACGAACTACTGATGTATCAAACAGATAAATCTCAAAACACATAATGCTGACTGAAAGAATTGTTACATAAAAAGAGTACTGTAGCCTGGAAGGAATCCAAGATGGCGGCATAGGTGAATACCTACACTGCTGCCTCGCACAACAATTTCAAAACTACAACTAAAAGACAGAACGGACATCATCCAGAACCACAGGAAAGCTGGCTGAGTGGAAGTTCTACAACTAGAAGGAAAGAGAGGGGCTCACAGAGACCCAGAGGAACTGCAAAAAGCTGAGGTACGGAGACACGCGTGCTGAGAGAGCGGGTGCCAGAGAACCTGGCTGGCTTTCTCTGGCGGGAGGGAAACGGAGACTCCCAACGGCATTGAACCCCTTATCTTACGACACTAAACCCCAGATCCAGCCGAAACTCATACGGGGGGAGTTTGGACTGTGAAAAGGGAGAAGTGCACGGAAATTTAGGGGAGCCGAAAAAGATCAAAGGCCTGGTGGTGGCGTGCACAGCGCTGCGCAGAGGACAGATTGCTGATTGTGCCCCTGGCTTTCGCGAGTGGGTGGGAGACAGACCCTCCCAACTGTGCCACCTCTGAGTCCACTGGGCCCCTGTTTCGGGCGAAACCCTGGGGACCTAGACTCCTGTGGTCCTGGAGAGCAGAGGAGATGGAAAGGCAGCGGTTAGAGGCGCTGCGGGAGCGCGCACAAGTACCGCTCCAGCCATTACCCAGTCACGTGAGACTCAGGGGCCATGGAGGGCGGGGCCGACTGGAAGGCAAGGCGGTCCCTGAAGCCCTGAGACTCCACCCCTCCCAAGCTCAACAGAGGCTTCTGCGGCTTTGCACGTCTGGCATTATAAGGCTGAATCCAACACAGAAGTTTCCCCGACATAGTGAAAATGCCGAGACAAGGGAAGGGATCACAAACAAAAGAAATGGAGGAAAAAAAACGACTAGATATAGAGTTCAAAACCACGCTTATAAGGTTTTTCAAGAATATGCTAGAAAAGATGATAAATTTATCAAGTCCCAAGAGGAGATGAAAAAGGACCAACTAGAAATGAAACATTCACTGACTGAAATAAAAAATATTATACAGAGTCCTAACAGCAGACTAGAGAAAGGCAAGAATCAAGTCAAAAATTTGAAATATAAAGAAGCAGAAAACACTCAACTGGAAAAGCAAGAAGAGAAAAGAATCCAAAAATGTGAAGATAATGTAAGGAGACTCTGGGACAGCTTCAAACATACCGACATCAGAATTGTGGGGGTGCCAGAAGAATAGAGAGAGCAAGATACTGAAAACCTATTTAAAGAAATAATGACTGAAAACTTCCCACATCTGGTGAAAGAAATAGACTTACACGTCCAAGAAGCACACAGAACCCCATATAAAAGGAATCCAAAGAGGACCACACCAAGACACATCATAATTAAAATACCAAGAGCAAAAGACAAAGAGAGAATATTAAAAGCAGCAAGAGAAAAACAGTTCATTACCTACAAGGGAGCACCCATACGACTGTCAGCTGATTTCTCAACAGAAACGATGCAGGCCAGATGGGAGTGGCAAGAAATATTCAACGTGATGAATAGCAAGAACCTACAACCAAGAATAATCTATCCAGCAAAGCTATCATTCAGAATTGAAGGGCAGATAAAGAGCTTCACAGATAAGAAAAAGCTAAAGGAGTTCATCAAATCCAAACCAGTATTATATGAAATGCTGAAAGGTACTCTTTTAGAAGAGGAAGAAGAAAAAGGTAAAAGACAAAAAATTATGAACAAATACATATCTATCAACAAGTGAATCTAAAAATTAAGTGAATTAAAAATTTGATCAACAGAATAAACTGGTGAATATACTAGAATCAGGAGCATTGAAAGGGAGTGGACTGATAATTCTCAGGGGAAAAGGGGTGAGGGGTGTACAGGGAGAGACTGGACAAAAAATCATACATCTATGGATGAGGTCAACGGGAGGGAGGGAAGGGTGGGAGTTGGGTGGAGGGGTGCTATGGAGGGGAAAAAAAAACAAATGTAATAATCTGAATAATAAAGATTTAATTAAAATTTAAAAAAAAAAAGAGTACTGTAGCCTAACCGGTTTGGCTCAGTGGATAGAGCTTTGGCCTGCAGACTCAAGGGTCCCAGGTTCGAATTTAGTCAAGGGCATGTACCTTAGTTGTGGGCACATCCCCAGTGGGATGTGTGCAGGAGGCAGCTGATTGATGTTTCTCTCTCATTGATGTTTCTAACTCTCTATTTCTCTCCCTTCCTCTATGTAAAAAAGAAAAATAAAATATATTTTTTTAAAAAAATTTTAAAAAGAGTACTGTATGTAGTATATAACTCTACTTATATGAAGTTCTAGAACAAACAAAACTTACCTATAATGGGGAAAAAATTAATACAGATGTACAACTGTTATCATTTTTGGTGTGTATTACCTTCATGATTTTTCACATGCACATATTTTATGTGGTAATAATATACAATTTGATTTCATATATCATTGCTTATTAAGTCATTCTCTGGTTTTGTTTTTTAAAAAAATATATTTATTGCTTTCAGAGAGAAAGGGAGAGGAAGAGAGATAGAAACATTAATGATGAGAGAGAATAGTCATTTGGCTGCCTCCTGCATGCCCCCACTGGGGATCAAGCCCACAACCTGGGCATGTGCCCTAACCAGGAATCGATCCGTGTCCTCCTGGTTCATAGGTCAACGCTCAACCACGGAGCCATGCCAGCCAGGCTTGTTTTGCATTTTTGAAAATAATTAGAAGGATAGTTGCAGGGATGGTGGGGAGAAACTGCCTGGGAAGGGGCACGAGGTAATTTTCTGGGTGATGACAATATTTTATAACTTGAGAGGTTTTGATTACCCAGGCAAATGTATGGATTTGTCAAGACTCAGCAAATGTACAATAAATATTTGTGCATTTTATTGTACGTAAATTACAAAAGAAAAAATCGAAACAAATAATGAACCTTAATTAATGACATTCATGCTATAATACTGAAAGGGAGGTATACTGATGATTGTAATTTAAAATGCATAAAAGAAAAAGGAGGTGGCTAGACAGGATTAAATAGATAAATAGATAGATAAATAGGCAGATGGATGATAAAGCACAGTACAGTAAAATGCTAATGTAAATTTTTTCTGGGAATGCTGTATATTTGAGATTTTTCTTTAAAAATGTTAAAAATACTGGAAAATAATGTACAGTCATGAGGCCATCTTTTGGAGTGCTAGCCATGTCTTATCTCGATCTGGGTGGCAGCTACAAGCATCATACATGTGTAAAATCTTATCAAGCTTTACATTTTTCTGACTGCATTTCTTATTCCACAAAAAAATGTTTTCAATCAGAATAGGACTTCCAAGTATGTATATTTTATATCCTCAAAGAGATAAGGGAGTAGTATGCTACAACCAAAAAAAACCAAAAAACTAGCCTATATAATAAATAGGTAATATGCAAATTGATCATCAGTGCAACAAACAAGATAGCTGCTTCCATGTGGTCAAAGATGGCTACCACAAGATGGCCTGCAGGGGAGGGCAGTTGGGGGGGACCAGGCCTGCTGGGGATGGCAGTTGGGGGCGACCAGGCCTGCAGGGGAGGGCAGTTAGGGGCAATTGGGCTGGCAGGGGAACTGTTAGGCATTGATCAAGGTAGCAGGAGAGTGGTTAGGGGGTGATCAGGCTGGCAGGCAGAAGCAGTTAGGGCAGTCTGGCAGGTGAGTGGTTGGGAGCCAGCAGTCCTAGATTATGAGAGTGATGTCCAACTGCCCTCAAAGGGTCCCAGATTGAAGAGGGTGCAGGCTAGGCTGAGGGACCACCCCCCCACCTATGCATGAATTTCGTGCAACGGGCCTCTAGTGTAAGTTATAAAGAGAACCATAAATCTTGAACATAAAAACTGCCCAATTTTAAAACTCAATGGGCTCAAGGGCTGTGCAGACCTTGAGGAATGTGTCAGCAGCTGGAAAAGTGGACTAAAAAACCCTCCCACATTGTAGTGCAGAGATGGGAAGAGAACAGTGCAGAGACATGGAGGGCAGACCCAGATGTGTCAAAACCCTATCATTTGGCTCTAGCCAGTTTGGCTCAGTGGGTAGAGGACTGGCCTGAGGACTGAAGGGTCCTGGATCCAATTCTGCTCAAGGACATATGCAGGTCTGATCCCCAGAGTGGGTGTGCAGGAGGCAGCCGATCAATGATTCTCTCTCATCGTTGCTGTTTCTATCTTTCCCTCTCCCTTCCTCCAGAAATCAATAAAAATATATTCAACAAACAAACAAAAAACCCTATCATTTGGGAGCTGCAAAAGAAAGAAAATGAGGAAATGGAAAGGGAACATTTGAGGAAATAACAGCTAACTGTTTCCTAGAATTAATGAACAAAACAATTTTTAAAACATTTTGAATTACAGTTATTTAAAATAATCTACATGGAGGGAGAAGCATATCACCATTTTATGGGATGCTCTTTCCCGAATATGCAACTTAAGTAATTGTGCAATTGAAGTGATCCTTGTTCCTTTCTGTATTTTTCAAGTTTTCCACAATGAACAGTACTATCTTAATAAGGGAAAAATAAAAGTTTACTTTCATAAAATGATTCTAGAACCAAGAGACCAGAAAGGCTTTTTTTTTTTAATATATATTTTTTTATTGATTTTTTACAGAGAGAAAGGGAGATAGAAAGTCAGAAACATCGATGAGAGAGAGAGACATCGATCAGCCGCCTCCTACACGCCCCACAGTGGAGATGTGCCTGCAAGCAAGGTACATGCCCCCAACCGGAATGGAACCTGGGACCTTTCAGTCCGCAAGCCGACGCGCTATCCACTGAGCCAAACCGGTCTCGGCCAGAAAGGCTTTTTAAAGAACTCCCTAACCTCTCTCCTCTGGCTTCTGCCCTCTGCTATTACAGTGAACCTGTTTCTGGAAGCGGTCACCACAAACTGGGGCAAGTCATTTGATCTCCTTAAATTTCTGCTTCTTTAGGTCTTCAAGAGGGAAAATAAAATCCCTCCTTCCTACGTCACAGGAGTCTGGGGAACATCAAATGAGATGCTGTATAAAAATAGCGCTTGGTAAACCATAAAGCACTGCACAAATTGTGGCATGCTATCTATCAGTCCTTCTCTGCTGGTAAAACCCAACCTCCTTGTCGCTCTCCCGTTACCTCAACCCTCACTCCCCAAATCCGTCTCCCTCTAGCCGGCCAGCTTTTCCTTCCCTCATTCCCTCCTTTCCCAAGCCACCCCACAACATTATTGTGCCTGGTCACACACCTTGTGCTACAGTAGGGCCCACCTTGAGCTCTTCCTCACTCCAAGCGCTGCAATTTCCTCTGAAACTTAAATCTTCGTAAAATATGTTCGCCCTGATGAAAGTGAAAAAGCCTCTGGGAGTTCTCTAAGGTTTACAGGATGGACTTCAAACGCCTCAACCTGGCTTTCAGGCCCTCCTTTCTATTCCTGGTCAGCCCCTCCCAGTCTGCAAAGCAAGCCACCCCTCCACCCTCACACTCGTCTACCTATCCAGGTACCCCCAGCCTTCTTAGCCCAGGTCAAAGTTCTCCCTCCCTTCCTGTCTCGATACCTTGTGACCAATCCAGACTAAGCTCCTGGCTGTTCTCTGAGCACCCATCCATTCCAGTGGCACTACCATCACTTCCAGGGCGGAGATCTGCCACACCTTCCCAGAGAGGAGTACATATAGGCAGGGCCTGGTATAGCCCTCTCATACTCTATATTAGGCACTCAAATTAACCTGCTACTCATTTTAGTCCTGAAATGAAGTTTCTTTACCTAACTGAATTTTGTAGTAATTTTTTTCTTTATAGCTTTAATATCTATGTGTATATTATACATAACCCCACATAATATAGTTTAGCTATTAAAATTTTAAAAACAAAAATAATTTAAAAAAATTTTAAAAGGTTTAAAAAGATTTAAAAATTTAGATAAAATGAATCATGCTTCAGAAATTCTTATATAACTTCTCTCAATATTAAGTTTTTGAAATTGATCTGTGTTGATACCTGTGACTACAATCCATTCATTTTCAAAGCTGTAAACTAGTCAGTCCACTGTTTAAGCATATCATAACTTATTTACGTGGTTGATGGACATTTGGGTTTAATCAAAAAGTTTGCTTGCCCAGCCAATGTGGCTTGGGGGGTATAGGTTTACATGGGTTATGGGCTTGATCTCTGGTAGGGGAAGAGGAGAGATAGCTGATAGAAATATCAGTGATGAGAGAAAATCATCTGTCTCTCTCCCCCTCTCCCTTCCTCTCTCTGAAATCAATAAAAATATATATTTTTAAAAAGTTTTCTTATTAAAAACAATGCTGTTGCCCAGTCTGTGTGGCTCACTGGTTGAGTGTCAACTTATGGACCAGGAGGTCATGGTTCAATTCCGATCAGAGCACCTGCCTTGGTTGCAGGCTCAATGTCTGGTAGTGCATGCAGATCAATGCTTCTCTCTCATCACTGATGTTTCTGTCCCTCTCCCTCTCCCTTCCTCTCTAAAATCAATAAATTTTTAAATAAAAGAAATGCTGCAATGAACATTCTTGTACATGTTTCCAGTTCATTTGTATGAAAGTTCCTAGGAGTGACACTGCTAGATCATATGCTCAACTCGACTTGATAATGACAGTGGTTTCCCCAAGTGGTAGCACTGACTGACACTTCTACCGACAGTGCTGAAGAGTTCCTCAAAACACTCAGGCTCTTTAATGTCTGCCAGTTTGATGGGTGTAAAATGTTACCTCACTGTGGTTTTCATTTGGATTTCCCCAGTGAGGATGAACATCTTTGCATACATTTATTAGCCATCTGGCTTCCTCTTTAATGACATGCCTGTTCAAAGTCTGCCTATTTTTCAAATGGGCTGTCTTTTTCTTACTCACTTACAGGAGTTCTATGTATATTCTGGATTCTCATGTTTTATTTGTATTATGTGTTGCAAATTTCTTCTTCCTATCTATAGCTTTCCTTCATTTTCACTCTCTTTTGATGAGAAGTTCTTTATTCTAAGGTAACTGAATTTATGAACCCTTTTATTTCTGGTAAATAGTTTGTATAACTTGTTTAATAAGTCCTTTTGTACCCAGAGGTCATGGCAATACTTATATTTCTTGTTAATTAAAAAAAAGTGTTAAAATTTAAATTTCAAAAGGAAGTTATATGAATGATCAATAAGCACATAAAAAGTACTCAAAATTATTAGCCATTAAGGAAATGCAAATCAAACTCATGAGATACCATCACACACCCACCAGAATGGCTAAAATGAAAAGACTGATAACACTAAATGGGGGAAGAATGTAGAGCAACAGAACTTTATTATACATAGTTGGCAGCAGTGTGAAATTGTACAACCATCTTGGAAAAACTTGAAGCAATTTCTTAAAACACTAAACAGAAAGTGTTTATACCCAGCAATTCCACTTCTTGGTACTTACCCAAGGGAAATGAAAGCATATGTCCACAAAATAATACATACTAAGAATATTCATAGCAGCTTTATTCTTAACTAGAGGCCCAATGCACAAAAGTCGTGCACTTGGGAGGGATCCCTCAGCCCAGCCTGCACCCTCTTGCAGTCTGGAAGCCCTCAGGGGATGTCCAGCTGATGGCTTAGGCCCGATACCCCCCAGGAGTGGGCCTAAGCCAACAGCCAGCAGTCAGATCTCCTTTGTGCTGCTTCGGAGGCAGGAGAGGCTCCCGCCACTGCTGCTCACTCACCAGCCATGAGCCTGGCTTCTGGCACACTGACCACCAGGGGGAAACTTATGCATTGAGCATCTCTCTCTCTCTCTTTCTCCCCCTCCCCCCACCCCAGAGAGAGAGAGAGAGAGAGAGAGAGATCAATTTGAGAGCCCAAGATGAATCTGCTGCCTCCTGCACACCCCCTACCAGATATCAAGTCTGCAATCTAGGCATGTGCCTGTACTGGGAACTGAACTGGCCAACTTAGCCACACAACAAAAATATATTTTAAAAAGGAAGAGATCTGCTTTTTAAAAAATATGCATATATAGTACTTTAAACAATAAAGAATTTAAATTTTTTTAAAAAATAAGCAAATGTACTTGAGCCAAGTTTTCCTTTGCAAAAGATAACTGAAAGAAAAGATCAGGAATTGAAGATTTGATCAACAGAATAAACTGGTGAATATAATAGAATCGAGAGCACAGAAAGGGAGTGGACTCATAATTTTCAGGGGGAAAGGAGTGAGGGGTGTTCAGGGAGAGACTGGACAAAAATCATACACCTATGGATGAGGTCAACAGGAGGGAGGTAAGGTTAGAGGAAAGGGTGGGAGCCAGGTGGAGGGGAGATATGGAGGGGGAAAAAGAGAAACAAATGTAATAATCTGAATAATAAAGATTTAATTAAAAAACAATAAAATAAAATAAAAATAAAATTCATGTAATTGTTTACAAAAGAAAGAAAAGATCAATCCTTGTATGTGATAGTGCCTTGGGGTTTACAACACACTTTCACACAGGTTATTCTCAGTGATCCTCGCCAAAACCCAGGTATTCTGGTCCCATTTTATGCTCGAGAAAACTTAGGGTCAGAACTGGGCAAACATCCCACAACCAACACTTGATGGACCTGGACCTAAACCTTTGTCTCTGGCTCTTCCTTCACCTGTATCCTTCTTACAAACACATCTCTGTGGGGAGCTGCCATCAGCTCCAAACATTTGAAGACAAAGTGCTACCAGCCCTTTGGGTTGTCCCAGGAGCAGAGTGAGAAAAACTGAAGTGGCTGCTATACTCATTAGGGGCCTTAAAAGGGAAACACTGGATGAGCATGTATCTAACAAACGGTTTATTTCCAGCCCATACAGAATACAAGCACTGGCAAGCACCCGCTCCTGGATTCTTCAGGGCCACCCTCAAAGTTTGGGGAAATTTATGACATCCTTCCTGTCTGTGTAGATGAGCAAACTGCAAATGATGCCTGCAGCTGAGAAGCTGCCACATAAAACGTGTCAAAAGAAACAAAGAAAAACGTGTCAAAGCAGCTCTCTGACAACATATTCAACCACACTTCTCACCAGAGCAGAACAGAGAGAGAAGACGGCAGGGACCCAGGAAGAATGCTCAACCCTAATGTGGCCAAAATTTTAGAGGCAAAACTTTACTATCCACCCCTAATTAATCACTGGCTTAGGGTATACTGGCTTTTTGTTTAAAATAAAAATAAAATACAACATAGCCCAGCTGGTGTGGCTCCATGGTTGAGTGTTGACCCATGCACCAAGAGGTCACCAGTTCAATTTCTGGTTGGGGCACATTTCCGGGTTTTGGTCTGGATACCTATTGGGGAGCATGCAGGAGGCAGAAGATGGATGTTTCTATCTTTTTCTCTCTACTGGCACACGGCTGAACACAGCTTCAACTTCCACAAACATGGGAACCTAATGTAGGGGTGGAACCAAGTTCCCCAGGAAGTCAAGACTTAACAAAATCCCCACAATGTAGATTGAGGACCTTGGACATCTGTAGCCACAAAGACAGCCAGAGAATGGGAGACGTAGTGGAAACAGGTAAAGAGAGCAACAACCCGGGGGGTGAGAAAACAAGGATTTGAATCTCAGCTTAAGGCTATGGCCTCGGGTGAGTTTCCAATATCAGCTGTTGTCTACAAAAGGGGTAGTAGCAGCCACCTCACAGGGCGGCAAGGATTAAATGAGGCAACATCTGTAAGGTGTCCAGCACAGCGCCTGCAACAGAGAAGGCATCCAAGAAATGGTGGATATTATTAATATGAATAGTCTGCACTCTAAGAACTCCAGAGTCCGATGCCTCCCACTGTCTTAGTGCATTGAGAAACCAGGCTGAAGTCACTGACCTTGGAAAAGACCAGGGGATTACTCAAGTCCTAAGCAACCTCTTTGTTCTTTTTCTTTTTTTTTAATTTTTAAAAAATATTTGGTCTTTAAGGCATTTTAGGTTATTCTAAGATGTCTGCCTCACCCTGTGGCCTCACATCAGGAACCTTCTCTACTGAAGAACCCAAGCCAAATGGGCAAGCCATCCAAGGGAAAACCAGTCTCATAAGCTACTTTATAGGAAACACTCGTGCCGAAGGGGCCTGTGGTCCCCTTCAGCAAGGAGAGGGGCAAGGCCAGCCAGGACAGGTCTGAGCTGATAAGAGTTGTGACATTCGGTCCTCACTGGTTTGGCACAGTGGATAGAGCATCGGCTGCGGACTGAAAGGTCCCAGGTTCGATTCTGGTCAAGGGCATGTACCTTGATTACGGGCACATCCCCAGTGGGAGGTTTGCAGGAGGCAGCTGATTGATGTTTCTCTCTCATCAATGTTTCTAGCTCTCTATCCCTCTCCCTTCTTCTCTGTAAAAAAACAATAAAATATGTAAAAAATTAAAAAGAGTTGTGACATTTGTAACATCTATCTTAAAAACCACAGTTAAAATCATGGGTGGTAATATCAAGCACTAATATAATATGGGTAATATCAAGCATTAATATAATACGTAGTACAAATGAAGATTTTTGTATACATAGAATAGGTATTGAAGAGAATATAAAAAGCCAAATCTCTATAACGAGGCCTGGCAAAAAAAATCAGATTCTGGATACCGAAAGGTATAAGTGCACAATAATAAGAGAACTCACAGCCCATGAGCTCCAGAGATAAATTACAGTCACTTATTTCAGAAACAAAAGAGTGTCTCCCTTTCTCAATTGTATTTTCAGGAGGGAAGTTTTCTACACTTCCATATAATCTACCTCTGGGATGGGGGAGGGTCACACAAAAGGAGACATCTGCTTTTTTAAAATATATTTTATTGATTTTTTTTACAGAGAGGAAGGAAGAGGGATAGAGAGTTAGAAACATTGATGAGAGAGAGACATCGATCAGCTGCCTCCTGCACACCTCCCACTGGGGATGTGCCCGCAACCAAGATACATGCCCTTGACCGGAATCAAACCTGGGACCCCTCAGTCCAAAGGCTGATGCTCTATCCACTGAGCCAAACCAGTTTTGGCAAGAGACATCTGCTTTAGTTTAGGGAAATATAAAGATTTGATTAATCCACTTGGTATGTTAAGAGCAGGACATAATTTTTATTCCATAGCCAAGAAACACTGAGAAACTACTCAACGTTGGTTGACTAAGATGGTGAGTTTGGCCTGCTCTGTGGGGCTGGCAGGGCGGAAGACGGGGAAGCTAGTGGGGAAAAGAGCGAGAGAACAGGAGATGAGGAAAAGAGAATGACAGAAGTAAAGACTCAACATGGCCAAAACAAAAATCCAGCTGAGAGGATTCCAAATGCTGGAGGCAGTGACCCTAGGTTAGTGTGTGGCTATGCTGTTATCTGTCACTACAAATAACAGCATAGCCACACACTACGCTAACCCTCAAGTCTTTATAGGGAAATCTACTCTGCTCACCAAGGTGAAAAAAGATTGTTCACTGGGTACAAATAACCAGAGATTTCCTCAGAATCAAATCCAAATTCTACAGCCTCCATTCTGGTTAATGCTGGTTTCTATTTCTCCTTTTTTATGGGCTGGATTTTCCACTTCTACAGCCTGGTGCACACAAGTCTCCACTTCAACAAATGGCTGTGAAGACCTGTCAAGAGGTTTCGGGGGTACAGCAGTGAAAGAAACAGACACGACTACCACCCACACAGCTGACTAGTGACACAAGGTGTGGGAGCGGGGGAAGGGGGGGCGGGGGGTGCCAATCACTGGCAGTGCTTTGAGTGTTTACTAAAAGGGAGGGAGGGTGAGTATAGGGTCTCCTCCAACACTCCTGTCCCACACTCAGCTCCTTTAAGAGCAACTCAAGTCCTAGCTAAGGAAAGAGGAAACCAAGGAAATCCAAAGACTGACAAGAAAACATTGAAATGTTACAGTTAATGCTCACCCCAATTAAAAACAAAACAAAACTGAACACAGCATTCATTATCTGTAACCACATAGGCTGTAACTCCCGAAATGAATCAACATCATAGAGTATTTTTAGTTATATTTAAATAAAAATTCATAAAGGTGACCCAGCCTAGTGTATTACAAGATCCTAAAGTACCTTTGGAATCATTAAGAAGCATATTATGTTTATTGTGCTTTACTGTTAAGTATATTCCTTGTACTTTGAATGCTCGTGTCCTAATACACGGCCTAAGATACACCTCAACAGAAGGGCACCATAATCAAAACAGGTTTGGGGAATGTTGCATGCTCTAAATGATTTGGAGATTCACAGTGCGTTTTTGAAAATTCAGTTTTATGACAAATCCTGCATGAAAGAATTCTGCAGAACTTAGTCTGAGCCAGTATTTCCCAAACTTATTTGACCATGAACCCTTTTTTTAAATTTAATACTTATTAAGAGTACACAATTTGCTTCAGGGAACACATGTGGGATACATATAATATAGGGGATACACTGCTTAATAATTAATCTGAAAATGCAATTAATTATCACTCTCCCAAGCATGCTTGATGAACTGCTATAGGAATATAAAAACTTCCCGCAATGAATTTCTTACTGAAAATCACTCAACAATATGCTGGCTTACTGTATTTTTTAAGAAGAAAAATTTTAATGAACAGAAATTGGATCTTGATATGTTAATAAAAAGAATTCAAATTAATTGTAAAATAATGATTTTGCCAAATTGCTGGCAGTTTATCTTCTCTAAGCATGCATTTTTATATTTCCAGAGTGTATTTAACATATTCCCTTACAGAAATAATATTGGACAAAAAAAGGCCAATATTTACCTCTGCCCCATTACCAGAAATGTCAAATTATAAATACCTGTAACTGAGATGGGGTATCAACATGTACAGTTCATGAGTCACAAGCATGAGACTAATATTTCTGTGGTTGTGATGCTGTTACTTATCATTTGACCCCTCCTCTGGATATAATAATATAATCTTAAAGCCTATGTTGGGGGTTTTACAGAATCGAATTCCAGTGACTGAAAATGTTTCATCATTCAGTTACCAATTAAAAAAAACAACATGCAAACTCGGTCAACATTTATTTAGTACCTATTACATGCATGCCGCTGGATTAAGATTACTTTTGTGGGACCCAAATCAAGACAATGGTCTGACAGTAGGACAGAAAATTTAAGTCTCTTGAAACTCAGGAAACATCAAGACACTGTATAACAGATGAGTAAGTTGCTATAAGACACCAGGGGAGTTTAAAGACACCCACCCACCACAAAAAGGCCTCTTTCTAAAAAGGCTACTGTAATGACCTAAACGCTTAATATTAATTAATGCAAGATAAACCAGTATTAGACTCGAGCCAAAACACTAGAAAGCTGTTAAAAGTTTCCAGATTCAACTTCACTTGTGTAATGCTTTAAAAAGTTAAAAAGAAAAAAAAAAGCCAGTTAGGTAGGCTTAATGTATAATAAGCATTATTCGGATATTCAGAGCAGCTTGGGTCAGAAGTCTAAAACCACTGCTGGTGTTGTCTCTGAAGAAATCTACCGAAAAGAGCACGCACCTTCTGATAATGAGGAAAAGGTGAGTTCTCACGTGATGTACGGGAGGGAGTGGGGAAAATCACTTTCGCCTATGTTATAGGGGAAAAAAGTATCACGACTACTGGTACAAACTTAAGACAGAAAGCGAACCGAACTATAGCTCTCGCGCTCAGGAGGTCTCACCGGCCTCAGTTAAAAGGAAAAGCAGGTTAAGCCTGCAAGTAGCTGCAGAGGCTGCGGGGAGAGGGAGGCCCTCAGCCACCTGTGGCTGCACGCGCCGCCTGTCTTCTCCCGATTAGCGCGACGGCAATAACGCGCGCCTGCCTTCCAGGTGCGGCATTTCAAGTCAGAGCCCTGGACAACCGCTGCTGCGGCCTTCTGAACTTACCCCGCCCCCACACCTAAGAAAGAGACGATTTAAAAAAACTGCAAAGATTAAGGCCCAGAAACTTTGACAAAACACAGCCAAGGCAATAGACGTTGGGGAAGACATGCAATTTTTTTTAAAAAGTCACAAATGTGTTCCACCAGTCAGATTGCTTAATTCAGAAAATTAACTTAGTTCTGATGTTTCAAAAACCGCGTTCCTGGTCGGACTTTGTAATTCCCTGCACTTTACACACATGTGTGCTGAGGCGTGAACCTCAAATGCACGCGCAGCGAAGCGAAACCGCGCTGTCCCAGGGGGACGGCCCCGCGCCCAGGGGCCCAGCGCCCAGGGGCCCAGCTCGCGGGCCGCGGCGCCCGCCCGCCCGCCCTCCTCCACCGAGAACAAAGCTCCCTGAGACAAGGCTCCGGGGCTGCCCGGCCCGCTCCGAGGGCGGGAACGGCCTCCAGCGCCTTCGAGAAACTTCCAGAGGACCTGGGGTCTCCCCACCTCCGCCTCGGCTCGGACGCGTCCCCGCCCCACAGCAGCCTTCGTTGGGCCCGGGGCCGGGTCGCTCCGGCAAGACGGGCTGCGGCGTCCGTCAGTCACCGAGCCGGCCTGGGCGAGGCGGCCCGGGGAGGGGGGTGCCCGCCGCCCGCCGCCCTTACCTTCCAGTCGCGAGGCTGCGGGGGGTCCGCGGGGAAGGCGCCGCTGGTCGCGGCCAAGACCTCGGGCTCCGGACGGAGCGGGGCGCCCAGCCCGCCCGGCGGCGGCCGCCGTAGCGCGGGCCCCGGCGCGTTCTCGGCCTCCCGGGCGCCGGCGTGCACGGCCCGGGTCTCGGAAACGTGGATGCTCGGGGCGCAGCCCATGCTGGCGGGGCGCCGCGGACACGCTGGCGGCGGCCGTTCTCCGCGCCGCGAACCGTCAGCAAACGGCCCGCCCGGCGCCTCGCGGCCACCGCCGGCGCCGTGTCATCGCCGCCCGGGCGCGCGCGCGGGTCTCCCGTCAGGAGGCGCGGGTCTCCCGTCAGGAGGCGCGGGCGGGTCTCCCGTCAGGAGGCGCGGGCGGGTCTCCCACCGGCGCGGCGCGGCTCAGAGGGGGCGCCGGGCCCCGGGCGCCGCGGACGCGCCGCCGACCGTGCCTCCCCAGGCGCCCGGCCGCCCCCGCATCGCCCACCCGCTGGCCGCGCTTCCGGGAAGCCGGGGAGGAGATTCGCGTTCTCCCCGCCGGGAGTCCCGGGGCGCCCGACACCGCGCTGCTCCGACCGCCGGGCCACCGGCCCCGAGAAGACCGCCCGGCGGAGAGCGGGGCTGAGGGAGCCCGTCGGGCGGCCGCCCGCGGAGAGGCGGGCAGCGCGGATCCGGCGGCCCGGCCGCGCCGTCGAGAACCACAGCAACGACGCGCCCGGCGCTGCGGGCTGCGGCCCGGCTCCGCGGCTTTGCAGGCAGCGCCACGCCCAGCGCCGAGCCGCAGCCTCCGGAGCCGCGTGTGGGCGCAGCGCCTGGGGCGCCGCCGCCGCCTCCGCGCGCCGCACCGCGCAAGCGCGGCCCGAGGAGCAGGGGCGGGTGTGGGCGCGGCGGGGAGCGGGGAAGGGACTTGCCCAAGGACATCAGCGGCGCAGCGGGCGGTGACCTCGAGCCCGGAAACCCTGGTTGCAGCGGGAGACCTAGTCCGTCTCTCTGACTCCGTCTTGTTCCTCTGAGTTTGACAAAACTGCCCCTCCATCCTCCCCTTGCCGGGATCTAAAGGAAGCCTGAGCCCTGTCTGCACTTCAAGGTGGAGTGGAGGAACTCCCAGGACTCCGTATTTTTGGCGCCTTCTCCATCCATAAACCTTTCCTCACGCAGAACTCGAATGTTTGGAGTCTGGCACACAGACCAGCATGGGTTCAGATCCCAGCTCTGCATCTTCGCAGCTGCATGACCTCAATCAGGCCACTACCTCTGAGTCAGAGAGGCCCTGTAAAGATCCCCATTTGCGGAGGGGGCGGGGGGGCATGAGGGTGCTGCACGACCCCTAAAGCCAAGTCCTGGAGCGACTGCGCAGCTTAGAATCTACGTTAGCTGCAGGCCATTCCCTCCCCCCACCATCCCACTCCCTCTTCCTCGCATTTTAACCAAAGGACTGGTCACTCCAGGTGCTGGGAGACTCCAAGGACTTCCTGCTTGTGGGAGCAGAGCCAGGCCTCTGCTGTGCAGGGAGACCTGTGAAGACTCCAGACTGTACCCTCATGCACCCCTTGACCAACTTGCTGTGTGACCTTGGACGAGTCACTGAACCAGTGCCTGGAGGGCTGCAACCCTGAGTGTCCATGGTGTGGCACCCCAGAGCGGCCCACCTCGGACCCGCCGCCCCTGCCCTCCCTGCGACTTGGGTCCACAAAGACCCCCACAGGGCTGGCCCCACTCCCTCATCCTCCCATCCCTGCAGTGCTCGCCTTTCCTAATGTGACCCTGGACCCTGAAGCTGCTCAGGGCTAGCGACCCTGCTGCAGCACTGGGACTGCAGCACAGCTCAGGGGCTGGGTTTCTGGTGGTGGCTCAGGCTCCGGGGACCCCTAAGATCCCCAGCCCAGGGCCCCTCAAGCCTCAATCTTCCAGCTGAGGTGCAAGGTGTGTACCAGGTGGTTCCCCAACAGCAGTGGTTTCCCTACAGTGGCACAGCAGGGAGACCCAGGATCCCAAGAGCAGCCTGTGCCATTCATACTAGCCCCCGGAACCACCAGCGCCGTGACTCCAATCAGGTTTAAGCACTTTGAATAACAGTCATGGTTATGCCTCTGGGCCTTATCAAAGTAGCAGCCAATCAAGGAAGAGGTCTGGGAAAATTCCAGAGAAGATTTTTACTTATCACCCCTTATTCCACCTACATTGTAGAGTGTTTACTACCTTTGTTCTGTGCAGGCAGAATCTGGACTCTTAAATAAAAAGGAATTGCCCTAGCTGGTTTGGCTCAGTGGCTAGAACCTCCACCTGCGGACCAAAGGGTCCCAGGTTCAATTCTAGTGGAGGGCATGCACCTTGATTGGGCCTGGTCAGGAGGCAACCAATCAACACATCAATATATCTCTGTCTTTCCTGCTCTCACACACTCTAAAAACCAATGGGAAAATATCCTTGGGTGAGGATTTTTTAAAAAATAAATAAATAAAAATAAAGAGGAATTCATGAAGAAAATGCTTTGAACCACCAGAGAGCCCGGCGGTGGACCGTGCGCCCTCTGTCCTCCCCTCCCCGCCTTCCCCCACAAGTCTGGCCTTGATGATTTCCACTGACCTTGCCTCCCCTGGGGCTCCAGGCTGCTGCAACCTCTGGGCCCTCCCCTCGCAGGCACCCTGGCTCCCCTTGGAAATCCTTGAGCCCTTGGCTCATGTGGGTGGTGAGGATGCTTTTCCCCGCCCCCACCTCACTGTCCTTCTGGGCCACCCTGTACCATCCATCCCAAACTGCTCAGTTACCCTCTCTGTTCCCAGAGAACCTCTGGATAGCAGCATTGACTTACTTGGAAGTCCAGGGGTTAGCAATCAAAGACTATGCCCCTGGGACCCAGGTTCCTACTCTTCCCGATTGAAATGGGCTATCTGGGGCCCTGAACTTAGAGACCTAAGACTGAGAACTACACAGGAGCAGACAGGAAAGGTAGGCATCACCTGCCAGCTTTTGGAGTCACAGAGAGCAACCCCTCACACGCACATTTCTTCACACTCAGGAACCCCATTCTGGGACACTGCAGAAGTCACAGGCCCCCATCTTAGTTAGCTTCAACCCCTTGATATCAATTCCATTCCACCTCCTCCGTTTCCTTGGCCTGGCCATCACCTGCACTTTGAGATCCCTGAATACTTATCTACCGTGTGAAACCAGTCCCCAGGCCTCAGCGACAGTGGACACAAAAGAGTTCACATTGGCCTGGCCTGTGTGGTTCAGTGGTGGAGCATCCACCTATGAACCAGGAAGGAGGACGGGGGCACATGCCACATTGCAGGCTTGATCCCCAGTAGGGGGCGTACAGGAGGCCTCAAATCAAGATTCTCAAGGTTGATGTTTCCATCTCCCTCTCACTTCTCTGAAATCAGTAAATGTGTGTGTGTGTGCGTGTGTGTGTGTGTGTGTGTGTGTGTGTGTGTGTAGAGAGAGAGAGAGAGAGGAGAGAGAGAGAGAGAGAGAGAGAGAGAGAGAGAGAGAGAGAGAAAGAGAACACTGATTAAAGTAACCCATATGCCACCCACCAGCTCACCAGGACTCTCAGGTCCCCGAGCAGATTCCCATCACTCGGAGGTATCTCAGGAGCTCAATGGCGCCAGTCCTGCTGGAGGAGGGGAGCCCCCTTTATGCCAGCCATGTGGGCACCTCAAAGCTATGTGGCACACAGAACATACCTCCACTCCTCCAGTCCATTTCCCTTGGTTGTGGGGACCCCCAAACTGATCCACTTGACCCCCACATGGCTCAGAGTCACAGTTGAATGTTGCTGCAGTTCTCACTCCTAGGACTTAAGTCATGAGATCAGTGGGGCTAAAGGAGCCAAACAAAGGAACAGATGCCAGCCTGTGCCCAGCTCCCCACCGCACTGCCACAGTCCATTCCCAGGGGACGCCTCAGCCCTCCTCACCAGTTTACCAGAGACATGAAAATACACGGTACCACACAGCTTTGTTCATCTAAAATCAAAACCTTGTCGGATTCTACACCTCTTCCACCTAAACCGGTCCTTCTCCCACCCCTCCTGCCCCCTGTATATTTTTATGGATTTCAGAGTAGAAGGGAGAGGGTAAGAGAGATAGAAACATCAATGATAAGAATCATTGATTGATTTGCTGAAACTGGTTTGGCTAAGTGGGTAAAGCGTGGGCCTGTGGACTTGAAAGGTTCCAGGTTCGATTCCAGTCAAGGCATGTACCTTGATTTCAGGCACTTCCCCAGTAGGGGGCATGCAGGAGGCAGCAGCTCGATGTTTCTCTCTCATCACTGTTCTAACTCTCCCTCTCCCTTCCTCTCTTTAAAAAATCAATAAAATTAAAAAAAAAAAGAATCTTTGATTGGCTGCCTCCAGCACGCCCCCTGCTGGGGATCGAGCCCACAACCCAGGTATGTGCCCTTGAATGGAATTGAAACCGGGGACCCTTCAGTCTGTAGGCGGATGCTCTATCTACTGAGCCAAACCGGCTACGGCTGAGCCAGTCTTTTAAACAACCGTTCTCCCTCCTGGCTTCACTTCCTTCTCCACCTAGGGGTTAGCATTCAAAGATGGTGCCCCTGGCCCTCAGTTTCCTCCTCCTCCCCGTGGAAGTAGCTGGAAGCAGTGCTTGCATCCTAAGGTCTGAAACCCAGCCCTCCGGCTGTCATCTCACTGAGCAGCTTTCCTCCTTGTGAATCTAGAATTAGTGATGTCTACCCGGCTGTCATCTCTCTGAGCAGCTTTCCTCCTTGTGAATCTAGAATTAGTGATGTCTACCCCACAGGGATTAAATGGGCGAATGGATGTCAAATACCTAGAATAACTGCTGAGTCCGGGTCCATTCCACATCGCTTCTCCCAGACGCACCCCCTCCCTGCACCCCCCCTGCCGCATGGCTAAAGACCACTAGGGACGGGGAAACTGCCATGAGGATCAATTACCCTACCAATGCCTGGAATTAGACTTCAACCTGTTCATTCAAAACTTTGTAAATGTGTATTTATTTGTTTATTTTAAATCCTTACCAGAGGATATTTCTCGATTGATTTTTAGAGAGAGTGGAAAAGAGAGGGAAAGACAGAGAGAAGCACCAATGTGAGAGAAACACATTGATTGGTTGCCTCCTGAAGGAGCCCTGACCAGGGCCTGGGCTGGGGAGGAGCCTGCAACTGAGGTACTCACCCTTGATTAGAATTGAATCTGGGACTCTTTGGTTCTCAGGCTGATGCTCTATCCATTGAGCCAAACTGTCTAGGGCAGATGTGTTGTTTTTAAATTATACATTCTATAATTTACACATGAATATGTTCTGGAAATAGTAAAAAAAAAAAAAAGAAAAGAAATCTAAGCAGTAATATATAAAGTGAGCGGAAGCAAAGGAAAGTTTCTCTTCCTCCCCCACTCCCTTCCTTCTGTGGAGGTAAACTATTGTTTGGACCATGTACTTCCAGACCTATTTCTATGTTAAACATGTCACACACACACACACACACACACACACACACACACACACACAAAACTATTGCAGTATCACAAACAGGCCTGCAGTCAACCTCCTTGATTATACCTTTTCTATAAGGTAGACTCCTAAAAGTTGAATTGCTTTGTCTAAAGATATGTACTTCCCACCTCACCTCCCCCTCCCTCACCCCTGCTCCAGGAGGGATTCGAGGAAATGAAAGCATAGAGAGCCTGGCTGAGGGGCTGAGACAAACTCCCTGGGCACCCTCTCTGCCCCTGGATGAGGGGGATCTAACCAGCCCCAGATGCAAAGCCTCTGTTGATCATCTCCATATTCATGGGCCTCTTTATCTTTTTTTTTTCTTCCAGTTTTTAATTTTTAGAAAAGGGATAAGTTTGCTGCTTGCAAATTTATTAATCTTTTAACATTTAAAAAATATTTGTATTGCTTTCAGAGAGAAAGGAAGAGGGAGAGATAGAAACATCAGTGAGAATCATTGATCAGCTGCCTCCTGCACGCCCCTATTGGGGATTTCCCCGCAACTGGGGCATGTGCCCTTGATCAGAATAGAACCCTGCACCTTTCAGTCCGCAGGCTGATGCCCTATCTACTGAGCCAAAATGGCTAGAGCTGGACCTCCTTATCTTTATTCTCCTGGTGCTCACAGCCTTTAGTGAAGTGTGTTTGAATGTCCCCATCTTTTTCAGATACTGAGGAACTGGGTGATTGCCCTTAGACAAGAACTGTAAGAAGATAGCAGCGCCACCTAGAGGACAAAACGGCGGCGGAGTAAGCAAGCCCCTGTGACCGCGACCTGAATTCAGGTGTGCCCTGCGTTTCTCTCCTCTATTTGGCTCCAGACTTTGGTGCTTGTGGTTCACTTAGAGCCTAGGATTGACAAACCCGTGCAGACTCCCTTCCTCAAAACCATAGTATCAACTCCTGTCACCTCAGGCTCCTCCCCTACCCACCAAGCTCTGAGATACAACCTATCTGCCCTCCGGACCCATCAGCCTGTGGCTTTCAGCCAAAGACCACCAGAAAAGAGCATCTGGCATCTGGGGGGCCAGGGTCACTGCCGGTCACCCCTCCTTGAACTGGGAGAACAGGGAGCAACACGGTGGACTCCTGGTCTGAAGGACGACAGCAGTGTGTCAAGATGGCCCCGGAGAGGCAGCAATGACACCAGCCAGCCTGACTGTTGGGGTCTCTGCCATACAATTCATGTGTGTGAGCTCATTTGATCCCCATAACAGTCCCTGAAGTGAGTACTGTTATCCTCCATTCCCCAACCCTGCTCCCATTTTGCAGATGAAGACACTAAAGTGTTTTGGAATCAGGGTTGATGCAGGGCTTTAATAAAACCCGATACCCATCCCTTATAAAGACTCTTTTGGAAATAGAAGGATGCTTTGCCCTGCCAGCATGGCTCAGTAGTTGAGTGTCGACCTATGAACCAGGAGGTCGAGGTTCGATTCCCAGTCAGGGCACATACCCAACATGCCAGCTTGATCCCCAGTAGGATGCACGCAGGAGGCAGCAATCAATGATTCTCTCTCATCATTGATGTTTCTAGCTCTCTCTCCCTCTCCCTTCCTCTCTAAAATAAATTTTAAAAAATCTAAAAAAAAAAAGAGCCCTAGTGAGTTTGGCTCAGTGGATAGAGTGTCAGCCTGCGGACTGTAGGGTCTCAGGTTCGATTCCAGTTAAGGGCACATACCTTGGTTTCAGGCACATCCCCAGTAGGGAGTGTGCAGTAAGCAGCTGATCGATGTTTCTTTCATCGATGTTTCCAACTCTCTATTCCTCTCTCTTCCTCTCTGCAAAAAATCAATAAAATATTTTTTTTAAAAAAAAGAAAAATGTAAATGAAATAGAAAACAAACAAGAAATAATTTTTAAAAGAATAGAAGGGTGCTTCTTTAATACAAGGAAGCATGTTTGTTTCCAGTTAAGAGCTTCATAGAAATACAATAGTGAAGCACTGGAACACAATCCAGGCTGGGACCAAGCAGGGCCACTTCTAAGGAGTTCCCCACGATCAAGGAACACTTGATGGAGCATAAATAACGGAATCAGAAGTAAGACATAGGGCAGCCCCATCCCTGCTATTCCAGCATTGTCTAGAGCAGTAGTTCCCAACCATTTTTTGGCCGTGCCCCACCTAAGCATCTCTAACATCCTGATAGCCCCCAACCCCCACCCCCGGGACATAATAATTCTTTTTTTTAAATATATTTTATGGATATTTTACAGAGAGGAAGAGAGAGAGATAGAGAGTCAGAAACATTGATGAGAGAGAGACATCGATCAGCCGCCTCCTGCAGGGCCCCTACTGGGGATGCGCCCACAACAAAGATACATGCCCTTGACCAGAATCGAGCTCGGGACCCTTCAGTCCGCAGGCCAACGCCCTATCCACTGAGCCAAACCGGTTTTGGCCATATAATTCTTATTATTCAAAAATCGAACTCCTATTCATGTGGAGGAAGCCTAAAAAGCCATAAACTTGATCTTGGTCTAAACAAGCTTCCAAAGAACATGGCATCCATGAAAAAGAAAAATGAAAGAAAGGACAGTTGAAAGACTGAGGAAGAAATCACTAAGAAATTGTTTTAAAATAATAATAGTATGAGCCGAACCGGTTTGGCTCAGTGGATAGAGCGTCAGCCTGCGGACTGAACGGTCCCAGGTTCAATTCCGGTCGGGAGCATGTATCTTGGTTGCGGGCACAACTCCAGTAGGGGGCGTGCAGGAAGCGGTTGATCGATGTCTCTCTCTCATTGATGTTTCTGATGTTCTATCCCTCTCCCTTCTGCTCTGTAAAAAAATCAATAAAAATATATATAAAAAAATAATAATATGAAGTAATATGAAAAAGTAGCACATAAAGTTTCAAAACATAATAGAGAACTGAAATGTATAAATATGTCCCAATATATATTTATAGACTGTATATGAGTCCCCTAGAACCATAAGACATGCAAAAAATTCACTGTTAATAACTCATTCTCAAATTGACCTCCTTAAACATCAAATTGCCCCCTGAAGGGGCATGTGCCCCACATTGGGAACCACTGGTCTAGAGGTTCTGAATGGAACTGGAGATAAAATGTATCACTCTTAGCAGATAAGGCAAGTTATTAAGATGAAATACTTCTTTAAAGTGTTCAGATTCAAAGTTAAAAAAAAAAAAGTAGCACTGTGGACTACCCATGACCAGTTAGAAAAATGACAAAAGTGACACTAAGGGCCAGACGGGTTTGCTCAGTGGATAGAGCGACTTATATGGAAGCCAAGTCTCCCCAGGCCTTGCCTAGGATCTTCGTGGTAGCCATAACCCATGCTTTGCTGACTCTCCCCCTCTGCCAAGGCAAGTGTTCAGCCTCTGTGAGGTGAGAAAGTGAGGTCACCCACTGTGGCCCTGTTGCTGGGCTCCTGGCACTGACTCCTGGGGCTGTGAAAGCTGGGGCCCTGGAGTCCTGGAGCTTCCTGGGCTCCAGGCCCAAGTGGGAAAAGACACACTTACAGAATGGCCAACGTGTCTCTGTTTGCCCAAGACTCTCCTGGTTTTAATCCTGAAAGTCTTCAGTTCCAGGCAAACCAGGATGGTTGGTCACCCTACACATCCTTCATCACACACACACACACACACACACACACACACAAATGCACACACATGATATCTCACATTGTCTCCAGGCCCTGAAGCCATGCTGTTTATACCCTATGTTTTATAGCAAGCATGTCAAACTCACAGCCCATGGGCCACATGTAGTCCATAATGAATATTTTTGCACCCCAGCCAATATGACAGTATGTAAGAAACGTTTTAATAAAAATGTCATAACTTAATTTTCTACAATATCCTGTTATACATAATCCTATATAATAAAAGACTAATATGCAAATAGACAGAATGGCAGAACAACTGGAACAACTCAACAACTGGTTACTATAATGTGCGCTGACCATCAGGAGATGTGTGAGGAACATGGCGGTCGCTGGTTGCGGTGGGATGGTGGAGCAGATGAGTTGGGGCGCCAGACCAAGGCTGGCACTGGTTGCTGTCATCAGGGTGAGCCTTTGGTGGTTAATGACAATTCTTTGCTCCTGTGCGCCATGGTCCCACCTGGTGCTTGCACCCACTGCCAGCACCGGCCCACTTGCATCCGCAGTGGGTGCCAGAGCCACCACTCGCACCCACTGCTGGTGCCCGGCCCCGATCCCAATCACTCAGTGCTATCAGCAGGTAAGAGTGACGGCTGCTGGCCCTGATCTCCCCTGGGGGCTTCTCCACCTCCTCCTACTCCTGAGGGGTGATCCGGGCAGCAGCCTTTGCTTGCACCCACTGCTGGTGCCAGCTGCAATCACTCCACGAAGTCAGCGGGGGTGAGTGGGGCTGGTGCCGTCAGCATGTGGGAGCGGCAGAGGCGGTGGGAGGAGCAGGGCTGCCAGCAGACTGGGAACCAGGGGCCAGGCAGGGCATGGAGGATGGGCTGAGACCTGCCCCTGTGCCTACCACAGCCTCTCGGCCCATAATTCCTTTCAAGGTGCACAAATTCATGCACTGGGCCCCTAGTTATTAATAACAAGCGACAACATTCCCTAATGACTGATTACTATAATCAGGTCGCATTCATTTCCCTTACATACCTTACACACAGGTGCACCATTTCTCTCCACTAATACTAGCAGCAGATATTTTAGCAGCCGATTGACGAATGCCATGTCATTAGTCTTAGACTGATTTGTTTGGTGTGAGCAACAGGAAACATTTTGCTTTTAGAGAACAAGAAAAATAGGTTTATTTGCATTACGCTTATTAATTTGTGCAGTTACTCAGTATCTGGTAAGTTAATGTTCAAGAAAAAATATTAATTTTTATTAAAATGTTCTATTATTTTATGTTAACAATGACTCATTTACTTCAGCCCTTTGTATTCAGCATGTCTCTATCAAAATAAACCCACATTTTTATGAAAATGGAAGCTTTTTTTTTTTAGGTGGCCCACATACACTTAAACCTTGTTTATTTGGCTCCTGTTAGCCTTTGAGTTTGACATGCTTTCCTACACATCCTTCATCACACACACACACACACACACGATGTCTATATTGTCTCCAGGCCCCGAACCCACACTGTTTGTACCCTTTGTCTTACACGGTTAATATCTGGACAAGGAGTCCTTCCAGCCTCTGTACATAGACTTTCTCTTGGAGACTCTGACTCATGCTCACCTCTGGACAGAACTGAGAGAGTACATAGCCCTGCGGCTTCCCCATGCTCCTCCCCACACAACGCACTCGTCTCTTCCGGCTCCTTCCAAAGTTTAGGTGAAATGTGCAGCTCCTGCTACACAAAAACATCCCCTTCTGACTCCTAAAGCCCTGTGAGGTTGGCATTATTATCCCCACTTTACTGGAGAGGAAGTGGAGGCTCAGAGAGGTTAAGCAACTTGCCCAACATCACACAGAAAGCAGGTTGCAAACTGCTCTCTCTCACAGCAAAGCCCAACTCATCTCTACTGTGCAAATAAGCATTGGCAATGATGAGTCAGGGAGGCCTGGGTTTTTGTCCTTACTCTATAACCTTGGGCCAGTCACCTTTGTCAAATAGAGGTGATCACTCACCTATCTCTGTTGTGATGGCTCAAAAGAAAATTGTTAGAAAGAGCTTTTGCCATAAATAAATGAAGCTTTCACATGAAAAGAAGCTTTGGTGATAATGAGTTACATACGAGAAACCAAGGAGTCAAATTCCACTGGGGCTTGAGAAGCAGCATGTGAAACATGATACACACCAGCGCCACTGAGGGCTGCTTCATTCCCAGGACCTATGTGGTGCCAAATGCAAAGTGGCACCCTGCTTACCGAAAGCATGCAGGGCTTTTTAAATGCCAGCTGCAGTGGCCATGAATCACTCCTCTTAAAGTGCTTAATCCAAAATCCTTCTCCCCCTCTCTCCCCCTGCACCTCTCCTCATTCATCACATCATCTCTGCCCCACATTCTGGGTCGCAGGCCCCTGGGAAAAGTATCGTTCTTATTCTCATTCTCTTCTCTGGGGAGTATCCCAAGCCTGCTTGCAGGGGAAAAAGACATTCATGTGGGGAGAGGGGGGTGGATAAAATCTGACCTAAATGGCTGTGCAGCTGGAAAAATCAGGGTAGCAGGCTGGGCCAGGTCATAACCAGAACCCCAGAGTCATCCCTTCACGTCAGACTCTATTGAGTGTCTAGTATGTGTAGGCACTGGGCTAGGCCTTGATGATGACAAAATTAGCCCCTGAAGCTCAGAATGTGGAGCGGGAGAGGCGTATAATTACAGGCTGATGAGTGCTGTGACGTACAAGGAGTGCCGAGTGTGTCAGTAGGAAATGACTTCATCTTGGACACAAAAGGGTGAGCACCACGTGGTTGGGTCCTGTCCTAAAACATGCACCACAGCTGTTTGTCATACCCAGCACCCGTTCATCCATCTTATAACCACACCAGCCCTTCCTCTGGGGAATGACAGACACCCCTCGCATCAGCTCAGATGATCTCGGCAGAACTGTACTCCTTCCCTGTTTAGCCTGTGCCCCTTCCCTGGCCACAGACATTGATTGAGAGATGGGCACATGAACCAGCCCAGAATTAATGAGTGATTTTTTAAAGATATTTTTATTGATTTCAGAGAGGAAGGGAGAGGGAGAGGGAGAGAGAGAAATATCAATGATGAGAGAGTCATGAATTGGCTGCCTCCTGCCTGCCCCCTACTGGCTATTGAGCCCTCAACCTGGGCATGTGCCCTGACTTGGAATCAAAAGGTGACCTCCTGGTTCATAGGTCAACACTCAACCACTGAGCCACATGGTGGAGTTAATGAGTGTTGATGGCACTGGCTGAGCCTGGATCAAGCCTACGCTTGAACTCTTCAGCTTTAATAACAAGTAACTTACTTTTGCTTAAGTCTCTTTGGTTCTAGTTTTTGGTTTCTTGCAACCAAAACTGACCCGGCTGAACTGAGAGAATGAATCAGAAGCAATGAGATGAGAAATATAGGACAGAACATTCAGGCAGATATAAAAGAAAGTGCAGAGAACAAAGGCCTTGGAGTGATAGGACAGAGAATGGATGTGCAGGAATTGAGTCCTTTCTAAACTGTGGCCACTGTGCTAAAAGCTCTTTATAATAATTTTCTTTTTTAAAAAAGGTTTTTTATTTATTTTTAGGGAAGAAGGAAGATGGAGAGAGAGGGGGGGAGAGAGAGAGAGAGAGAGAGAGAGAGATTGCTGTAAGTGTGAAACATCAATTGCCTGTCTCCTGCACACCTCCCACTGGGGATTGAGCATGTGCCCTGACCAGGAATCAAACCAACAACCTTCCAGTGCTCGGGGCGATGCCCATCCAATGGAATCACACCAGCCAAGGCTATCTAATAATTTTCTTTTGAGCCTTCACAACAATATTCCGAGATAGGTGGGTTATCACTCCTATTTTACAGATGAGGTAACTAAATCTCACACAAAGGTGACTGGCCCAAGATCAGAGAGTAAGGACATAAATCTAGGCCTCTCTGATTCTGAATTCCATGTTGTTAATCTTCATCTTGTGAGTTCTGTTCCATATGCTGCTCTAACCAGCTGGTTCCTAGAGCAGTGGTTCTCAACCTTCCTAATGCCGCAACCCTTTAATACAGTTCCTCATCTTATGGTGACCCCCAACCATAAAATTATTTTCATTGCTACTTCATAACTGTAACTTTGCTACTGTTATGAATCGTAATGTAAACATCTGTGTTTTCCGCTAGCAGGGTCGCCACAATGGATAGAGCATCGGCCTGTGGAGCAAGAGGTCCTGGGTTCTATTCTGGTCATGGGCACATCCCTCGGTTGCATGCTCCTCCTCGGCCCAGGCCCTGGTTGGGGAACGTACAGGAGGCAACCTATGGATGTGTTTCTCTCACATGGATATTTCTCTCCGTTTTTCCTTCTCTCTTCCACTCTCTCTAAAAATCAATGGGAAAATATCCTCAGATGAGGACTAAAAAAGAAGGAAGTGATTTTATTGTCCCATTTACCTACACTTCTCTAGGGTGAAGGGGAGTCCAGGATTGGATTAGACGAAGGTGACCCTAGACCACTTCCCCCCTGCACCCTGCCCCTCTGCATGTGTGCCCTTAGGGCCCAGCAGAACACAGAAGTCTGGGTGGGGGCAGGGCTCTTCCCTAGCACATAATTAACATGCTGGGCTTGGGGCTGTGCCAGCTCCTGTGGGCACCCAGCTGCTGTGCTTCCAGCTATAGCTGAGCCAGAAGATCAGAAGGGTGAGTTCAAAAGGCTCCCCATCCTTCTGAAATGTGAGAGGCCGCCAGTGCCCACATGAAGGCAGCAGAGCTCAGTGAATCTGGGCTTCCTGACTTACCTTTCTTTAAATAATATTTTTATTGATTTCAGAGAGGAAGGGAGAGGGAGAGAGATAGGAAATCAATGATGAGAGAGAATCATTGATTGTCTGCCTCCTGCACACACCACTCTGGGGACCGAGTCCACAACATGAGCATGTGCCCTGACCGGGAATCCAACTATGACGTCCTGGTTCATAAGTTGATGCTCAGCCACTGAGCCACACTGGCTGGGCTGGCCTACCTTTGGGAGGAGGATGGTCTCATGTAAATTCAGTGTTGTCCTGGGCCCTGGGGGAAACTGTAGAGATTCTCCTGGTTGCTGGCCATCCAAGGGTCAGAGCCTGGGAATTTCTGCTGGAAAGAGTCCAATACCAAAGTTCAGCAGGAAGTCTAGTAAGGAGAGAAAGAAGAAGAAGGATTCAGTTCCTCTGTGGAGAGTCGGCCACAGAGCTTGCTGGAGACACAGACAGAGCCAGTCATGTCATTACAGCAAGCCTTTCTCTTCCTATGTTTTTATTTTTAACTCATCAGGACTCCTTAGGGCTGCTGATGCTGGGCTCTCTCTCCTCTCCTGGGGCTTGCTCTCAGATCCTGGAAGGTCAGGTCAGACCTGTGGGGCTCAGAGTGACAGCCCAAGAGTCCACCCTCCCCTCTTCCCTAAAAAAGGCCGACAGCCCAGGCCTGCTCTGTGTATCAGCCAAGGGTTCCGGTTGTCAGTCAGAGAATTAACCCTGCCTACCCTAAGCCAAAAAGCAACTTGGGCCCTAGCTGGTTTGGCTCAGTGGATAGAGTGTCGACCTGTGGACTCAAGGGTCCTGGTCAAGGGTACAAGCCCAAGTTATAGGCTCAATCCCCAGTAAGGGGCGTGCAGGGGGCAGCTGATCAATGATTCTCTCTCATCACTGATGTATCTATCTCTCTCTCCCTCTCCCTTCCTCTCTGAAATATATATATATTTTAAAAAAGGAACTTGGGAGAAGAGTTAAGGATGCTTTGGACTACAAATAACATAATCACAATAGGTAACACAACCCTATCTAATAAAAGGGCAATATGCAAATTAACCATCACTCCACCACAAAGATGATGGTGCCCATAGCCACAAGATGGTGGCACTCAGGCCTCTCAGCCCCATGGTGGGAGGGAGGGACTTCTGAACCTGACCATGGAAAGCCTCTGGGTAGCAGGTATGGAGTGGCCAGGCCCTGCAAAGAGCTACTAGCACACAGATTGTTGTGCAGGGCTACTAGTTATTATATAAGTCAGGTGACAGGTGTGGCAGGATTTGTTCACAGCTCAATCAAGTCATTTTGGTGCCAACCTTGAAGTGGCCCCAATGATCCCTACCTGCCCATACTCATGCCCTGCTGCAGTCTCTCCATCAAAAAGGGTGGCCTGGCCCTAGCCAGTTTGGCTCAGTGGATAGAGTGTCAGCCTGTGGACTGAAGGGTCCCAGTTTGATTCCGGTCAAAGGCACATGCCCAGGTTGTAGGCCTGATCCCCAGTAGGAGACCTGCAGGAGTCAGCCAATCAATGATTCTCTCTCATCACTGATGTTTCTATCTCTCTCTCCCCCTCCTTTCCTCTCTTAATTCTAAAATATATATTCTTTTTAAAAATAGGGCTGGTCTGTATAATTATTAGGAAACTGCAGAAATGACTTCCACCTGGCTCTTTCCCTGGGATCACTCACACTAGAGGAAGCAGCTGCCAGGTGGGGAAGACACTCAATAGCCTCCTGCCCCCAGCCTGTGAGTGTACCATCCTGCAAGTGAATGCTCCAGCCCCCACCAGGCCTTCAAAGGACTGCAGCCTTGACTGGCAGCTGGACCGCAACCTCATGAGCAAACCTGGGCCAGAACCACCAGGTCAGACACACCAAAGGAGACGTCGGACTGAATGTATGCACCCCACCCTCACAATACCTGTGAAGTCAGCTTTACTATTTCTCCATGCTATGGAACAGGAAGTGGCTGAAATGAGATACAACAAAGCCTTCTCTTTGAGGGTTGGGCTGGGAGAGCCAGCCCAGCTCCGCTTACCTGTGTGTCCTTCAGAAACGCCCTATTCTAGGCCAGGCCAGCATGGCTCAGTGGTTGGGCATCGACCTATGACTCAGAAGGTCACGGTTCAATTCCTGTTTGGGGCACATGCCCAGGTTGCATGTTTGATCCCCCAGTGTGACGCATGCAGGAGGCAGCTGATCAATGATTCTCATCATTGAGGCTTCTATCTATTTCTTTCTCTCTCCTTTCCTCTCTGAAATCAATAAAAAGAAGAAAAAAAGAAACCCCCTATTCTGTGCCATTTCCCCTGGGTGTCCTGTCCCTGATATTCCTGTACAGGTCTCTGCTGCTACCTCCAAACCACCCAATAGTGGTTCAGAGGGAAACTGTCGCTTCTAGGTTCACTAGATCTGTACATCAAGCATGTCAAATTCACAGCCCACGGACCACATACAGTCCACAAGGAATATTTTTGCAGCTCAGCCAATGTAACGGTATATAAGAAATGTTTTTTTAGTTTTAAAACAATATTTTTATTGACTTCAGAGAGGAAAGGAAAGGAATAGATAGATAGAAAAATCAATGCTGACAGAGAATCATTGATTGGTTGCCTCCTGCACATCCCACACTGGGGATCGAGCCAACAACCCAGGCATGTGCATTTGGCCGGAATTGAACCTGGGACCCTTCAGTCTGCAGGCCAAAGCCCTATCCCCTGAGCCAAACCAGCTAGCATTGTAAGAAACATTTCAATAAAAATTTTGTAACCTAATTTTTACAATATCCTGTTATACATAATTATTAATAACAAACTACAATGTTCACTAATGACTGATTCCTATAATCATGTTGCATTCATTTCCCTTACACACCTTATATGCTGGCACACCATTTCCCTCCACTAATACTAGCAGTGAATATGTTAGCAGCTGATGGCCACATCATTCGTCTTGGACTGACTTGTTTGGTATGCACAACAGGAGATATTTTGCTTTCGGAGAATAAGAAAAATAGGCTTATGTGCATTACGCTATTAATTTGTGCAGTGATTCAGTGTCTGGTAAGTCAATGTTAAAAATTAATTTTATCAAAATGTTCTATGATTTTATATTAATGGTGATTCATTTATTTCAGCCCTTTGCATTCAGCATGTCTCTATTGAAATAAACCTACGTTTCTATGGAAATGGAAGCTTTTGTTTTCTTGTGACCCACGTACACTTAAACCTTATTTATTTGGCCCGTGTTAGCCTTTAAGCTTGACATGTTTGCTGTACATAAATTGGCCTTGGGCCCTCAGCCTGGCCTGACAACCTATCCTCAGTCTAACTCACAAACCCAGACAGTTCCTGGGCTGCATAGATGTGGTGGAGGCCAGTATTTCCAGGAACAGCAATGTTTTGTTAGAAACAAGGCCAGTGGGGCCTGATGCAACACCCCCGGGAGTAGGTTTCCTTCCACAGTGGCCCCTGGAGTGGGACCTGTGGCAGCAAGTCCCCTAGGACTGCTGTCTGCGACACCAACTGGTGCTAGCTCTCTCCTGAGGGCTTAGGCTTATGCAACTCCAAAAACATATATATATTCTTATTTCAGAGAGGAAGGAAGAAGGAAAGAGAGATAGAAACATCAATGATGAGAGAGAATCATTGATCTGCTGCCTCCTGCATACCCCACACTGGGGTTTGAGCCTGAAACCCAGGCATGTGCTCTTGAGCAGAACTGAACCCAGAACCCTTCAGTCTGAAAGCTGATGTTCTACCCACTGAGCCTAACTGGCTAGGGCTGCAAGTTTTCCTAAGATTTAATCTTTTCCTTTTTGGCCTCTATGTTCATTAGCCTGTCTCTGTCTGGCTGGATTCTGTGCAGTCTGTAGGTGAGAGCGTGAGAAGTGGCTAAACAGCAAGGAAGGAAAGGATCAGAGTCGGACAGTGGGTCAGGCTTGTCACCGTTCCTTTAAGAAGCAGGGGCTTTCAAAATGCATCACTCGTAGCTTAATAAATGTCTAACCACTGAGCTGTATACCGGGAACTAATACACTATTGAATGTCAATTGTAATTGAAAAATAAAATAGCCCTAGCTGGTTTGGCTCAGTAGATAGAGTGTCGGCCTACAGACAGAGGGTCCTGGGTTCAATTCGGTCAAAGACACATGCCAGGGTTGCAGGTTCGATCCCTAGTAGGGGGTGTGCAGGAGGCAGCCAATCAGTGATTCTCATCATTGATATTTCTGTCTCTTCCTCTCATTTCCTTTCTGAAGTCAATTAAAAAATAATACTAAAATAAACCCAGGAGAGCCGAAACCGGTTTGGCTCAGTGGATAGAGTGTCGGTCTGAGGACTGAAAGGTCCCAGGTTCGAATCCGGTCAAGGGCATGGACCTTGGTTGCGGGCACATCCCCAGTAGGGGGCATGCAAGAGGCAGCTGATCAATGTCTCTCTCTCATCGATGTTTCTAAACTCTCTATCCCTCTCTCTTCATCTCTGTAAAAAATCAATAAAATATATTTTAAAAAATAAAGTACAATAAACCCAGGAGAGCCTCAGGCAAACAAGGGCATGGAGCCTCCCTAAGGACTTTGGAAGCCATACAATATGTAAGCTTTTCACTCTGCTTGACTTTTCCTTTCTGCTGGGGATTGTAGGGGAGGGGTGTGAGCTCTGTGTCTGGGACCTACCCCGCCTGGGTACACTGGCAGCCACTCCACCCAAAGCCTTGTCATCTCCTGGACACTGCCTGGAGCAGGGCCTGGGACCTTCCCACTCTTCTGCCTCATTATCCCCCACCCCTTTGACTCCGAAGCAGAGGTCTCTCCTTCCTCCTTGCTGCTCTTCAAGACCCACCCTGTCCTTCTTCTCCCTCCAGAGCAGCAGTTCTCAACCTGTGGGTCGCGAGACCCCTAAGACCATCAGAAAATACAGATATTTACATTACGATTCATAGCAGTAGCAAAATTACAGTTAGGAAGTAGCAACAGAAATAATTTTATGGTTGGGGGTCATTGCAACATGAGGAAATGTATTAAAGGGACGCGGCATTAGGAAGGTTGAGAACCACTGCTCTAGAGTGAAGGGGCTCCCATCATGGGGCACTCAGTAGGATACAGATCCCTGTCAGAATTTCCTCTTCAGGTCCTACCTTCCTTCAAGGCTGTGGCCTCCTCTGACCTCTTCGGGCTCTGCCCTCTGCAGCCTCGGAGCCAAATGGAGCCGGGATCCAGTAGGTCATCCACAATACTGCAGCACCAGAGTCCTGCTCCCACCGGCAGAGGGGAACTGCGCAGAGAAAGCAGCCAGTGCATCCACCCCACCTGGTGGAGGAAGAGAGATTGCAGCCTGATGTTGTATGTACTTTTTGCAATAGTTTCCCTGCTGGGAAGAATCACTACTTTTTGTTGGCCTGCGGACTGAAGGGTTCCAGGTTCTATTCAGGTCAAGTGCACATGCCCAGATTTCAGGCTTGATCCTGAAATCAGGGGTCATGCAGGAGGCAGCTGATCAATTATTCTCTTTCACCATTGATGTTTCTATCTCTTCATTCCTAAAATCAATATATATATTGGTATAAATATATATATATTCAATATATATAATATGATATAAATATATATATATTTAAAGAATCACTACTTTTTCTACTTTATTGATACAAGACAAGCTTCAGTCTCATCTCTCTCTTCTCCCAAGTGCTCCATGACCTGACATTTTTGGTGCCTACTCTGGAACTGCTCCAGGCATTGGATCCTGTGTAATAATCCATCCCAAACCCAGTTGCATCAAACCACCACCAGATGGGATGAGGTACCGGTGAAATGGCTTCTCTATTCCGTGATGTTGGAGGCCTCTGCCGGGAAGACTAGCATGGCTGGGGCTGGAGCCATCTGCAAGCTGCTTCACTCATACCTGGCATTTCAGCAGATGCCTTGGAGGCTGGTCTCAGCTGGGACTGTTGACCCAGTGCCTACCTGTTACCTTCCATAGGGCTTAAGTTTCTGCACAACATGGCAGCCTCGGAGTGGTGAGATCTCATACATTGCAGGTAAGGGTGCCAAGGGTGGGCATGGCAGTGAACATGGCCACAGCTGTCTGGCCTTTTAAGCCCAGTGCTGTGGACTGAGTGTGTGTATTTCACCGAAATCCTAATCTCCAGTGAGATGATATTTGGAGGTGTGTCCTTTGGTAGGTAGTTGGGTTTGTATGAGGTCATGAGGTGAAGCCCCCATGATGGGATTAGAACCCTTATAAGAGAGACTAGACCCAGCTGATGTAGCTCAGTGGTTGAGAATCATCCCATGCACCAGCTTCATCTTTCCTGGTCACTGGTTTTATTGCTGGTCAGGGCACATGCCTGGGTTGCCAGCTCAATCCCCAGTAGGGGGCGTGCAGGAGGTAACCGAGATGTCTTTATCTTCCTCTCCCTTCCTCTCCCTGGAATCAATAAAAACATAAAAATAAATAAATAAATAAAAGAGAGACTAGAGCTCTCTCTCTCCCTGCCATGTGAGGTGTCTTGCTGAAAACATGGAGGAGTGCCCTCACAGACACTGAGCCAGCTAGCACCTTGATCTTGGCCTTGTTTTGGTAACTGAGTCCATGGTATTGTGTGACTCAGCCACAAAAGTCACAAGGCATCATTCCCACTAGATTCAATCAGTCAAAGTGGTCACAAGCCTGCACAGGCCAGAGGATGGGGACACAGACTGGCTTCTTCTTCTTTTTTTTTTTTTTTAATATTATTTTATTGATTTTTTTCCAGAGAGGAAGGGAGAGAGATAGAGAGTTAGAAACATCGATGAGAGAGAAACATCGATCAGCTGCCTCCTGCACACCTTCCACTGGGGACGTGCCCGCAACCAAGGCACATGCCCTTGACTGGAATCGAACCCGGGACCGCCCAGTCCACAGGCCGACGATCTATCTACTGAGCCAAATCGGTTTTGGCCAGATTGGCTTCTTGATGTGCAGCTGTCTTTTATTTTACTTACTTACTTAATTAATTAATTTAACTTTTTATCTTATTTATTTTAAACATTTTTCTTTTTTAACAGATTATTTTTTAAATCCTCACCCGAGGATATTTTTCCATTGATTTTTAGAGACAATGGAAGAGAGAGGGGAAGGCAGAGAGAAACATCGATGTGAGAGAAACACATTGGTTGCCTCCTACACAACCTGACCAGGGCCTGGATTAGGAAGAAGCCTGCAACTGAGGGATGTGCCCATGACCAGAATCAAACCCATGACCTCTTGGTCCACAGGCTGATGCTCTATTCACTCAGCCAAACCAGCTATGGCTTTATTTATTTTTTTAAATAATTATTTATTGTTTAAAGCCATGGTCGGCAAACTGTGTCTCTCGAGCAACATGTGGCTCTTTGGCCCCTTGAGTGTGGCTCTTACACAAAATACCATGGTCTGGGCAAGTTTATTTTGAACAAGTGGCGTTAGAAGAAGTTTAAGTTTAAAAATTTTGACTCTCAAAAGAAATTTCAATCGTTGTACTGTTGATATTTGGCTCTGTTGACTAATGAGTTTGCCGACCACTGGTTTAAAGTATTACATTTTACCTATGTCCCTTTTTCTCCCATTGACCCCTCTCTAGTCAGTCCCTCCCCATCCCTGCCCCTTGCCTTCACCACCCTATTGTCTGTGTCCATGGTTTATGCATTATGCATACAAGGCTTGGCGGGTGGCAATTGCTGATTGAGGAGTGGGAAGTGTTCTTCTAGTGACATCTTCCTGCTCATGAGGATCTGATTGGTTTGAGTGCACATTGTGGGCAGGGCCACTATAACAGGTTATGCATAGCAGATCAGCCTCTTTTCTATTTTCTGCTTCTGTGAGCTTGAGGCATGGAGCTGATAGGATAGGACCCTTCTTTCTTGCTCTCTCTGGTGTTGTTCTCCTGTTGTTACAAGGAAACCCTCCCCCATCTCCACCGTTGGGCTCTGCTGCCTGTTGCTGTGTCCAACAACAAATCATATAAAGCGTTTATTGAGAAAGCCAGCCAACCAAGAAGACAGGGCGCTTACAAGCATTCAAATCCTGTCTTACAGCAAGGTGCAGGAGACAGGACTATAAAGGGGAAGGGGCTAGGGTGAGGATGGGAATGGAGTGCAGCTACATGTAGCCCTGGGGGGCTGCAGACGGCAGGTATTGTCCTTAGCCATCAGGTGATGAGATGATGTTGATGGGAAGATGTTTTGACTCCTGGGTCAGTCTGACCCTGCTTACTAGATCTGCTTGCTGGATTCACAGCTGAGTCACCTCCTAAACCACTTTGCCCAGACCTTGAAAAAGGAACTTAAGAAAAACTTAACCCCCTATTCACATATAAGAAACTTAACTCCCTAGTCATATAAATATGTGTGTTCTAAGATTTAAAATAATATAATTATTTTTTCAGATTAATTCAGGTGCTCTATTGGATTCTAAGTCCCCCATCACTGTCATGAAGCTAAATTGGAAACCTTTGCAGTTTGGCCAGCTGGCTCTCTCTCTCTCCTTGTCTCTTCACATGTGTACCAGGACTTTCCTCTCTTAGGTCTTGGTGGCCAGCGGGTGGTGTATTTTAGATGTGGACTTTGTCACATTTTAGGAGAGGCCCAGAGAGTCTCAGGGATGCCAGAACACGAGGTGATGGGCCCCTGGTTAATACCACCTCATTTCCCATTTGTTCGTCTGGAACCCCACAGGGAAGAGGTCAAGACTGCCTGTCTTGCTTTCCTTGTCCACCGGCAGGGTGTGTGCACCAGAGATCCCAAACAGGGTCATAAACAAGATCAACATTGTTCCTCTCTCATACGAGGTCTGCCCTATCATGGCAGCCTTACTCCTTGGCTGCCCCATCCCCAGGTGTTACCTTTGTCTTCATGGTCCAAGTGGGCTCACCTTCTCATTTGTATTCCAACTGGCATCGAGCAGAACTGTGAAATAGACCTGGGACATGGAGGGTGAGCCCCTTTGCCTGACTGCAGCCTGCGAACTGGACACCTGCTTTTATAAACTCAGTTTTATTGGAGCATAGCCACTCTCTTTTGCTTAAGTATTGTGTAAGTTAAGTAGTTGCAACAGAGATAACATAATATGGCTAACAAAAAGCTAAAATATTTACTTCCTGGACCTTTAAGAAAAAGTTTGCCGACACCTTCATTAAAAGCAACATCCAGAGGCTGTTTACTTGATTTCTGCTCACACTCCATTGATTAGACCTTAGTCACACAGACACACCTAGCTGGAAGGCAGGCTGGGAAGGGTAGTCTTTAT
This sequence comes from Lasiurus cinereus, assembly GCA_011751065.1. NCBI lineage: Eukaryota > Metazoa > Chordata > Mammalia > Chiroptera > Vespertilionidae > Lasiurus > Lasiurus cinereus. Next base: position 1,451,214 of record JAAGEH010000036.1, on the reverse strand, counting down.
GCTAGGTAGCCAGTGGCCCATCAATTCTATATGATCAGTTATTTCTAAAAGGAGAAAAGGGAGAATGACTTTTGCAAGACAACCAGTTATCTTCCCTATGTTGTTGCATCATGTGTCCTTTGGCCAGACTTTCGTGCCTGTTATTTTATTTTTTTAATATGTTTTTATGCAAGGGAAAGGGAGAGATAGAAACATTAATGATGAAAGAGAATCATCGATTGGGTGCCTCTTGCAAGTCAGGGGATCGAGCCTGCAATCCGGACATGTGCCCTTGATCAGAATCGAACCCGGGACCCTTCAATCCACAAGTCAATACAGTACTTGCAGCCCATGAGCCAAATCAGCTAGGACAGTGCCTGTTATTTTAAAATTCTGAGCTTATAAACCAGATTCTTGTATTCATTTATAGCATGTTAATTTCTTTTGTCACCTGGGTTTTCCTTTCTTCCTTGGGATATTTTGCCACATCAAAACCAGAGTTCTTCTCAAGAGCTGACTTACTCTCAGAGTCTCCTTCCTGAATGCCTTTGTCCATTAATGCAGAACAAGTGCCTGGCTGTGCCAGCCTCCCATCACTCCAGGCACAGCCTCTGTTGGCGTGATTACTTCACTCCATCATCCCACGTCTCCTCTGGCCTGGGTCCAAAGCAGAAACCCCCTTCACCTCAGAGAATGGGAAGCACCTCCCAAGCAAGTTAGGCACTTGTTGTGCTCCAGACGGTGGGTAAGCAGGAGTCCAAGCACAAGTCCCAAAAGGTAAGGTCCCACCCACCCCTCTCGTGCCATATCCTACCTCTGTCACCTTTGTGATCCAGGCCAGGACTTCCTCTCATTCTCTCCCTCAGAGATAATTCTCCCTCATGGTCCACCCTTAACATGCAAGCCCTCAGCTCTGAGGCCTCCTGAAGCAGGCATGCGGCGACTTCTTCCTCTTCCTCTTCCTCTTCCTCCTCCTCCTCCTCCCCCTCCTTCTCCCTCTCCTCCTCCTCCTCCCCCTCCTTCTCCCTCTCCTCCTCCTCCTCCTCCTCCTCCTCCTCCTCCTCCTCCTCCTCTTCTTCTTCTTCTTCTTCTTCTTCTTCTTCTTCTTCTTCTTCTTCTTTAATATGTTTTATTGATTTTTTACAGAGAGGAAGGGAGAGGGATAGAGAGTTAGAAACATCGATGAGAGAGAAACATTGATCAGCTGCCTCCTGCACATCACCTACTGAGGATGTGCCCACAACCAAGGTACATGCCCTTGACCAGAATTGAACCTGGGACCTTTCAGTCCACAGGCCAATGCTCTATCCACTGAGCCAAACTGGTTTCAGCAAGCATGCAGCTTCTTAACATTCCTCCTTCCTCACTGGTCTGTTTCTTTCAAATACCCTCCTGTGGCAATATTCAACCTTTAGTCTCATCACAACATCTCAGTTTACACACATGAGATCATATTCATCCTCCTATGTTCTGGCTGAGTGCAGAACAACTGAGAAGTAGATCTGGGGAAACATTTAGAATTACTGTGGAATGTGTGAGAAATGAGGAAAGAACTGAGGGTTTCTAGCTCAGAGAGAAGCTGGATGGTCACCATCGCCAAACCTTGGAAGGGCTGTCATGTGGGAAAGGGATTAGAACACCTGGCAAGGTTTCTGTAAGATTTAATATATCTATACTAATAAAAGCCTTGAAGTGATCAGGCTAGCAGGGGAGGGCAGTTGGGGGTAATCAGGCCAGCAGGGGAATGGTTAGAGGGCAATCAGGTTGGCAGACAGAAGTAGTTAGGAGCAGTCAGGCAGGCAGGCAGGCGAGTGGTTAGGAACCTGCAGGAATTAGGCCTAAACCAGCAGTCGGACATCCACTGAGGGGTCCTAGATTGGAGAGGGTGCAGACTGGGCTGAGGGACACTGCTCTCCCCCTCCCCCTGCATGAATTTCATTCACCGGGCCACTAATATATATATATTTAAAATATATTTTTATTGATTTCAGAGAGGAAGAGAGAGATAAAAACATCAATGATGAGAGAGAATCATTGCTTGGCTGCTTCCTGAATGTCCCCTACTGGGGATCAAATCCACAACCTGAGCATGTGCCTTTGATCAGAATCAAAACCAGAACCCTTCAGTCCGCAGGACAACACTCTATCCACTGAGCCAAATCAGGTAGGGGTAAAATACATTTTTATTGATTTCAGAGAGGAAGGGAGAAGGAGAGAGAGAAAAAAAACATCAGTGATGAGAGAGAACCATTGATTGGCTGCCTCCTGCAGTCCCTCTACTTGGGATGGAGCTCGCAATTCAAGCATGTGCCCTTAAATGGAATCAAACCCAGAACCCTTCAGTCTGCAGGCGGATGTTCTATCAATTGAGCCAAACCAGCTAGGGTGACTTCTGTAAGATTTTACTTTTTTAAAACTATAAGCAAATATTACTTTGATAGATAAAAAATAAAACAATAAAGATAGACACACAAGATAGGATTTGTTCTGAAGGGCCTAGAATGACAAAACTGGGATGAAAAGAAACACTTCTTTTTTTTCTTTTATTTATTTATTTATTTATTTATTTATTTATTTATTTATTTATTTA